>CM057814.1:90238599-90838599 GCA_030067965.1 Latrodectus elegans | reverse complement strand
TTAAAACATTTTTAGAAAATAAATTTAATTATTAATCGAAAAGTAACGTGCATAAGTTTTTCAATTAAATTATTTCCGTTAACCCTTTATTAGCAAACTTTGACTCCGATTATGTCAAAATCTGTTACATCGCAATTTTCGATAGTGAACACCTTAAGAACTAATTTCTTAGGTAACTTTTAATTCATATGTTGTACGAAATTAAATCTAGAATGTATGTTGCAAAAATCGTATGCTATAAAAATGTACAAGAACCCACTTCAGCTTATATGAAGGTTCGAAGAAAAACGCAATACTTATCCTGTTGTTCAACGGCGGAACAACGAACCTGTAAACTCCTCTTCGAGGAGAAAACTTCCTTTTCGGTAAACTTCTTCTTCTCTGATCTTTGAAGATATTATTGGAGTCTTTTTTCATTGATTGGATTTTAATCAACCATTTCAAACCATGGTAGATGTCAATTGTGTCGTACCATAAGCAATTTATGCACATTACATCATCACAATTTTGAGTGAAAATTAAAATTTCTCCATTTTATTAAGTCCTTCTCCGAGTAAAACAAACAGCGAATACGCGACAGTTAAGAATTATCCAGGCAGTAATGAAAAGCTAATTAATTTAGCCTTGTTTTAAGAAGTATGGACAACCAGAAGTGAAATATAAAGTAGAAAATTCAATGATGTTTCACTCATTTAGATTAGATTCACTCTAAGTAAAATTATTTACATAAAAACAAGAACGTTAAGCGGATATTAGATTAAAATTGTATTTATGTTATCTTAATCCCATTCCTTTATATAATTTTACCTACATTTTAAATAAATTTAAATATATTTTAACTTTTTTAAAATATAGGTATCGATAAATTGTATTCCCTGTTTATGCCATTATTCATAAATTTTCGGTAAGACTTGATTTTTATCTGATTGGTTATCAAAACTACATAAAGATTTTCGCCAAATCAGAACTACTCACATATAATTTGTGATTTTAGTACCTCTGCGATTGCTTTCAGTTAGGCACCTAAGGCCCACAGGTGTTTTGGCTCATGAATTCCGCAAAATGCGATTCCAGATGATAACGAGCCATAGGTCAAACATCCTTTTTGGTTTACTATTTTCAAGCTGCATCCTCAAATAGTTTTGCTTAGAATAATACTACTTCGTGACCACTTACGCATATTAGATAATGAAGTGATATATTTTTTTCCTTTTATTCGCGCGCGCGCGGTTTGTGAAATAGAAATGTAAAAGTCAAAGAATTTGGGGTTGCCTTTCGTTTGTTGACTTATAGTTGTACTTATATCTGATTTAAGCGATTTTATCAAGACAATAAAAATCAAATAGACCAAATTTTTTCCTTAAATATTATCCTATACTTGAAATAAATGAGTAAATGAATTTTGATACCAAACATGGCAATGAGATGTCAATAAATCACTGAGTCAAAAATATTCGATAGATGGAAATTTGACTAGGAAAATGTACCTAGTCAAATTTCCATCTATCTAATATTCACCAAAGAAAATTATTGTAACATTCAATATGTAATTTCTTTTATATTAATAATTAGTTCTAATGCAGTATAAACGTATTATTTTAAATTTCATGGTTTTGGGATTATAATTTCAAATTTCTGAATTCAGACGAATTATTTCTATAAATATAAATATATGTCTCGAAAGCGTAATATCTACTTCACAAAGATTATTTCTTTTATGTAAGTCCAAAAAACGAAATTTTACATGGTGATAAACTTAATCTACCAACCTAAGATCTTGCTCATAGCAACGCCATCTATACTTAAAACTTAACAATTTTTCAACATTAATTTTCAACTACTAGTTTTAAGATGTGTACACGCTAAGCACTTCTACTCTTTAAAGAGAATATGGAAGTGCAATTGATTGCCAGAGGCGAGGTTCTCGAAAGTACCACGGCATCTGTCTCCAAAGACAGAACTACAATTTAAATAAATACCCAGCTTCAGTTTGCAGGCTAGAAGAAATAAGTTTCATTTAGAGAAAGCCTCTTTTTTCATTCGGAAGTTTTACTTGTGAGAGATGTATTTTCGCGCAAAACCTCTCCATAATAAAATAAAAAGGGAAAACAAGGTCTTCGCGCGCTTTTTGCGAAAAGGCATAGGACTCCTCTTTCAATGGGTAATTTGTTTTCATCTTTGGTAAAAACGCAAGTGACTCTTCCCTTTGCTTTTATTTCGCAATCGCCCCTCCTTATGGAACGTTATTTATTGGCTGAATTTTTATCCGGTTTCCATTTTAACGTCATGGTTGCAGTTTATATTTATTTGTTTGTAGGTTCGAAAGCTTATTTCTCTCCCGGAGAATATAAAAAAAATGTTTATCCTAGAAAAAAAACTTTTAAAGCGTTTCGGGAGTCGGGCGCATGGGAGCTCTGTGCAGACGAGACATCTTGGGGAAGTAGAGAAGTAGAATTGGAAATTTCAATTTTGAGTTTATCAAGTCAAGTGCGGCTAGAGATTACTGGGACTTTGGCAGCAGAGACTAAACAAGCTGAAGTTGAATCATATGCACGCGGCATTCTTTCTTTTTTCTTTTGTAGCGTAAATAAAATAGTGCCTATTTCTGAGCGAATGGCTTTCTTCATCCATTTTTTGGACATACTTAAAATACTTTATTTGAATTTATTTTTAGCTGGCTTTTGAAATGTTCGTCTACAATTTTAGCAAGAATTGGTATATCTGGTGTAGAGAGTAGAAAAACATGAATAAGCAAAACAAACACAGTGTTTTCACCATTACACAAACTGCACGTTCGAAAAGTGTGCAAAAATATTTATATTATAAGTATAAATTTGACATTTTTTATAAGTATTTAAAAATAATTCAAGTTCAGTAGTTAAAGGGTAACGTTTTGCATTCATATCTGATAAAAAAAAATAGAAAAAAAATTATCCCATAATTAAAATCCTACACATTACAATATAATTCAGATTTCCAAGGACAGTTTCAGAGATGATTAATAACTTGACAGTGAAAAACTAAGACACGACATTAGTATTAGAAAATGTCTTTTCAAACAATGCATTCAAATTGAATTTAGTCTTTTTAAAAAAGAATTTGACATTAAAAGAGAGGTAAGATTTTACAAATATTCTCTGTCAGAGCATTTGGTTTTTCAAAACAATATAATCGAATCGAATTTAGGTTTTCAAGAATAGTTTTATTAGAATTAAAAAACGTAAGATTCTACACATACAAAAAGTACGAATTTACCAAAGGATTTGCCTTTTGGGGCAAATGTAATTTTTTTAAAACTAGTTTGACATTAAAAACGGATTCTACATACATTCCACACCAAAGAGATTTTTTTCTTTTAGAAAAATATATTCTGGATCCGAGGCATCTTTTCAACTGCATCTTTGTTGCTTCGACCCCAACTGCTGCCATGGCACCCTGCCTCTATGCGGAAAAAGTTGAAGATGTGGCTAGAGCAGTACCCCATGCCTTTGGTCTCATATGACTTGTCTTTTTACCTTTGCTTTTTTTTGTTTTTGCACTTGTCACACGACCACAACAACAACAGAGCAATATATATGACATTTACACTGTTTTTCAACAATTTCTCATTAAAAGATTCTCCATATATCCATAACTGAGGATACGGTCTTTCAGAATGTATTAGAATTATATTTAGTTTTTTCAGAATGAGATATGGCAGTATATATATATATATATATATATATATATAAAGAATATTCTACATATATTTTATAATAGATTTGGTCTTTCAGAGTAATGTATTAGAAATGAATTTAGTTTTTCCAAAATGAGAGAGATTTGGCAGTAAAAAAATTCTTTACGTAATTTCTGTGCCAGAAAAATATTTGGTCTTTCGAAAGAATATATGAAATTCAAGTTTAATGCTTTAAGAATAGTTTGACATTACAAGAAGTAAGATTCTACATGTGCATTCTATGATGTAGAATCTTGATGAATGTGTGTTTGGTTTTTCACAAAATAAATTATTAGAATTAAATTTAGTCTTTCAAGAATATTTTCACTTCAAAAGTGAAAACTTTCATACATTCACAATATTAGAAGTAGATTTAATTTTTCAGAAAAAATCCAGAATAAATTTGCTGCGACAGTTTACAAAAAAATCATAAATACTATAAGCATATCCACAGAAAGATTCACACAGAGCCAGAGTTGATGTCTACAAGAATAATTTCGAATGGAGTCTAGATTTCAAAATTTAGAAATATCACACGAATGGGAGTGAAAAATAGTGGAAAAATCCAACACATCCTTCAGAAAATATTTACCTCGATAAATTATACTGTATTTTGTCTTAAATAACTCAATTTTTAAAAATAATAATTTTTCAACATTTCAGTAAAAGTTCTTTGACTTGAATTCATGTATCAATTAAAGCACTTTAGAGATTCGATTGTTCAAAATTTTCATACTGAATTTGCAAACGATTTTCCATGTTAACACAATTTCATTTTTTTACGTATTGAGCTTTGATATTAATTCTTATCATAAATTATAGAAAATATGTTAAGATTATCATTGCTTAAAAATCTAAATGCACATTTAATTTGAAAAAAAATTGAAGTGAGATTATTTAGAACGTCAAAAAATAGTCCTGCCATCAATGAAATCTAAAGACACATTTTTAACTCCAGCAAAACTTTAGCACAAGAACGTAATTCTCAAAAACATATTCCTTTTTTTTTTTTTTTAATTGTATAATTTTTAACTTCTTTCCAGAATCCTGCAAAACGGTAACAATTTTTCAAGTACCTCATAAATAAACGTTTTGAAGATTAGAAGCGGAAGTTTTTGTATTCTACTCTTCAAAAGAAAACGAAGAATAAAAAAAATTGTATTAGACCAAGAGCATATATATAAATCCATTCGTAACCTTTAAAATCTTAGAGAGAAAGACGAGGTTTAAAGGGTATAATTCTTTTGAACTTGAACTTCTCCGTGAGCAGGTTTTTGAAGTAAATTTCTGTGTGTGTACATTAAAATAGATCGCCGGAATGAAATTAATCATAAAGAGAAAATGTCATGAATGTACTACTTGGAGTTTTGCCAGCAGTATAAAAAAGCACTTTTTTGTACACAAAAGAACTTTTATTTATATATATATATTTTTTTTTACTTCTTCGTACTGCTTGAAAATAAAAAGCCACTCAACTCAATGAACAAAAAATAAATAAATAAATAAATAAAAACTGTTTTATTTAATTTGGTGCGCACTGTTGGAACATATTTCGCAATTTAGCTTTATTCAAAATAATAAATACATACCGAGTTAGTATCGTTAAATAAGGGTGTAGAGACAATTTCTTCGTTTTATCTCATGTATCTTTTACCAAAAAGGAATAAATTTTCAAGACTACTTTTTTTTATTTCTTCACAATTTTAAATAAGTTTCCGTGTTTTTTTTTTTTTTTTTTTTTTTTTTAAAATTAATTTTAAGAAATCTTACTTTTTGAGAATGCATTTGGCGAGCTTTGGTTATTTATCGAAAATTCAAATTCAACGCAGTATGAAAAAAAATTTTTTTCCAATGCCCGACTGATTTTAGGATTAATCCATTCAGCACTACAAGGGTGCAGGTGCATGCAGCTCATACAGTGGGCATGCCATCTGTCACGCCGAATGAAAATGAATCACTTATCTGAAAGTAAAAATAGAAATCTCATATATTTAAAAAATAAAAAAGCACTCGTTTAATTTCTCTTGTTTTGTTATTTAAATTTGATTTTTTTTCTCATTCAGCTTTATTTCTCACTCTACTTTCACCTTTTATACATGATAGCTGAAATTTAAAGTGCTTATAAGCAATAGGTATTCATTATCAAGGCAGGAATCAAACAGGTGCGAGCTGCAGAATTAAATACGAGATAGTTTTGATCATACATATAGCTATAAATTTCATGAACATTATGGGTCACCCGCTCAGTGAAACAAAAGTTTAATTTGTGTGCGTATAATTACGCACTTATATTAACAGCAATGAATTGAACTGATATAACGATTATGTTAACCTAACTATCAAGACCAAATAGCCCTAAGCACAAAAAAATTAAAATAAAAACCGGCACTAAAGGATTTATAGTGAGTAGGTAAAAGTAGCCGTTTGGATAACTAAATCATCGTGTAACAATTAAAAAAGCTACCGAAAAATTTAACAGACAATGATTTATTTACTTTGACGATATGGATTCGAAACTGAGACTAAATGGGGCAAAACATCAGATTATGCCTTCGCTAATTTTGAATATTGTTTAAACTATGTTCTTAAGATTTGCGCGAAGGATCTAAATAAACACTAATAACATTGAAATTGTTATACAATTAGAAAATTTCCTATTTTGGAATGAAATTCAAAATTATGATAATCCAATGTGTACCCAACAGATGGCACCAAAACAACGAATTCAATAGGTTTTCAAAATCTGACAAATCAACTGTTGAAAATCCCGGTTCTACAGTACATATATATAGTGTAAATTCTTTTATTACGACAATAGCTTTAATATATATACATATATGTATATATATATATATTCATTCATTCCAATAGATTTCTGTCTATTGTGGATTTATGGGCAAAAAAGAAAGATGCATTGCCTAAGAAAGGAGCTTCGATAGAAAAACATATAAATCGTGCTCGTTCTTTTGACTCGAATAATTAATTTTTTTTAAACCTGACTGTTAGAAAAACTTTTAAACAGAGTAACGTGACAAGGAATAAGAGATGGAAGATTTTGGGGGAAGAGAGAACTGTTCCCGGTTTTCCAAGAAAGAGTGTGCTGTCTCTATTTAGAGGAATGTCTAAACAGAACTGCTTGTAGGATCATCTCTATAGAATTAGAGTGATGGATTCCCCAAACTATGTTTTGTGTGACTCTAATCAACCAATAATTTTTGAATATTCATATAACTGTACCATATTTTCTCAATATGAGGACATTGTCAAGAAGTAGTCGGCTCGTGAACTAATGGCTTAGGCGCTAATGTTCGGCATTTGTGTAGTAAGTTATTGGAATACTATAGACCCTATTTAAACTTCTGTCATCTTTCAAATGCTTCATCGTTACTCCACTGGTAAGAAATAGCGATCATTTATTGGCGTTTCATGTCACCAAAGTGCATTGATAAACGAAATTTTTTACAAGTTGGTTTAATTAATAAAATTTTTGCTTGAAACTTTTTGAACAATTGAGTGTGGTTGAATCTGCGTAATTTAGAAGCACTAAGCAAGCAGAAGACCCTCAATTGGTTCTGCCAGAGATTTCATTTCACTAGGAGGACACTGCAACCAAGAATTATTTAACATACGCTGTTAACTTTAGTAAAAAGGATGGATCTTCGATTAAGTTGGGAATCAAATTCTCCACCTTACGATAGTGAGAACATTTTCCCAACTAGTCATATTATGCTAATCTATAGTATCTGGATAGCCAATTTTTAACTGGAAAAACTAGTCTATTTTCTGAATAAAAAAAAATTTTTTTTTAAATAAAGTACATGAACCTTACAATAATATTCGGCAGGGTCAGAGTTAAATTTATCATCACCATGCTTGTCTTTCAGAAACATTTGCAAACGCTGATGAAATAGTTAAGGAAACAAATGACAGTAATTCCGGTATAGAACATCGTTTTAATGCTTTTACATCAGGAAAACAACTGCAAATATGTGCGTTACACGTGAGATATTATCGAATCCTGGCAGTTAGAAGGTAGTTCTCCAGGATTTATAATTTAAAGACAACAGCACAAGCAGTTGTCTCAAGCTTTTTTATTTTTAACTCCGAACTACATCCCTGCCTTTTAAACTTTAATGTCAGGGAACAAAAGGCAGTTAAATTTTATTAGTTGTTGTCGAGTTCCTTTACAGACTTCTCGTGAGATATTTGTTTTTTCCAACTGCTTGTGTGAATATTCGCTACTCTAGAAGCTTTTTGTCTTAGCCGAGTTCTCCCTTATCCATTGTTTATTTCATATAAGGCCAGCAAAAAAAGGAGGCGAATAAATACAGAGGAAAGTGTCTCAAGGAAAAGGATACTAGACACAATTTTTTATATATAAAAAATACTTAAAAGGAGCATTTTTCTTTTTCCTTTTTTTGTTTTTGGCAACGAAATTCAATTTATGGAACTGATAAGAAAGGATTCAGTTTGTTGCTAAAAATATGACACAAAAAGAAATACAAAAAAAAGCCAGAAATTGAAATAAATAAACAGTGAAATTTCGAACAATTTAAATTTTTACAACGCTACAGAAACAAAAATTAGATTATATATACCAAAAGAAACCAACTTTTTATTTATGTATTACAAATGCCCAGAAAATTGGTCATGACGGCATTAGTCTGGGTTTCCAATTTCTCTTGAACATATTAAAAAATATAAGCACGAGACAAGATGGGTGGCGTCGAAAATGCGATCATGTTCATACAAAGGAAATAAAAAAAGTAATCCAAAATTGAAACAGATACAAATATGCCGGTAAACAATCATGGCATGTAGAAAGGCGAAAAAAACACACCACTTGCTCTTCCAGGAAAATCAGGAATAGCCTTTGACGCCTTAATCAGTTAAACCCAAGGCTTTCTGGCAGAATCGCATAGTGCCTTCTGTCTTTGTTCTAGCAGCTCTTAATGAATAATTTTACGGAATAGAAATAAAGGATATTCAAAAACCTCTGAAGGGCTCACGCGCCTTTCTCCTCCAAAAAGTCAGCAGCCTACTTCAAGGAATCCCACAATGAAACCCACTTTTTATCCACAATATCTTGTGAAATTCCCGAATCAGCTATCTATGTATATATATGAGTGCATTCACAGAATAAAATAAAGATTTACAATAGATAATAAGGATAAACATAATACTTTTGTATTGCCTCTAGAAAAACTTTTAAGACAGCGAATCGCATTCAAATGTCACAAAGAGAAAAGAGATTTGAAAGTCTCTAAAAATCTCTAAGCATCCAACTCAACGAATAGATAGATATACAGAGAACAGAAATGTAACATCCACCTGTGACTGCTTAACCAGAGACTTGTTTTCATTGTCAGAAGGTGCATTCGAATGACGACCTAACTGAAGAACCTTCCTGTTCATTAAAGTATTCTGGTCAAGTTAAATGAGTGATGGTCGCGATGTCCTCCAAGCGAAATGATACTTCTCGAGTTGATATATTAAGCATATTAAGGGTGTTTTTCTTCCTTCCTGCCTTAAAATTACGAAGACTCCTACCCGGCAGCTTCCATCTAACTGGTAGAGCGAGCTCAGCTAAGGGAGCTCACTCAACCATTTTATCTGCGATTGTTCACTTACATCTGAAATCCTACTCAGGGCCTTCTATTTTAAAAACCTCAGTGTTATCATTATGTTAGGGTGGACCAAAATATATCTCATTAAAAAATCGTACATTTAAAGCTAAGCAATCATAGATTTAGGAATTAAATATTTATAACATATAGCATTGCATAGTACTGGAAGTGTTTATATTATTTATTTACCGTGAGTTATTCCTTCGATTTTTAAAAGGGACAACAGAATCATCTAACATTAAAACATCATTCAGGTTTTAAATAAATGTTCTTTGAAACTAAATGAATCAAGTGTCATCCTTACACAATGTGGGAAGATGCCTTCACTCGGCACATTCCTGACAATTTACCTCAAACGAAATATAAATCCTTCAATTAAAAAAGCAAGATCGGTTCTCGGTCTCCAGAACTGGGAGTGAAATTCCATTTACCATTGTTAAAGAAGAGTGGGTCTTGGAAAACACAGCCAATCTCATTATTCCGATGACTGTACTAGGTGGGGGTGGTGCAACCCCTTCCCTTTTCTCACCTTAAGCATTTTTCCCTGTTTACCTCCCGGCAAGACAGGAAAAACGATGCCACCCGATTTTCTGCAACAGAAGATAGTAACCTACAGAAAAATTGCTTGTCAAGGAAACGGAGAAGGAACACGGTATCCATGTGTGTGTGTGTTAGAACCCTATCCGGAGGGTGGTCGAGAAGGCTCCGGCTGGATCCGGTACATGGTTGGCAGATTCCCGATAAAAAGGCACTGGGACCGAGATGATGATGATGTATTACTCCGCCAGACGCTCGACGACGTTCTTTTCTCTTTGTCGAGAAAGATGAAGCACCGCCGAAGAAAAGAGTCCCTGGAGATTTCGTTTATTTCTAAGTAATGTTTTTAACGTTACGTTTTTAGGGAAGGCATTTCACCTCCTTCAACTTGGAAGTGTTGAGTGTGGGTGTTTGACGTACGGCGAAAATCTCAGTCCCCCCCATCCCCAAGAGAGTTTAAAATTGTTCTTAGAACAATTTCTTTTCCTCATAAAACAACAAAACTGTAAGTGTTAACAGGAATGGGCGTGTCGAAGAGATTTGTGAAAGTACAGTACTTTTGATTCATCACACTTCTCACATTTGGCACCAAACATCCATCTTCTAAAGAAATTTTTTCCACTCTTTCATTGAATGGTTCTATAATCCTTACAATACCCTGCAGTTTCCATAAGCCTTCTTGGAATCATTAGAAACTTCTCAAAGATACATTAAAAAACATGCAAGATTTATAAAATGGTTCCTAAATTTTTATTGAGACTCAAATTTATACAATATATTTGCACAAGTTTATATAATATGATTAATATTTATCTAATTTATTAATTAAAGAGCATTCATTTTCCATGAATGCCCACTTGACAAAATTTTAATTAGAGACATTGTGTTGTGGTTTTATAGCAAAATTTTAATTAGAGACATGAGTGTTGTGGTTTTATAGTTTTAACGATTTCTAAGTGCACAAAGATGAACATGCAGTGACGAATGCTCAGTTATAGCTTCTTATTTTAATCTTCGTTTTTTCCCTAGAAAATATAAACTTCTTTTTTCTATTTAATACTAACAATAATAACATTAATATCTCAAAATCTTCGTCTTCATAAAAAAAAAATACTTCTGAATGTTTATTTACAAATTAAAAAAATTAAAAAGTTTACTAATTAATACATTAGTATACATAAGAATAGCAATTTGAAGAAATATTTATTAGAAACAAAGATTTGGAGAAAGTATAGAGCTGCCATCTAGTGGGTGTTTTGGTTTTACAGTTTCAATTATTACCGAGCCAATAACGAGAAATATGATAAATTCTCAAACTAATATTTTATTCTAATGTTAATTCTTACTAAGAAAATTCACAATCCTTTTTCTCCAGTTAATGACTTAATAGGATCGAACATTTGTTTTATTTTCGAGAAAATATCAAGAAATTTTTATCATATGTAAAATGTAATTCACATTTTATAACACGTAAGTTGCAATGTAAAATATTATCATTATTTTTTATATCAGATAGGCTAATACGCATCTATTTTGTAATATAAACGGCTTGTTTTTGGAAAATTTAATTATTTCCAATACATTTTTCATTCAAAAATAGGTATTAGAAATCAGAATAACCAGACGATTTAAAATGAAAACTAAATCGCCAATAGCTTACAATCTTTAAAGAGAATTTTAAAAATATTGTATATTCTAAATTCTAAATAATATACATTTGACCCAACAAAATTCCTAAACATCACAAAAATTCGATGAATCAATAACTCTTTTTACCAGTATTTTTCATTCGCCAGTATCAGGTACTGAACTTAATACTTCCTCATAAAATCCAGAAGTCTTGCAACATCACCAACAGCGATTTTACGAAGTAAGATTTCAAAGGGCGATTTGAATCAGTGCCAGAAAATATCTTTTGAACGGATTTACACGCTTGAAAAACTTAGAATCTCGCTTCGAATAGAATTCTGCTCTTTCAAACTTGCAGACGATCCCCGGAAAAGAATGAAACAGCGAAATCATGCTGGAAGGCGAGCCCCCACGAACGTGTCCAATATATATCGACAGCTTGCTTTTCATCTGGAGAGTAAAATTTTGCTGACGATGCAATGTGCAGCGCCGCTAATCTCAGGGTCGTAAGAGAGAGGGGGGTCGAGATAAAATGAAAGATAGAGCAAGATGAGGGTGGATATAGAGAAGAAGGGGTAGGAAACAACAAAAGGAAAAAATTTGTGTCAAGCATCCTTTAAGACGAGGAAATGCTATTGTTTTTTTAAAATCAGTCACTTAAGTTGCTTTTGTGTGCAGCTTTTTTCACTTCACTTCATGAAGCTATTTTTTTCACCGTTAAATTAAAAAATATTGCTTGATATTAATTTTTAATTTAAAAAAAGGTGACCGCATTTTCATCTAATAATTTTAATTATAAAATACATAAAAGATGAATACATTTTTAACAAATTGCATTAATGCTGCAATATTCCAAAAACAAAACAATACAAATGTTTACTTTAAATTAACTGTAAATGTTTACTGTAAATTTACTTCAAAAATAAAACAAATACGATTAAATTCATACAAATAAGCATTATGAATATAGTTGCAACTCAAAAAAAAATATTTTTAAATCTCTAAATTTCATTCATTTTTCATCATTCACATCTTTCAAATACTTTTGCAGCACATTAAAATTAAAAAATAGATTTTTTAAAATTTTGCAATACAATACAAATTAATCTGGAAAGTTCCCGCAGATTCTGGTAAAGTTAGTCAAAATTTGCCTGCTTATTTACATTACAATTGTAGTTTGGAAAATTTTAGGGGAAAGAAAATACAACCTACAGCAAATAATTTGTTTTAAAAAATAGTAAATATTTTTTAAAGTTTGTTTTTTCCTCTAAAGTTTACGAACTGTTCAAAAAAATTTGAGTCTATCTAATATTAACGAATGAGAGCAATTTGTTTTAAAATATGTTGTAAAACACATATATTTAACAATATATATATCTTCGATATTTTTGCGATAAAATAAGAATTTGTTCAAATAAATAAATAATATTCATGTCTGTTTTCTTGACTGAATATTTCTCTGAATTTATCTTTTCAATACTGCCTACTTTAATATAATGTTTGGTGGCACTGATACATAATATAATATTTAGTTTACCTTCATTAAAAACTGCTAACATAAGCTAATTTAAATAACTCATGATATAAGCATTTATAAGTACATGTAGTTATCGGTTTGGTTGGTTGCTTTACAATTTTTTCCCGTACAGGAAGTAGCTTTTTAATCAGGATTTATACAAATAAATTATCAGTAGATGAAATTTTTTATACTTTGTATTTATGTTGTTTCTTTTTAAACAAATGTAACGAATTTTTAAAAGCTATAATACTCATAGGTTTTGTTTTCTCACCAGAATATTATTTTTTTTAATTATTAGTGAACTCAGACGACTATAGGTGAAATAACTTTATACTCATTTGTGTGTCTCTTTCACCAAAACTTGCGTATAAATTTTTAAAGGCTAATCCTTTCGCTAAGCTAATCCTTTCGCTTGTTTGATTCTAATACTGTTCATACTGTAACACTTTAATTTTAGAAAAATCACGCATATATGTAGGAAATCATAGTTGAAATATCTTCTGTTTGTTTTGCTTACTCAATGGTTAAAGGTTTCGAACTATTTTTGTGTACTTCTTAATCAAATTTACATTTAATAAGATTCTGTAAGAACAATAATAACCTGATCATTTCTCTCATTTGATTTTAATGTTGTTCTAACAGGAACAATTAATTTTTTTAATTGAAATCTAGAAATCATAGTTGACATAATAACGTATTGCGTTTCTTTTGCTTACCCAATTATTATAGTTCTTGTGCTTATTTTGCCCCTTTCAATCAATCCCACAAACTAATGTATAATGAAATTCCTTGAGAGCTGCAATAAGCTGATCACTTTGCTCGTTTGAGTACTGGACTTACTTGTTCTTACTGGAGGAGTTTATTTTAGTGATATCAGGAAATCATAGCTCAAATAACTTCTGTTCGTTTTGTTTATTTTAGAGGTTAAAATAATTATAAAACATTTACTGAGTTATATAAATATGTATTTCTAAAGTTTTGTTTCAAAATCTCTTTTAGCAATTTTGCTTAGTGGTAAAATCGAGATAATCCAAGTTTAAAAATATATAAGAATTCCCAGGTCCTCAATCTCAACAGTTCGTGGGTTCGAATACCACCTAGGGTTTGAATATTGTTCGTCGTTTGGAAACCACTTACGACTATAGGTCCTATTTTAATTAGTCTTAGTGAGCAAAAAATGATCGTTAAACATTAAACAAACCAAAGATATTTAGAATACTCAAATAAAATTAATCTCGGGCACTTTTTCATTAGTTTACTTTGGTATAATGATTTTATTATAAGTAAACATTTTATTAAAAAAATGAAAAATGCAAGTTTCAATTTTCAAAGAAATAGTACATCTGTATATCCTCAATTATGTACACAATTTAAATATCCTTATAAAATAGGCAAAAGAAAACACTTATTTACAATGAATTCAAAGTCGTGTATTTTTCAGTGTTGTGGAATGCAAATACACCGCTTTGAGTTTTCTAGAGACCAACATCATCTGAGAATGGATAAGTGAGATTGTGATTAAAATGAACAATAAATACTGTACTAGTCAAAGTAAATGTAGAGAATCCATATCAAAATCAATTTGCAAAACCACAGTTGATAAAGTATACAAACTAATGCACTCATTGTCCAAGCATCTACGGCAAGTTCGAGGTGTCGGAGAGAAAGGCCGACAAGCCGTGTTTTCCTTAAGCAGGGAAGGAACAACTTTCAATTAATGTCCTATCGAGAGGACGCGGCACGTGACGAAAAATCAAACAAACAAAAGACGGCAGCCGAAATTCCAGCACGAGCCACAACTTATTCTGCTCATCAAGTAAGACAAGATGGAATAATAAATTAATAGCCCAATTAAAGCGTGCTCTCTCTCTCTCTCTCTCCGATGAGTGCGCCATCTATTGATTTAATTAAGAACCCTTGTCCGATGGAGATTCCCTGTGGAGTGTTTGCTCCTTTTACAATACATTATTCAAAGGCAGAGAAAATAGGGGGTGGCGGTGGCTGCGAAACTTTGATCTGCAGAAATGCAATAGACGCAAATTTCTCTGCCCTTGTTTTGGAATGAAAGAGAGAAAATGTAATAGAGTTCGGTCACCGGGGTGTGATAAATTTT
The DNA here is from genome assembly GCA_030067965.1 of Latrodectus elegans. Lineage (NCBI taxonomy): Eukaryota > Metazoa > Arthropoda > Arachnida > Araneae > Theridiidae > Latrodectus > Latrodectus elegans. Next base: position 90,823,459 of record CM057814.1, on the reverse strand, counting down.
CTAGTATGAGTTAGAAACTGTCGAATTTTCGAATCAGCCATTACTTGGGGAATAAGGCACTGAGAAAAACCTTTTTTCAGGGAAACTTCCGTCGTATAATGGGTAGTTATCCGGCGTCTCTGTTTACTTTAACGCTAAACCGAATTTTCTCGGGATTACTGAATGCTAATAAGATTTTGTCTGTGAATAAAAATAAAAAAACGATATAATTTTTTTTATCTTTTCGTCACAGAATATTTGTTTAAAAAAATTATCGCACCAACAATTGTTTCAGAACATTTACCTCGATGGGGAGGAGAAAACCAACTATTTTTATTAAATAATCAAATATAGTTTACTAAAATATGTCCTATTTTTTTCGTTCTAAATTATCATAAATAGACTTTAATATATAATGACAGAATGAGTTAAAAATCAAAACACTACAATTACGTTTAGGAATGAAACTGAAATTTGAAATAAATTTTTTGTGCAGTTATTTGTACTCGATATAAATATATGTATGCATGTGTGTGTGTGTGATACACAACAAAAATATTTATTGAATACAAATTTAATTTACAAGCAGAGTTTGAAAACACTTTATTTTGAGACATAAGTATGCAAAAAGATGCATTCATCAACGATTTAAAAAACTAAAATCTTAGCATCCAGAAATTTGAGTCAGTGAAATTTCCTTGTAATACATGATACATGAAATTTCCTTGTAATATACATTTAAACGTGTGGATAATTTTACTTATTTCTTCATGTTGCTATATTAATCAATCAAAAGTATTAATAGTAAGTTGTATTAACCATTATTTCCGATATTCGCATATTAATATGAAAAGAAAAATTAGGACACACTTTTTTTTAACATTACTGAATAATAAAAAAATAATTTCATCTGAAATCGAAATGTCATTTATTTAATTATATTTAACTTATGAAAACATAAAAGATAAAATTATTCAAAAATTTATCAATGTAATATGAAATCAAACTCTCGTTTTTAACTAAATTTAATTCATGAGAAAAATTTAATTCTATGGTAAACAGAAAAATAAAATTATACTGTGCAAAACAGCACATTAAAAAACCATCACAATTTATATAATAACCCTACAACTTGTAAATTTAGAGATATTATGAAGTCTAATATAAACAGACAATTATTAAACAGATATAAATATTAATTTAATGAGAAAATTGCTTTAAAATTATAGGAGTGATCAACACGATAAAATTTTTACGCGAAAAAAAAAAATTAAAAACTGTTTCCAGTGATTTATGATAAGCGTTAGAATTCCATGACCATTCGAGAAGTAAAATTAGATTAAGAAAACGATAAGCATTTAGAAACAATAAAAAAGAACGTATATGTATTTATGCAAAATAACATATTCTGTTATTGCTTCTGCCGCTTATGGTTATTATAGTATCAAATTTTTTTTTCCTGCATTCCTATCTCCTATAGTTCATTTTTTTTTTATTTTATGAGATAAGGAAAACAATTTAACCGAAGTTTATGTTCCGCAGAGTGGCATCAGATTTCAAGCTAAGTTGACAGACTATTTTTATTCCGAGCAGGCAGTTTGGCGATAAGAAATTCTCGACGCGTCGTCATAAAAACAAAATTGGAAAGAAAAATTTATCAAGATTGTAAATAAATGTATAAAATATAGAAAAAAAAATTCATATTTTCGGGACCATAAGCGGACAAGTGAAGTTTTCTAACATTTTTAGGAAACGTATCTTTAAAAAAACGCATTTTCCAATTTTTTTAGTCTCTGAAATGCGGCAGCTTAAAATAAATTAAAAAAGTACGATTATAAATGATTATATAGATAACAAAAATATTCTTAGTAATTTAAAAAAATAAAATAATGTTATTTTAATAATAATAGTATATATTAGTTAAATGTATCAAATTACTTTAGATTTAAAGTGACTATACAACAAATTCAATTAATTCAAATAATAATATATACTAGAATGGAATCATAATTTTAGATATTACATTTTAAAAAAAATTTTTCTTGAATACAAATTTTAATAATAGAAGGCGCTGTTTCTTATGAATAAATATATTATGTTTACAACTTCCAAAACATTTAGAATTTTTTATTCAGTTCAGAAGGATATATATATATATATATATATATATATATATATATATATATATATATATATATATATATATATATATATATATATATATATATATATATATATATATATGTATATATATATATATATATATATATATATATATATATATATATATATATATATATATATATAATCTCATTTAATTGCAATAACTCAGTACTTATAACTAAAAAATTCCAACGTAGAAATAATCTCAAAGTTAAAAATCCAATTTTATATTTATTTTATTTCCTAAGTTAAAAAATACATGTTTTGTGCTCTTTTTTCCTTTTTGTTATACTACGGAGCTAGATTAATAGTTGTTTACAAAACAGATAATTTAGCGCCAATTAGTAACTTGCATAAAACATTAAATTACATAACCATGTAAATAACTTACAACAAATTCAAAAATAAAGCCAAAATCAAAGTCAACAAAATGAATCCCGAATATCACTCACACCGAGTAACGAAATTATTGCTTTAATTATTTTATTTATACTTTTACAGTTTTACTTTGCTAGTTTTTCTTCTTTTTATTAGCTAAGTCACTGCAATGTAAATTATTTTAGAGTTTTTCATTTATGATCCCACATATTATGTTTTAATTTGAAATAAATTACAGGAGAGTTTTTGCTTTTGATTTTGGATGGCTTATTCACTATTCATAAGTGAAAACTAAGTTCTACAAACAGAGATCATAGCGCTTTTCTGGAAGTAAAAATACTTCATTGTTCCGAATTTGTTAGACTCATCAAATTAGTCGCTATCAATTGGTCGCTAACATTAAATTAATTTCGAATTCCTCCTAACAGAGGGCAATTGTATCAATACATCCCTTGAAACGATTCTATGAATTAGATACAATAACAGTGTGAGTAAGGACAAAAAACAAGAGGGTTCGCTGTTGTATATTGTCTCTAACACCAGTTTTAAGATTATTAACTAAATGATTATATGTTTTATTAAACTATTCATTAATTTATTTAACTGTTTCATGGGTTCATCACAATTTTCCCGAAATACTCATTTCTGACTAGTGCCATTTTTGAAAGAATATAACACATTTGAAGCTTTAAGGAAAAATTTAGTAAATATATATTATAAATAAAAACGAAAAATCTTCAGTTCAGAAAAAATCCCTTCAGTTCTTGATAATTTGTCGCCACATTGTTAGCGATGTTGGTTTGTTTTTGTTAACCTCAGTATTTTTTGACCTCCTGGATATCGTTTTTGTCATGGTAAATTAGGTTAAGTATAGATTTTCCATTTTCTACAACACACGTTTTTAGGAATTCACATATGGAATAAATGTTTTTGGAAAAATACATATTTTACGTTTAAATACATTTGCAAAATTTGTGTAATTTTTTTAATCCTGATTCGTTGCAGGTCATTTTTTCTCAAGATGGATATCGCATTACAAAATTTAGTTTACTTTAAAAAAATGCCTGAAACCAAACTTCTTAATGATATACTTGTTTTCACTTAAAAATTATCTTTTTTCCTATTAAAGTATTTATAAAATTTACATAATTATTTTACTTGTGTTTCATGCCATCGTGTTAAAAGAGCCATCATGTTTCTTCAAACATGCACGTAAACACTCTTGCCGAAATAAAACCGCCATTTTTCACCACAAGGCCCCTAAAAATATTTTTCTCAGAAGTGTATCTTTAAAAGCACACGAATCTGTAGCTGGGTAGTCAAAACTGGGAATCCGTATTAAAAGGAAAACAGTACTACATCCATCAGAGCTCGAAGATGCAATACAAAGGATAAACAGTTTAAGCAATGGTGCGCAGTTAAAAGACGATGTGAAACATCGAAGTAATAAGCTGCTGCCAACCAAAATGAATCATTATTCATCACAAAAATATATTTTTTTTTGTGATGAAAATATATATATATTTTTATCACAATTTTAGAAAAAATAGTATATTTAACGGTTGTAACATAAATTATAATCAGTGATAAAAAGTGATTATCAATTGAAGAAATATTGTCAATCATGAATACTGTTCTCTCTCTCTTTGCAGATTAGTCATATATGTCTTTTTTAAGAAACTTTGCAAACATCAAGATGGACAACAAAAATCCATAAATTCTGTCATATCTTTTTGTAGATCTGTTATATGTGTTAGTCAAGGAAAGCTCAATGTATTACGGCAAATAACACAGAAGCATAATTGCAAATCTACCTTTCTATTTGTGGAAACCTCTCGTATGGTCTATAGGAGAGTTTCACCAAACTGTTCCTTTAGTCAGTAGATGTTAGGGAAAAAAGCGTGGCTGTGTTTCACTGTGAGAATATCTTGAACAGTTATTATTGTGTTGACTGTGCTGGTCTGGTTTACCATCCGACCTGACATATTCTAAGAAGTAATATTAACAGGTATTGGCAATGGCTAAAAAGCGAGAATACGAATATTAAAAGGCACTTCAAAAGTACTTACAAGAAACTATTTGTGCACGATGATGAATACACATCAGCGCCATCTATTGTCTTTAAAAATAATGGAATCACATATGACAAACTTTAGTTATTAGAAAATAATCTTACCGCAAACCTAGTGAAATTTACTCTGTTTGGATGACCACTAATTTTAAATTATTCCATTTAAATATTCTTTAATATCTCCTCTGTATGTCTGAATCAAGAAAACTTTCTTAGATTCTCAGAGTTAGTGAAAAAAGTAACATTTATTGTATTAAATAGCACCACTTTTACTATTACTAGATAGGGGAATGTATTTTATTCCCTATATCAGTATTTCTCAACCTTTTAGTATTCACGGCCCAGTTTTCCATCATAATTTTCATCGCGCCTTCCTCCCTACCGCATGCAATAAAATGTATACAATAATAATGTATTTTGAGTATTTTGGCGCTAAACCTATACTACAACCGTAATTTTAAACTGTACAAATTACCAAGAATACAGAAATTTATTGACATTTTGCAACACCGATCCTCAGCATTGAAAAAACATGAATCATATGCCATTTTATTGCTCTTGCGTCCCGCCATGTCGGGCATTCTCACGGTTTCGCGAGAAGTTTCGATTTGTCTGGTCAGCTTAAAAGTTAAGTTAGGAGCGTGTGCAGATGTGAATAAATGTTTTCTCATAGGGAGAAGAAGAAAGTTCTATGATGCTAATTTCAATTCCAGACAATCTCATTCGAGTCGATCCCTTCTATCGCTATTGAATCTATTCTGAATGTGTATGTTATATATTTTAGTGTAATTGCAATTCACCATGTTAAATATTCACGGCAGCAGACTTGTGCAGAATCATGGATAAATTTTTTAACGGGCGTAAGTGAGCATTTAGACAATAGACAAGCAACAACAAGTACACAGGCAAGCGTGGTTCCGAAAATAAAATCAACAAATATTCTCAAGAATACTTAAATTTTGAGTTCACTAGTACTGAAGTAAATGAAGAAGAAAGGCCCCCTGTGTATCATTTACTCAAAAATGTTTGCACCAGACAGTAGGAAACCTAATAAACCTAAACGATATTTGGAAACGCTTCATAGTGAGTACGTAAAAAAAACCAAAAGAATTCTTCGAATTAAAAGTAAAACATATGAAAAACAAAAAATTATTTAAAAAAAAAGAAAAGTGAAGTGAATGAAAAAGCTTTAATTACCTCTTACAAAGTTTTATATAAAATAGCCAGATGTAAAAAGCCTCACACCCTTGGTGAAGAGCTTATTTTGCCAGCCGCAATTGAGATTGTAGAAATTATGTTTGGAGATAATTTTGCAAGACAATTGCAGTCTATACCTCTTTCAAATGATACTGTTGCCCGTAGCTGAAGATGTAGAATGTCAGCTTTTGTCGAAGTTACGTGACAAATTGTTTTCAATACAACTCGATGAGGCAACAGATAGTAAGTAATAAAGATGCTTATTTCGTTGCCGATGTTAGATTTTGTGATGATTTGTCAGAAGTAGAAGAATTACTTTTCTGCAAACCAATAGAACTCAAACCAACAGCACTCTCCTTATTCGCTATCATAAATGATTTTATGAACGAGGCAAACTAGAATGGAAAAATTGCATCGGAATATGCACCGATGTGCTCGTTGTCCCGAAGATTCCAAAGAGTTCAAGCACTTGTGAAACAAAAATTGCCACAGTGCGTCTGGACACATTGAATGATCCACAAAGAAGATTTGGCTTCCAAAGAAATGAATCCTGGTTTGAATATTGTGTTAACTACGGTTGTAACTGTAGTAAATGATACAAAAATGAGACCTCTGAAATCAAGAATCTTTTCTCCACTTTGTAAAGGCATGGGTGCAGTACATTCAGTGTTACTATTTTATTGCAAGGCAAGATGGTTATCATGAGGGAAATTTTTGCAACGTGTTTATGAGTTAAGAGAAGAAATCGCCATTTTCCTAGAAGAGGAAAACAGACCGGAAGCTGAGAATTTTCGCGATAATTTATTTGTGATGAAATTGAGCTACATGTATGTGTGTGCTCGACATCTTCGAGAAATTAAATACTTGAATCTTCAACTACAAGGAGCAAATACACATATATTGGATACAAGTGATAAAGTTAATGATTTTTGTACGAAATTGAAATTGTGGGTCGGAAATTTAAAGCAAGAAAACAATGTTTGCAAATTTGAATGACTGTATTAAGGCTGTATTACAAGGATGAAGAACAACATGTAAAAGTTGTTTTTGTAACCGTTGAAAATTATTTAACAATGCTAGCTAAGCATTTTAAAAAGTACTTTCTTGCTGACTATAAACTGATATCAAGTTACAAGTGGGTGAGGGATCCATTTCAAAATACACCCGAAGGACTTTCTATTGAAGGGGAAGAAAACTTCATAGACTTCACGGCAAGCAGCGACATCAAAAGACAATTGAGTAATAAATCACTCGTTGAATTTTGGTAGGCCACGTCGGAATCCCTAAAAACAAAAAAACAGACAAAAAGGCCACATTTGGAGCAGATAGTGCTTACACAGAAGTTTCTCTGACCCTTAATAGAGCTAAGACAATTATCAATACCTACAGCAACAAGTCTTCTAATGCGGCCCTAAAAGAGCGATGGGAAACCCTCGCCATTGTCCCGATCCCAAGTCACCTGGAGAGAGCCCATGTTGTTGCCCGCTTTCGTCTTACCACTGGACACGACTTTCTGGGCGTCCACCTACACCGGCTTGGCCTGGCTGCTGATGAAACCTGCCCGCTCTGTGGCCCTGTTAGGATGGATGCCGACCATCTAAAGCAGTGCTGAGCACTTGCCCTACATCCAGCTGACGATGTCGTCAGCCGTTATTGGGAGGTTCGGCGTCAAATGCCCAAAAGGCAAAGAACGAGCGTTGGCTAAAGTAAAGTAAGTAATTTTGGCAGGAGTGGATGATGAGTTTTCTGCACTAAAAACAAGGGCATTTCGCATTCTACTACCACATTTTCAACATCTTACCTTTGTGAAACTGAATTTTCTGCGGCGGCTTCTTTGAAGATAAAATATAGATCTCAGCTAAATATAGAAAAAGAACTTAGAGTATCTACTTCTAACATTAAACCCTCCTTCGAAAAACTTTGCTCTGAAAGACAGGCCCAAGGAAGATACTTATAATTATTAAATTTGTTTTTAATTTAGTAAGTTGTTTTAATTTAATAAGTTAATTATTAAATATGCCGAAATGTATTTTGTTTGTATGTGTGTGTTATTTCATTTCAGTCACTTAATCAATTTTTTAAATAATTTTCTTGGATATGCTCGCGCCCCCCATTAGTGTGCTCGCTACCCCCTAGAGGGGCACGCCCCACAGATTGAGAATCACTGCCCTATATTACTATCGTTCACAAAATCAGTTAAAGTTTGACAAGTTGATATAGATTTTTATCTTAGTTTCTCTGTGTGTGAATTTTATTGAGATTAATAGTTCATCTTTAATGTTAAAATAAAGTTCGCATTACATTTACCTAATTTTCAGTAAATGGAACTATAATACTCCATTTTTTTCCAGTTTTAATATATTTCATTGCAATTAACAAGACAATAACACTCATGACGTCTAGCTGTAAATAAAGACTAAGTAAGTTTAGATTGACTTGAAACTTTTCCTCTAATTTATTCTCATTGAATTAAATTACCACAACACTTTAATTTGATAATATCATAAAATCTTAAGTTTGTGTGTTATTAGATTATATCCGATTAAATCTTCATAGCTAAGGATCTGAATAAAATTTAGTTAAAAATAATTTTTTCATAAATCCAAATATATTATTTTTAATAATTTAAAAGTAGTAAGGTATTTCTAAAAAAAGAGAACAAAATCTCACGAAAATGTGTAGAGTAACATTTCTACAATTTATGTATTTTAAAAATTGTAACAAAATTTTGTTTTATGCGTCCCTCTTCCAAGGTCAAATCCTGAGCTGCATGAAAATCAACTTTCATGAAATGTATTTTCATTTTTTTTTAAAGTACTGTAAACATATTTGGATCATAAATATGTATTTTCGTCATAAGCTATAGGACTAGAATTATTGGTTTGCCGGTGCATTTAAATTCTACTGACACACCAATAAATAAGATTTGCGTTCGCGGACGTTTGTTTTAAAATAAAATTTATTTACATTTTGCTATAAAAGAATCCCAAATTACATAAAACTATACATATTGATTTAGAAAAATAAAAGGGATATCATATTTCCATGTACATTACTTGTAGCCTCGATTTTTATAGCTTGTCGTTTTGTAACATGTTCAATTTCACAGTTGGAGGTTACAGATATTTATAGTGTATATATTATAGAGTGATTTAGAATTACATGAATTATTTTTTTAAATATACAGTTCTATATTCTTTAAGAATAAATCTTTGCCTGAAATTCAAAATATATAGAAAATTCATATTTCTATATTCACACCGAATATTTAAAGTTTTCTATTTTCCATAAAATTTAAAATTTATACGTATTCGGTAAATACTTCTCCCCCTCCCCCCCAAAAAAAATGAGCAGCATTGATTGATTTATGATGTCACCGCTAGATGACGCTGTGATTCGACTACATTATTTCTTCTAAACACCAAAAACTTAACCTACAATCTACATGTATTTTGATTAAAATGAATAGCATTTTCCTCAAGTTAAACTAATATGAAATAGCTCGATTAAAAAAGAAAACGTAATAATGGCTGAAAGGGAACGAGTTCAGTTCAATCCTGATGATTATCAAGATTAAAAAAAATTATGCTCGTTAACAAACTACGGTCTGACATTCCACTTTAATGCGCCATGTAAATTTGGAGATACGACTGCCAACTAAGTTGTTGATGTAGTCATTCATTGAAGTGATTGATTAAATTTTAGTGCTTTGATTTAGCTAAAGCAAATACTTTTTTTAATAACGGCTGGCAATAGGTGACCAACCTTTGGCCACAACAAGGCCGGAAAGTGCTTCTCATTTACCGTTACCCGGTGGGCACTTGTGAATCAAAGCACGGAGGCAAAAATAGCATACCTACGTCATACCACTACAAACCCCAGTTTATAAGGTGTGCCACATTCATTCATCTTCTCAAAAGAAAGGACAAAGAAACACAGAGAGGAAGAAACGTCCATTCTCGAAAAGGATTTGAACTGGGGATCAACAACTTAGGATACAGGAATGCTAACCACTCAGCCATCGACCTGCAGCTAAAGCAAATAAGTTGGTTATATAATACAATAGAATGAATAAAGGAATCAATAGTTTGGCCTATTAACTGCTAATATATCCCGCCTCATGCATTTATTTTGGAAGAGGGAATTCTTTATTAGAGGGTTATTTTTGCAGTTATCAACAATGAATGCTACTAGTGGTAAAAGAAATCTAATTTATAAATTAGTGGATTGTTTTGTTTAAAGAAAAGTGTGCATACATCATAAAATATAATTTAACATACATGCGAATGACAAGGTAAAGTTGAAATTATGATAAAAACATGGATAGTTTGTTTATTCATTTACTTTGAAATAGATTTCTTTCATATAATAACATTTTTAGAATTAACAGCAGTAGATGCAGGAATTAATCACTAGTAACACATATGAATTCTCAAAAATAAAAGTTGAAGCACGGATTATCTATTTAAAATAATCTTTAAGCTTTTGTTTTTTTCCATTTGAAATAAAAATCGAAATATTATACTGAAAATTACGACGTCCAATGGAAAAAGCTTTAAGCTAGCTAAATGGTTTCATTTTAGGTGACTGCACATGCGCAAAAGTGTGCACGCATTATAAACACCAATGAAGAAAATTAATATTAGGGGATGCGCTACAGCGCCCTCTGTCAAACAATGGAATTGCTGATAGTAGAAATAAATTAATTTGAAGGAACGACTTTAAATTTCTTAAGTTTTCCACGATTTTCTTTTAAAAATTTAGAAAATTGTTTTGCTGCAAAATGAAACCAACGATAGGAAACTATTGACTCAATGAATCTTCTATTTTTGGTGGAAGAAAACAACCCCTGCATGAGATAAAACATTTAAAAATTACATTAAGAAATGCTCCTCTGTTACTTCATTTTAGATATTATTATAAAAAAACTATTTTATAACACTACTTCAGACGTTTCAGTTTGAAATAACCTTTGACCATTAATAGATACATATGGATTATTTTTCTTTTAAATATTGTTTATTTCGCAATTACTTCTAAGCTACCGCAAGTAGTCTCTCTCTCTCTCTCTTTTTTTTAATTCTTCACCACACTCTTCAATGCACCCAATTTGTTGCCATACTTTAAAGGCAAAAATAAAAAGTAAAAGAATGATAAAAACAAACTACATTTTGGGCTTATTTTAAGAAAGGTCTCTCAGTAATGACTGCAACTCCGCCATTTTTTAAAAAAAAATCGAAAAATAAAAATAATAAAAAAATTGCGCTATAACGGAGAAAATGCAATTTTACGACCAGTTGGCTCCGGAAATAGTCTTGGAAGCAAAACGCGGTACCTGGCACACAGTAGATTGAAAAATTTTCTGCTAGTTGGACGAGCATAAAATTATACTATCGCCGAATAAGAAGCAAGTTCGTACCATCTTGCTCACTGGAGGAAAAGCTAGATTTTCTCCTTTGTCGTCTGCGCGTATTTCATCTTTTGTTCGTTCACGGTACACTGAGTAGAAATGATTTATGTTGCCATTCCACGTGGAATAAAGTTGTAGTTTCCCCCGTTGTTTTTTCCTGCGTTCTTACCTAAAATTCTTCGCCGAGTTACATGCAGGTACATATACGCAGAAGGTCTCTTTTCTAATCACTGGCGAAGTATTTTCGCTCCCAAAAATTCAACCAGCAATTTTCTCCTAAAGCTTTCGCAAACGATTTTTTTTTCTTTCGCCTTTGTTCTTTTCGTGTTTCTTGTTCTCGTTCCAATAGAAGCTCATCATTTTTTCCTAGTTTTCCATTTTTTTACTACCCTATATTGTTATTAACTTCTCTCTTGCTCTTGCCTATTGCTGCGTGCAATTTGGCTTGGCATCTCGCCAAATACATGATGAAGTGAAGAAAAATATCAAACGATAAAAACAAAAAATATATCGAAGAATAATAAAAAATAAAAAAAAGTCTCTGAAATACATTTTTCGTTTTTTTTTAGACAAGTCGTAAATGCGTAGGTTAACCAGTATTTCCATCGATTTTTTTCAACAAAAAAGTTTTAAAACAAATGTTGTGTTGGAATTTTGTTTCTGATTTATATCTGTCACAATTTCTGATTCTAAATATAAAACGTCTAAGCTCATCTTAACTTTGAAAATAAACAAAAATAAAGCTTACGCTTGAATGGGAGGAGGGAGGCTAAGTACACTGCCTTAGCAGGTTGTAATTTCCAAATGGACATTACTTTCTGGCAAAAATTGTGATTTGGAAAAATAATGATATTTACAATTTATTTAGTTTTGTCTGAAATTCTGTTCTTGCATCATGTAATGAGGTCTCATGCATAAGTTAAAAATATATCGAATGAGTAGTGGAATGCTTAAAATATTTCCTTTAGATAGGAAACTTTTGAGTATCCAAGTCGGAATCCCTTTCATCTGCATTCCAACACGATTTCGATCGTTAAAGTACTGGGAAAGGCGTAAATAGGTAAGCTGCAATAGAAAAAAACAATGCATTTTAAAGAAAAAAACCCAAAAATTAGCAACTATTATTATTCCTTTTTAAAAAAAAATATTACATTGTGGAAATGCACAAAAGGGAGATCAAATACCATAAATATTTTTTTTATTTACTCACAGCAGTTAAGCAAAGATTCTGAAGCAAAATAAATATTTTATTGCAGCCTGGTTTGTATTCAAAGTGTGAAAGAATGCTACGCCCACGCGAAGATCTTTTTAATAAATGGGTTGTTAAGAATATACCAATTGGAACTATAATCTCACAGTCAGATGTACAGGCTATGGTACCGTGGTCAGTTAAGGCTTCGTTGTCACTATCCGAAGCTAGTGAGATCGAATGCCGACGATCCGTCGTGTTCTCTAAAGGCAAGTAGGACACGTTAATGATGTCTTGAGGACATTGCATCCTCCAAGTGAAATGTCACACATCTGGGGTATAACGTCAAGTATTCGGGTGTTTTTAGTTTGGTCCAAATTTCTAAATTACGGAGATTCTCAAAAAGCTGTTACAATCTAATCGTTATAACCCAGCTCAGAGCTTGGTACAGGTAAGCAAACAAATTCAAAAACAGCTAAATTGCAAATACCAGTTATTGCGTTATTATACACTAATATGCAGAAAATAACAGATAACACTTGAAGCATAAGATTCAATTAGAGTCAATCTATAAAGATGGCAACGCTGCATCAAAAAAGTTAATATTAAACCCAATCTTGAAAATAGCTGTTAGGGAATTGACGCAAGGGATTGAATCGACTCATTTAATAATTGTGACAGATTAGTTTATAAAATATTCATTTAATTCTTCAGTAATAAAATAGTGTTTAATGAAATTATTAGTTTTTTCTTTAACATAAAAATATCTTTTGTGTATGGAAATTCTTTATACATGGAAACATTAAGTGATCAACATAATACAAAAAAAAAAAGTTTCTCTCCCTCTCAGATGGAAACGAATAGAACAAATAATAGAAAGTTCGGAATAAACGGACAAGCTAGAATGTAAATTGTTTATAAAGTAAATTTAACATAGATAAAGCTATTAAAAGTGGAGTTTCATACCACTTTTAATAGCTTTTTACAATTATTACTATTCTCAGTTTTAGAAAAGTTACTTCAGTAATCTACTTCTAATACTTACTACTACTTCTAACACTTTCTACTGCAAAAATAAGTCTCTCTTTTGAATAAATCTTAGTACAAAAATGAATATAATAAACTTAACTCTATACCAACATTAATCTTAAATTCAATGATTTAAAAGAACATTTTAAAGAATGAAACTTTAAACTTTCTTTCGGATATAATGAATTCTTCGAACAGAAGAATCCTGATTGCGGCGAGAATCCCTGTAAAACAAAATTCAGAAATTCATGGTTGTCAATCACTTTCAAGCCTCGACGGTAATTCCTTTTAATTTATTCATATATTTTCAAAAGTATTTCTCCCAACAGAATGCTTAGTTTTCACGAACTTAAAACTTTAATAATATAAATAATAATAGCAGTTTAGATTAAAAAAAAAAAAAAAAAAAGTAAATGTGTGCCACATTAAAAATTTGCAGAAGAAAAAGAAAAACCACTAAAGAAAGTATCCAATAGATTTGTTTTGGACACTGTGATGGTATATTTTATGAGCAAATTAAAATAATAAAGACAAATATACATACGTCATTTTACTTCAACCTTCCACCCTCAGATGGCGCTTTCATCACAGTAAGGGCGAATAAATTAAGCGAATGAATGATAGCTCACATGAAATTATATACTTATCTCTCCCAATCCAATTATTTTCGATATTGCTTAACATCATGTGTCAACATATAACCCTTCCACACCAGGTGTACACCTTCAGATGGGACTCACATAAATTGACACTTTCCCACGGCTTCTTCACGAGTTTGAATCAAGTCGAGGACGTCAATGCGGTCCTCAATTAAAAAATAATAAGAACAACAGAATTTTTCATTTCTCAAAATGTTCCGGAGGATTTCTGGAGCCACAGCGTCCGTGACCCTGCAGCAGGTGGAACGCGTCGCATTCACCTGCTTCAAATTTCTTCTCATTTGGCTGAGCGTGCTTCATCCAGCCAATCAGGTCACGGATGTCATGTCAGGAATTAGCCGCACACATGAGACCGATAAGTTCCGCAACGAGGCCATGGATCTTGGTGTCTTAGGATGAAGTAAATAAAAATAAAGCCATGGCCATCGTAATGGAGTTCCGAATTCGAAATCTAACAGGTTTCTCATAGGCTCGCACCCAAAGGTGGGGCCAAGAGGGCTAGGCGTCCTCCTCTAAAATTATGTAGTTCACCATTCGGCCGGTTCGGAGAAATTATATTCTTAAAAAATACCCAGAATGATACTGGCATCAACTTCTTTGACAACTTTTGTAAAAGTTGTTTATGCTAACTTCTACAATTTTATTTATTTTTCTTATGTAGTGGATGACTCAATCTCCAAAAGACTGTGCTTATCTATTTTCGCAAGAACTTTTCATAAATAGTAGGCTGTATTTATATATAAAAAAAAATTTTGCTTTTGTCGGAGTTCCGGTCCAAGCTGAGTGTCCACACATCTTAAAAATGTAAGATAAAAACATGAAATACAATAAATATCTTTCTTTCATCATTAAATTCGGCTAGATTGCACCTGGACCATCCACACCAAACGGCACTTAACCACGTTTGCCATTTGGTAGCGGTGATTCAATTATTATTAGTAGTCACTTAAAATATTCTTACTGTGAAGGCTACTTAAAAATTGTTAGACAACATATTTATTATTTAAAAAAAAAAAAAAGCTTAAAAGCAGCATACGAAACTTTGGGATGTCCACCGCATGTAACGTTTAGATTTATTTCGATGGTAAATGACTACAATTTTAGAAAATTTATAAAATTCTCAAGCATGCATCCCACAAAATTATGCGGCCACAAACAAAAATATGCTCATTTTCACTATCTACCTATGTAAATATTTAATCCTTATATAAATTTATGTTATAATTACAAAGTCGTATTCCTTTTTAGGCCTTTAATTATAATTTAATTATAATTTGTTAGGGATTTGTCAAAAGTGCTCAGTGATTCAAAAATTGTGCATGTTATTGCAAATATTCATGTACAATAACGTAATACAATTTGAATATGTTAAGATTGTAAAGCATTATATAAATACACTATATAATTTTAATTCAATTTAACCAATTGATTAAGTCACAATTTGACAAAATATTTAGGTTAAATTTTACCCGGTATATAAAATAAAAGATAATCAAAATAGCACAATTATCGATTCAGAAAAAAAAAAAAAAAAATAGAATGTCAAAAAACTAACAATCATCCCATCAAATTATATTTTTGATCAAAAGAAAGAGAGAAATTATTTTTTAATATAACATGTATCATAAACTTAAAACGGGAATAATTGAATAAAATCGTCTGAGAGAAAAACAAATTTATATATATATATATATAAATAATAGCTTAAAATAGTATTCTAAGTATCACACACACACACAGTTCCCGTCAAATATAAGCATTTTTTTTAAACCTCCTGGATACACTCCCCTTAAAATACCCAAATTTTAACTGCTGTCTACAAATCAGACATTTTTTTCTTTTTGGAAAACTTCTAAACAATCTCCTCAATTTAGCTATTTTGATGAAATACTTTTAATTTTTGAGGATTTAAAATCATACCAATGGCTAGATTCTACTTTTAGTCATTTTATTTAGACATTAATTTATTTTCAAAAGACAAATTCTAAGCTTTTAAAGGGGGTGGAGAAAGGAAAAACATTACGCGAACAAACTTTTCAAATTGCGTTTCAAAAACAATTTTTTTTTATCCTGTTTTCGCTTGAATAAATTTGTTTTATCCCTTTACACATTCATAAGCTTTTGATTTACAAGCTTTTTACATAATATTTTTTTTTTTTTTTTTAAATTCTCTCACAGCTTTTCGTTGCCACTGTATCGCAGTTTAAACCGCTCAGTTTCATTTTAATAAACTCGTATGAAACATAATGGTAGTTTACAAGAGCTTATTTAAGAATTTTGAGAAAAAAATAATGAGGTTAGCTTAATTATACAAAAAGTAATTAAGGAACAGAAATTATTAATTGAGAAGATTAAGTACACATCATTTAACAGAGGGACTGCGCCATAACTTTTAATGCTTATTTCCGAATATATTGAAGAAAATAGATTTTGTTGTTATTTTATTTATGAGAAACTGTACAAAAAAAAAAAAAAAACGTTCAAATTACTGTTAATGAGTGTTTTAAGTACATATTAGGAAAAAAATTAACCATCTTCTTTAGCGGTGATTAATGAAAAATAATTTTTTTTTTAAATGTATTGAGATTTTGTTTCTACGTTCGAAAAAGTAACGTTTTAACTGTTATAAATATCACTATGAAAATTCAGCTTTTTTAATGTTCATAATTAAAAAAAAAATAAATAAATAAAATAGGGTGTGCCGACAAAATTAATGTGCTGAACAAATTTTGCAAAACTTATTAAAATTTTCAAAATTACATTGATAATAAATAGATAAAATAATAATGAAAGGTTTGTTACTATCACATTTAAAATCACTTGAAATTGAAGGTATATTGTAAATCAAATAAGCTAGAAAAAATTCGCTTGAAATTAATAATATATTGTAAATTAATCATGCCAGAAAACATTCGATAATAAAAGATTATATGATTCGAGGAAACTTTTTCAAAAAGAAACTGAAAAAGGAAATTTATTTTTAACTTTCAGTTTACGATTAATATTTTTTTTACTCCTTTATTTTTATTAACGGTTGAATCTAACAAACACTTGGCTGCTCTCATCATGAAACAGTTTGATATATATAAAACTAAACACAAGTTCATGTTTAAGAAAACAAAAAATTTTCTGAAAAATTATAAAAAAAATTTTTTAATGCATAAAATTTATCATTAACATGTAAGACATGTTATTTAATTATATCCAAATTGTACAAATACACCTGCCTTTTTATACTTCTTAAATATGAAGAGTACATTTTCGATATTGTTATTTTTTCTAAATCCAACCTCTCTTTGACAATTAAAAGTACTATTTGAAAAATAATTAACGCAACAAAATGAATCAGTATCAAAAAACTCAATAATGTAATAACAAGAAAAACAAAATAGATTATTTCTTGTGAAAAAACATTTATTCTAAGTCAACTACATCACATTCTTACAAATATTAGAAAAAAGTTAGATTATTTTCACAAGTAATCGAAAATTTATTTTTTGTAATATATTATTACTATAATAATCTATGAATTCAAACTTTCAGTAATAAACCTCTATTAAATTGAAACTTTTAATAAAAATGAATTTTATTAAATTATTTTTCAAAACGATTTAAAATTTCGAGAATAAAATATAAGTTTAGTATTCCACCTAATTAAATTCAGTAGGAAAATATTAGTTCTTTTAAAAATGGAAAGGAGGAAAAAAAGGAATTCGCGCCTTTATTCAGGTAGGTGATAATGAGGATTTAAAACGAAACGAACATATCAGGAGCTTTTTTACATTTCTTTCATTTTCTTTTTCTCTTTTTTCCTTTTTTTATAATAATCTATTTTTTCTGAAGTTGGGTAGGGGTGGACGGTTAAAGAGACAAAAAGGTTCTTAATTTCCTCCAAACGTTAAAAATCTATTTAAGTTTCAGACGGAGATGTAAAAAGCAACGGGCATATAAAAATTCCAAATTATAGAAGGGAAAGCGAAGGCGATACAGAAAAAAGAAAAAAAAAGATTATTTGAAATAAAAAAAAATTTTTTTGAAGAAATTTACAAACCTAAAGAAACAATGGAATGAAATACGACAGCGCCATCTATACTTTGCCTACGGCGTTAATCTAAGGCAGTGTAAACAATGAAAGAACTACGAGAAAGTCACAGGAAAAAAAAAAAAAAAAAATGATAACCCCTTTTTATATACCTCCCCTTTCTGCCTTTGGTCGAAAAGGGGGCGAAAAATAAATAAACAATAAAAAGATTAAAAAAAATAAGTGAAGAAAGGGGGTGGAGAAGATCGTTGTCGTCGCTAAGGCAACCAACCACCTTAGGTTATTGTTATGACTTCCCGTATAGCATTTCATACAATGAGCAGCCCATTAAATATCAGCCGACATTTCTCTCTTCCAACGTTCTGTTAGTGACTTCACTTCGCTTCCTCTTGTGTTGTTTGGCGTATTTTTTTATCCACTTTTTATGAATTTTTTCTCTTCTTTTTGGTGAGATTTCTTCGAAAAGGATAGCCACGGCGAAATATATTGTTCTGTAGTAAATAAAGAAATAAAAATGATTTCTCGTGTTTTTTATGGCTCCGTCAGCTGTGGTGTGATAACTTTATCTTTTTTTTTTTTTTTTCGAAATATATATAATTTTTGCCCTTATCTGATTTTCTCGAATATAAGGCTACATTTCTTGCAAATTAACTACACAGGTAATCTTTCAAAAAATTCCTTAGAAAATAACACTTCTAGCAATTTTTTTTTCAAATTAGGCTTAAATCATAAAATTAGAGAGGTCACTTAAATTACAGCAGTTAAAATCAAACAAATTCCTATCACTGTGACTTTATTTTTAACAAATGCCAAGTCACCCAGATTGCGGAGCAATTCCCAAACCATTATTTATAAACGTATCAACTTTTATGATATCAACATTATTATAACAATGACATAACATTTATTATAATAAACGTTTAATAAACATTTCTTCGATTTTATCGCGAATAATACTTACGAAAGGGATTTTATATTTTCAAGAAAATATATTGAATTGTAAAATAAAGAAAACGCTCGAACTGTCATCCTCAAGTAGGCTTCCAAAAATATTTTTAAGAATTATGGAAGAAAAGAGTTATTTTTATAGAAACTTTTACAACCTTATTTTTAGTGATGGAAATTTAAAAGTTACCTCAGCTCTATCCGAAAATAAAGGGACCATAAATTATATTTTGTTCATTTTATAATGTTGAAAAGTATCATAATGTAGAATAACAATTATTATTTAAATATTTTTATGCTACATTTGTTTTCTTAATTTTTCCGAAAATTAGTATGATTTTCCAATTGCATTTAATTTTTAATAAAGTTATTTATGAATAATTTTGAAAAGACTAAAAAAATACTTTGATTTAAAGATTTTTGATATACAACGTTTTTGCACTTATTAACAATCAGTTAGTTTGATCAATAATTATTATTGATGAAACTAACTGATTGCAATTAAAATGATGTTAATATTTTAATATCCAATGAAAACAGTTAATTTATAATTGAATAAAGAAATATAGTTGTTTGACACTATTGTAAATGTTTAGTATCTAGCTTAGTTATCTATCTTTATGGTTGAATATATTTATAGAACCGGAGCATGAACTTAAGCAACTTTATAAAGATTTATGCAATCAGAGCATGGATTTAAGTTATTCAAGTATAGATTCATGCATAGATTTCATAAATTGAAGCATAGGCTTGAGGAATCTTAGTATAGATTTGTACAATGGAGTATGAAGATTCAATCTACCTCAGGATAAATCATCATTGAACCGGATATTGTATTTATGCAACCTTAGCATAGATTTATGCAACCAGATCATAGATTTAAGCAATTGTTTCATTGATTTAATGTACTAAGCATAGAGGTTTAAGTACCACAGTATAGATTCATTTAATCGGATCTTTGATTTATGCAAATAGATTTAAGAAACGAAGCATAGACTTAAACGATATTCGTATAGATTTATTGCAAGTAATATGAATTAAACCAAACATTTGCCGAGATGTATGCAATGAGGGATTGATTTAAGCAACCGGAACATAGATTGATGCAACCATAGTAAGGATTTAAGCAATCTTAGCATAGATTTAAGTAACCAGAACATAGAATTACGCAATCTATGTATAGATTTATCTAATCAGAGAATGAACTGAAGCTATTTTGGTTTAAAATCATTTGACCGAGTTTTGATTAATGCAATTTTAGTATAGTTTTACAAATGGAGTATAGAGTTAAGCAACCTAAGCATAGCTTTAAGCAATCTTTGCCAGATTTATGCAATGGAGCATGAATTTAAGCAATCTTTGCATAGATTTAAGCAATCTAAACATAGATTTACGCCCAATCAGAGCATAGATTAAATCAATCTTAGCATAAATTTAGCGTAGATTTATGCAACTGAAAGGTCTATAAACTAAGCAAACCATTTTATATCAAGCATGAATTTATCATGCATTTTCATAATGAAAAATAGAAAGGAATAGCGAGTTAAAAAAATAGCCTAGGGCGTGTGCACACAGTACACCAACCGTTCCATTAGCTAAGCAGTCGTTTTAGTGTGAGGTAAAGGGAACTGTCTAAAAAATTAATATAATGCGCCCAGAAGGGGAGAGGAGATTTCGAACTTTTAGGATGAGCGCAATGCCGAAAGAGAGTTACCTAATGCCTAGGTGGATTCTCAGAAAAAATTTGGGGTTTGAACATCAAACACGTGACTGGAATGCATAATTAAAGCTGAGATAAAAATACGTGCATGGGACAATCAAGCTAATCCCTTAAAAAATGAACAAGGGAATATTATGAAGGGAAACTTGAAAAAGAAGATTGAGTACTGGATTTAGAAAGATTTAATTAATGCATACACAAGTAACCATTTCTGATATGAAAAAAAAAATAATATAAAAATAATATGAACTCACAGTAATTATCATTGCGCATTAAATTCTAAATATCAATTAGTATAATTTTGAAAAGAATCCCTATGTGTCTCTATTATTGTATTAAATTGATTAATAAAATTTAACCGAAAGCTTTTCAAAGATAATTTTGAAAAATGTTCATTAAAATGAGACAATTCAGATTTTTTTCATTAAAATAAAAAAGGACTTGTATCAAATGTGACAGTAGATATTTTCACTAAAAACAGATCATTATATTTATTAATGTTTAATAAACTTACCAATCATTTTTAAGTTGCACAAGGGAACTAAAAAATAGAACAAAAATATGAAAGCCATTCGTTCAAAATCAGCTTCATCATACAATTATAATTACACGAATAGCCCCAACTGCTCTTGCGTAGCTCACATTTATTGTCAACGTTAATTTATTGTGTATTTGAATCACATTTATAACGCCTCTTACGATTATAAATGCAGCATAGATATGATAATTCATTATATTTAAATAAAACACTTATAAAACAAACTTAAAACACTTCAGTTAAAGAAAGTATTTTTACGTTTATAATATTTTGATGCGCTATCCATCAATTCTATTATATCCATCGATTAAATTTTCAACCATAACATTCTATCGTCTGAAAGTTTCTACTCCAACATATTCTAAAATATAAAAAAAAAATATCGAATCAGCATTTATATTAATCATTCTATTCCAATTATATTTTCAGACGATTCATCAAATTGTTCTGAATTTTTAATATTCCCTAGTTATTGTAAAGTTTTTTTTCTTAAACGAATATTTTTATAATTTCCAAAAGATATTTGTTTGATTAATCTTATAAAAATTTTAATTTTTCCATATTTACAGAACAAAATAATATTTTTTCTCTAACGTTTTTACACAAAATTCATGTACTTTTATTTTCTCAAATTATTCGAATCATATTTAAATTCTAACAACTCCTTCATTGATCATTCTCGCTAAAAGAATTTATTTTAAATTTAAGCTCAACTCCAGAATTTGATAAAAAAAAATTTCAAAATCTATTAATAAGAGTGTTGTTTTAATATCTAAGCATTAGTATTTAAAGATGCGTGCTAGTTTTATACATTTACTGTTCGTCGGAACTCCAAAAAATATGGAGTTCCAATGAATGGCCTCTCCACAATTTTAAGACTACGGAAAAAATCTGTAAGAGTAAAACAGTACCATCAAAAGTGCTCCCTGAAAATATTGTAGAGAAGAAAATGATCCAATACTGAAAAAATAGCTTTGTTTGTGCTTGAGTGAAAAAAAAAAACGGGAAGAATGAGAATTCCTGTTGATGGTAATGTCATTAAAGAGAAATCTAACTGCTTTACTATGAAGCTGAACTTAAAATATTTCAAAGCATCCATCATGCAGTAGGCTCTAAAAACGTAAAGCAAGGAATGGCTTGAGCTTCAGAAAATTGCATGGTGAAGTGCAATCAATAAAATTAAAGTAAGTGTGCTTATATACCACATTCCAAATAATTCTTTTTCATAATATTTTGAAATAAGAAAATAGTTTGGTAAAAAAAAATCAAATTTTAATAACCTAAAACATTATATTTCTATTTAACAAATTGTTTTACTGGTCCCTACGAGATCGTAAAAACGGACGTCTACTGTAGTTAGAAATATCCAAGATTTAAAATACTAAAGAAATGTATTGTTGTTGCACCAACATACTTTCCTGTAGTTAACACAAAATGAAAAAAAAAAATTGTACAAATCAATGCTAATAACAAAATTTATTTTACTGCACTCTTTAGAAACATAGATTTGATTCTAGCAAACAGTAACTTTTTAAAACAGTAGACAATTGTACTAGTCCGTAACACAGTACTTCTTACCCCAACGAATAAAACTTTAAAACTTAAATATTATATATTATTAACATCTATTTCAAGGTATATTAAACTTGGTGAGTATATAATGGTTCAGCGATTTCGTCCCAAAGACGAAAAATATTCCCTTTGCCGTAAAAATGGTCGGGGTCCTAAAAACACGTCGGATAATGTAGGCTTGAGCGAAGATATGCTTCACGCTGAGCTAAGATCATTAGAGTAATGACTCTTGCCCAAATTGTCTACCCAACGTCCCGAGAATGGGAATCTAAAAATCCCCATCAACAATTTGCAACCCTAAATTATAGCTCTACATGTTACATTATACATGACAACAGACTGAATTGTCCTATATTTCTTCCTGTCAAGGGCTCTGGAGATTCAAATTTTTATTTGTCTGCTGGAAGTATACCCGCCGTTTCATGAAATTAATAAAAAATTTATAAGAAATTGTGAAAAATAGAACGCTTTTATTTTAATGAGGAAATTTTTTTTTATTAAGGTAAGAGAAACTTGAGGGTTAAATGGTCTGAATCTAGGAAAAGAAAATTGGTGCAGTTAGAATGGAAGATTTGACTTATTGAAAATTATGATAGGTCTACATTAAAAACGTACTGATGCCAAAAAAAAGTTAGAAAAATGCGTATTTCTTAGTGATAAAACTATTCTTTAATAACATAATATTACAATAAATTGCGTCATGAAATTTATTTAAATCAAATTAATAGTTTAATTAAGATATTTTATTCCATTATTCCTAGTTTCAATTGGAAAGTATTTTTATGATGTGTACTTTTCATTGTTAAAATTTCAGCTTTAATTTAAATTTCAATTCATAAAATATTTTTCATGCAGTACTAAAATAATCGAAAATACTAAAATAATTATTTATTTTCATTTGAAATAAACAATTAAGATTAAAGCCATTTAGATGACGAACTTACTGAATAAAAAAAAAAAAACACATTGGATTGAATTTTTTAAATTTTTATTTAAGGTACAAAAATAATAAAATAAAATATCTACCTTAATCTAAATATTTAATTAATTTAATTAAGTATTAATCAGATTAACATATGTTATTATGATGTTTGCTTTATTTACATCATATATTAAAAGCAATGCTGGGAGAAAATGTGGTAATAATAAATTAGTTCAGTCACATTTTTATGTTCCAACGTTAGTTACGTACGTGATTAATAGTCGTATGAAATAAATTTCACGTGTGGAGATTATTGCCAGTTATAGCTATCATTTGATATGGTACAAAAAAAAAATTACTTTTGTTTACATCAAATGTTGAGAAACATCGTTAAAAGTTAAAATGGGACAGTAAAAAATATTCCGGTCATGTCTTCACATGTTCAAGTTTGTCACGTGACTAATAATGTTGAGAAATCAATTGCATGAATCATCTATTAACATATTAGGGAAATCTGTTTTGTTAACAGCATACGTTTAAAAGTATGTTAAACAGTGCTAAAATGGGTTTATAATAATGATAAAAAAAAATTTTACTGACCCAAAGTTAACCACATGATAGATGTACTGCGAGATCAATTAATTCCATGATCAGAAATTATCCATGATCATCTATTATTTAAACAATAAGGATAATCAGTTTTATTCAAAGCATGTGTAGAAGATAAATTCATAAAAAAAAAAAATGCGATAAACATTAAATTCTAACCTTAGAGCTAAACTGAAAAAAAAAAAGTCCACTGACTTAACTATTGTATGCACATTCATGAAAAGCTTACAAAAATGCTGCAGTTTAGTATTAAGTTAATAGGAAAAAAAATTTACTCTTTTAGAATTTTTTTTTATTCTTCTGTAGTTTTTGTATGTAATTCACAAGATGAATAAGCAAAATTTGTATTTTATATTCTCCTGGAGTCAACATCTAATTCACAAGATAAATTAAAAAAAAATTTAATTTTCATGATTTTATTTTGAGTGGGGGGGGGGAGGGTTTGACATTAAATTTACATGATAAACTGGAAAAAAGTATAAAAATTTTATGTTCTTCTTAAGTTGATATCTTATTGACAAGATGAACATGGAAATTAGCGGTGTTTTATCGCTTTGGGAACTGCTATGTAGCTCACGGGATGAATTGAAACCTGTTTAGCAGTTTATATTTTCCTGGACTCAGTTCTTAATTCACATGTTGAGATATTCTCTTTATAATCAAATGAGAAAAGTATTTTTACATAGAAAACCAGATTTTTCATTTTATAAAAATAAAATGTACTTACTCTACCAAATTGTTGGAAGTAGTTTTTGACATCCTCTAAAGTGGTCGGGGCAGAAAGACCACCGACAAATACTTTCTTGGTCCTGGTTACCATCTGAAATAAAAAATGAAATATTAATCAAATCCTTGAAATTAATCTCAAGAATATAAATGAGAATTATGTACTTAATTTTGCACACAATATTTAATTATAGTTGCAAACTATGTAAATCAACCGAAAAAATAAGAGTGGTTCGTAAAAAAGGAGCTCAATTAAAGTTATTACAATTCCGCTTTAAGAGTGTTATTAAATATCAGCAAATTAACTTATATGAGAAATTATGTTTTTAAGCTGAGTGTTTTTCCTAAGGTATATTAGAATATACAACTTAAGAGAATGCTTGCTGTTATTTCTCATCCAATCTGACTAAGCAGTAGTCTGAACCAGATCCAGGACACGATGAACCAACAGAGTCCCAAACAAGTAGAGGACTTTGAAACAAGTCTTCTTTTTCAAGTCCTTAACAGGATGAACTGCGTGATATAGCATTTCCTACACATGGTCAAGAGCTTGCTACCCTACTTAATTCGAAGACATTTCAGATGTTCATTATGAGTCTTGATAATATTATGCTGTGTACACGACAACCCTTAAAAGTGACAGCACCTCTTAGTAGCCTGCCACCATACCAGTCACGAGTTGGGGGGGGGGTGGAGACCATGAAGATGAAGCAATCGTATATTTGACCTTTGAGGAGATCTCCAAAAAATCAGGCTATTAGATGTTAACGCTATTAAAATTCCTTCCTTTGCCAGGGTATCAGCCGCTTCCTTTCCACGAAAGCCAACGTGCGATTTGTAGATCTGTATTATGGCAAGAGCAGAACCTTTGCAGCAGGGCTAAAATAGAGTTCTGATCTCTGCCACAAGTGCGAGACCAGTCGCGTGGGTGTTGGATAAAACTACGACTGTGTTGGTCACAATCCAGATATCTTTATAATCTGTGCAGAAATCAGCTGACTTAAAGCCCTCTTCAATTGTTATTAGTTCTAAACTAAAATCAGAACAATTGCGTGGATTAGAATTCAAATGCATTCCTACAGCGAACTATGTATGTAGACGAGCTGTGGTATATTTTCTTAGATTAAAGGATTACTTGTCTTTCACCAAGCCCTTGTAATTCTGAGCCACAATCAGGCGATAAAATCACACCTGAGCTGGCAGCCCTTCCTCTCAACTTCTACGCCACAATAGCGGAATGACTGTGAACGGCACAAATCAACGTGGAAACGTGTGCAACCTCCACAGAGTTCCAGCAACCCAGGGAGAGAGAGAATGTGGTGCTCTTGAGCTATAGTAGGAATATTTAAAAAAAATACTGTCGATTGATATAATTATTCATATGCATAACTTTCAACAAATTCAACCTGCCACTCCACCGACCATAATATGAAAAACAATTTGTTATAATTTAATTAATTTTTAAACAAATCTCTCCTCTATACTGAATAAGTTTACCCGAAAAGAAATTTATGATCTGATGCGTTCATCAGTAATGATAATTAGTTATGCATCCTAGAATGTTAAAATAATACACAGGAGTCACTTAAGTATCATATTATGTAATATTTTTGATAACGACATACCGTGAAAGCAAAAATCTATATTCAAAAGAGTTATTACAAATATGCAAAACATACTATTTTTTAAAATAGGATAACGAGTCCTACCTGATAATTAATGTATTTTCTTATTAAAAATGTATGCGACATGAATACTCAAGGCGGAATATGAGCAAATTATATACGGAATCAAAAAATTACCGCTGAATAAGATAACACTTAGGAATTAAAGCGACGAGACAAAATAAATAATTTTCAATAAAGAAAAAAATATTCTTCTCATAAGTTTACTTCTTAAAATTGTTTCTAGTAAAGAAAATTAATTCAAAAATACTGTTTTCAGTGAGATAAGATTACATAATTTTTAAAATTATGTTCGATGTATTCACATAAAAAATTATAACAAAAATAAATAAATAGAAATGAGTCACGTAAGTTCTCTTTATGGTCTTATCTTGCTTTTTGGCTAAATGGAATTTTCGCCACGTCCATAGGACAATACATAGTTACATATTTATTTTACAATTAATGTAAAAAAATTAAAAAACACCATTTGTCGTCAGAGTCCAGATGTTACAAGAACGTTACGATACATTTAGCAAACCCTAAGTAAACTGAATAATATGAGCAGGGATATATATATATATATATATATATATATATATATATATAATAAGTGTGTATATGATGGTGATGGTTCTTGTAGGCCGCGGTGGCCAGGTTTCTTAGGGCATTCGTGTCTCCTTATTGGGGAAGATAGTGAGTTAAAATTCCGAAAAAATCCTCCAAGTTCCATCGTGTTCCCTAATAGCGATTGGGGCATGTTAAATATGTCGTGATCGCTATGTCCTCTAGGTAAAATGATACCTCTGTAAGTGGTAGACCTTGTCTTGGGGAATTTTCAGCTTAGTCTTTGCTACTAAATTATGAGGACCCTCATTTCGGGAATGCGATGGCAGACCTTTTAGATGAACCATAAAATGCCATCACTTCCCCCCCATTTTTACTTTGTAGTATTTAAAGCTGTAAATCCCAATATATATACCGGGTGAGCCAAAAGTTCGTGACAATTTTAAAAATTCATAAAAAAAAAAAAAGAAGAAAATGAGATAAAGAAGTGCGGTTTGCAAGAAAGGGCTCACAAGGTAGTCGGATTTTTTTTTAGCAACAAAAAAGTTTTAGTTGAAAAAGTCACCTATAGATGGCACTGACATCGAGAGCTTCAGCAGAATTATGCCAATTAATCTAGCGATTAAAGGCCGTGATACTCGAGAATTTCTCATTCGCTTTCAGAATGTTACCATTACCCGATCGAGCGTTGTTGGTGAAGTTGTTCTATTTAAACGGAGAGTCAGCAACTATTGCGTTGCGAAAATTTCGCACGACGAAGGACTGAAGACGAAGAAAGGCCCCATATCGTGTCCTGGAATTGTCAAGCTTGTCAAGAGGTTCGAGGAAACTGGCTCTTTGGAGGATCGGCCACGCAGTGGAAGACCCTCGTTGGCGGAGAGCCGAATTACTGCGGTGGAAACCACAATGAATGATTTAGCGGAGGAATCGTCCATTGGGAGTAGCAGTGCTCGCGAAGGTGGAAGAATATTGGATGAGCCTCAATCATCGATTCGACGTATACTCCACGGGATATTGCATCTCTATCTCTACAAACTGCAGTCACTGCAGGAGTTACAACTGGGAGACACAGCTATGCGGGGATCATTTGCCGAGTGGGCTATGACAAGAATCGAAAACGACCCTCAGTGTTTGTTCAACGTTTTCTGGACGGATGAGGCGCACTTCACACTACAAGGGGATGTCAACACCCATAACACTCGTATATGGGCAACATCTAATCCTCGTGAATACACGACGAAATCTCTGCATCCAGCCAAGTTGACAGTCTGGTGTGGCTTCACCTCATCTTTCATTGTCGGACCTTTCTTCTTTGAAGAACCGTGTCCCAGATTGGGCTGGAAAACGTGCACAGTAACCGCTCAGCGCTACCTCACTCTTTTGCGTGACAAAGTTGTGCCCGCATTAAATCAAAGAGGTGTGTTATATGTAATAAACTTTATGCAGGATGGCGCACCAACACATTATGCCAATCCAGTAAAACGATTCCTTTTGAGTACCTTTGGTGAAGAGAGACTGATCAGTCGAGGTTGCAAGATCGCATGGCCTCCACGATCACCCTACCACACTCCGGTCGACTTCTGGTTTTGGGGCTATTTGAAATCACGTGTGTACCGTTCATCTCCTTCAACATTGGCCGAACTCAAAGATTCCATCTGTTACCTCACGTTTCTGCAATTCATTCCGACATATTGCATTCAGCTGTAACGGGCGTTGCGAGTCGCCTTAGTTGTGTCGTACAATGTACTGGAGGACATATTGAACAACTGTTATTATCAGAATAAATGAATGCAGCGTACTGTTGTCCTTTTCATTGTTTTTAACTAAAACTTTTTTGCTGCAAAAAAAAATCCGACTACCTTGTGAGCCCTTTCTTGCAAACCGCACTTCTTTATGTTACTTTCTTCTTTTTTTTATGAATTTTTAAAATTGTCACGAACTTTTGGCTCACCCGGTATATAATATTACATTATATTTATAACTAATATAAGTATAATTTTATTTAAACCGTTTCTACTTTAAATATCCTGAATTTATTTTAAGAAAAATTCTCTTTCCCTTACATTATTCTCATGTATTTACTTTTTTATGATAAAAACATGGCTGTGTATTCAGCCCTACATCATCAACAATGAAAATACAGTATTATTATTTTTAAAAGAATAGTTTCAATTTGTCCAGCTAGAATCAACAACACGACTTTAACAAACGTTCAGAATTTATACAGAAAAGACGAGTGGAAGTTGTTATTGTTGCACGTCATTATCCGGCGAATTTACATTAGATAATAAGGAGAGATATCTCTGGAAATAAATTTACCCTAGCCAAATGATTAAGTGCACATGAATTTTTCCATGCCGGCGGAATTAATTAAAAATACATTAGATTATTTTTTTTCCTTCTAACTTTCACAAGCGCTGCAGTGAAACAGCAAAACAGGGGAAAGAAAGACTTAACACAAAAGAAGATATTAAGCAAAGCATTTATAAAAACTGGAACAACAGAAAAAAAAAATCACAGGCAACAACAGACTTTACTTAAAAATATCAATGAGTGCATTATTCATCATATCTTTTCATGAAGCATCCTCATCTATTCATCGTTTGAGGTAGATGTGTTTGAAAAGCCGACTGGATCCGGCAAAATATAAATAATGCCCCTTTTTATGAGGGTGACAAAGGAAAAAATGAATTCTTCAGATGGAAGAAATGATCTTTTTTGTACATATTTAGTATTAAAAAAATGTCTCACTAAATCGTTTGGCGAGAATATGGTTGTCTTAAAAAAACACGCAATGAACCACAAATTTGGAATAAATTAATTGGAAAGTTAAACCCAGAAAAAGCGAACAATTAAATTGTATATATATATATATATATGTATGTATGTATATGAAACCACAAATTACAATCGGTAATAAAATTACTTTTCATTCATTTGTATATATATGTTTATATAGATAAATAAAAATTAATATTATAATGTAATTCAAATTATTTATGCAACTTCACGTAAATAAGCTAATTTTATTATAAAAAATTATATACATAAGTCATTACAATTTGCATTCATAACATGTAATTTTCCACACAAATTAAAAAAATTTTTTTTTTAATAAATTTAAATTTTAAATATATATATTTGAAATATTGAATTTTACATGTTTTGAATGACCGTAAAATATCTAACCACTGATCTTAATGAGATAAAATATTTTCGTAGATGGTCAAAAAGTACTATAAACTAAAAAGGATAATTTTATTGACAATGACAACTAACGGAAAGTTCAGTAAATGTTTATCAAACAGTATAGAATAGAAGTTAGCAAAATAATATTAACATAATTTTACGAACAAAAATTGTAATCAAAAATAAAGTGTATTAATTTTATTTACATAAACTGCGAATAATATTCTTTTAAGTTTACTTCATCATCATCACAACTACCCACACAGCCCAGAGTGAGGCAGTGTTTTCCTCTGAAGATTTGTCCATGAAGACCTCTAAAAAATCTTTGACTTCTCATTAACTGTAAGAAATTTTGTCTCCACCGAGTCAGTCCATTTAAGTATAATTTACGGAGTTGTTTAATATTATTTTTTGATATATAAACCTACATTAACTCTTATTTACTATCAATTCTTACATATTCCCTTAAAAATGTTATAAAAATTAGTCGGAAATTCTTTAAAAGGTTTACTGAAGAAACACGTTCATTGATGGAAACACTTTTTAAAAGCTACTGAAGTATTCAATTAATTATGAACAAACTTGTTCATTTATTGCATAGTAAGACATTTTAGCTCATAAATAATATAGTGACGTTAATTTGAGTTTTTTTCCACAATACTGTAGAATAGTCCGCATACACAAGTACTGTTCTTACACAAACTAAATAAAATGTGCAGTGAAATGTGGAAGATAATAACATAAAGGTCAATTAAAAATTTATTCAACTCGTACATTAACTATCCAAGGGAAATTGTTCGATAAAAATACAGCTTAATATTTTTTAATTAATATTAATAAATTTAGGAATTATTATTTTTTTGTTTAATTGTCTTTGCTTTGCAAGAAATGTGTGTCAAATTTTAGCACAGAAATTTCTAAAGGAATATCCCAAAAATTGGTACACTTTACATTATTTTTGATTTGACCCATTTCGCTTCAGTGGGAGAGAAGGAATTCTTCATAAGAACAAATAAAATTAAAATTATGAATACCAGTGTACTTACGATGAAACACACATTACACATAAATTATTCCGCATTCAAAAAATTTATTTGCATATACAGTATAAACAGGCTTCAATTTATAAATTTTTTGGAAAAATTATTTTAAAGAGCACATATTCAAAAATCTTGGAATTCATCTAAGCCCCCCCTTTTTTTTTCTTATATAATGACGGAAAACATGTCCAAGGCGTTTATTTAGTTTACGTTTTTCTTAAAAAGCGTTTTCGCAAATTACTCGATGACGTCTCAACCCTTTGAACATCGTTATTTATTCCCATCCCCCTGCAAAGGTAAGAAAAGAAAAGCAAATTGGGGGAAATCAATAAATTTATTTTATGAAGACTAATAAGTCCACAATTTTTACTAAGTTAGAATTAATTTATAGACACATGAATTATGTAAAAATTTAAATTTATAAATTATTAATTATATATAGGTTTTTGCCGTCTTCCGCTAAGTTTTTCCTCAGAAAAATTACACATTTAATACACCTTGGAATTTTATATGAATGATAATATATAGTAATAAACTCATATTATAAAAAATTACTCAGGAAACATAATTTAAAATATACATACAAAATTTATTCAAAATCAGTAGATCTTTGAAATAGTTAAGCCAAATAAAATATTCAAAATTTAGAAGCACTAAATTAATGAGAAATAAAATTAATTAATAAATAAATAATTTAAATTATTAATAGTTTAAATAATTAAATTACTATTATGTAAATTATAGAAATTAAATTTTATATTGTGTATGTAAATTTTTACAAACTACATCTACAAGGTATATATTTCATTATTTCTATAAATATTCTATAAATTATGTCACTTTTGTAAATTAAAAAATCATTGTGAAATTTCTTTACATATTTTAATTGTTAGACAGAAAAACAGTCAATTATCCCTATAGATGCATATCTAAAATTAAACAAAATATTTTATCTAAAGTTATAAAATCTTTTAATATAAAAATAAATTACATTTATTTAAGAACAAAATTATTGAATATAACATCATTTTATTCGTTTTAAATTACAGAATAAAACGATTTGATTTTAGAAAAAAAATTAAATAAATAGATAAAATGTTCGTTTTTTTTTTTTTTACAAATTTAAGTCTTATAATTTTTAATGTGAATACGGCCCCCAATCTCTGACGTCCCACCCAGGATGTTGAGCGCGTTCGAGAGGAAATTGAGTCTGTGTCGCCATGCCAACAATTGACAGTCTTTCTCCACTACTTCTCTCTTTCCTCCAGTCTTCTCCTTCTCCTGTGCCTTTACCAATAGCTACCGCTCCTCATTGCAAACCTTACTCCCCCCCACCCCCCGAAGAAGTGCTACACGGTGGCAAAAGGGGTAGAAAAATAAAAGCAAGAGAAATAAATAAACAGCGTGGGTGGAGGGAGCAAGCAAGAGGGGGTTGGCGTGCGTGCGCGCATCCAAACTATCTCCCCACATCACCGCACGTCTATCCTTACGTTTTTATTTCTCATTTCCAATTGAATGGGGAAAAAAAGGGGGGAAAGTTTAATTAGTTCAACACTAA
The DNA here is from genome assembly GCA_030067965.1 of Latrodectus elegans. Classification (NCBI taxonomy): domain Eukaryota; kingdom Metazoa; phylum Arthropoda; class Arachnida; order Araneae; family Theridiidae; genus Latrodectus; species Latrodectus elegans. The sequence goes on along the minus strand of CM057814.1, from coordinate 90,790,292 downwards.
AGCCGATAAGTGAAAGTTCGGCGTTTTATTTTTTTCTTTCTCTTTCTTTTTAATTTTATTTCTCTTTCCCTCCCACTTTTATTTTCTTTTTATTTCCACTCCCACATCGGCCTTTTCATTTGGTTATTATTATTTCTTTTTCCCACCCACTTCCAACCCCACTTTATCTAATTTATATTACTATGTGTTCTTTTGTGTTACAATTGAAGCGCGTGTAAAGGAGATTACGGTTGCTTTTTCGCAGTGCACGATGGGAAGCGATAGAAACTGAGAATATAACTTCTCCATCCGCATGTAGCACTGAATGAGAAGTGTTATCGTTCGTTTCTGAATTGTTATTTATTTATTTTTTTTTTCAAGATTGAAAAAGGGAAAATTAATTCCTTCCTAAACTATTATTCTTTTACGCGTGCTCCCGTAGCTATAACAACAGAATAAAATGAAATAGGCTGCTTTGACAGAAGGATAGCAACATTTTCCCATGATCGGCGCGCTAATTTTAATTAAAATCATCTTCCTTGATAATTCTTTAGTTGAAAAAAAATTAAAAAGATTTCAATTTTAAAAAAGAACTGAATGTAGTCATTTCATTTAAAATAAGAGCTCAATCTTTGTAAGCCATCAAATCCCTAAATTAAGAATCAGAAAATGATTTTTTTACACATGTATTCATAAAAAAATAATATGATAATATATAAGATATTTTACGGTTGCTTCCCTTTAAATATTGTTGTTGAAATGTACATAGCAATAGTCTATTAATCAAAATGATCGAGTCAGAGTTATTTTAAATCCAAATTTATAAAATTGTATTGTTTGAATATATTGAGCAAGAGATTTTTATGTATTTATAAAAACCCTCAATAATGGTATTTAGATTTTTGTTGACATAAGAGAGCCGATGCCATACTGAAAAAAGGGCAATATGCAGTGCTATACCCTGGTACAGAATGCTATCCTACTGCAAAAAACTGCAATTTCATATTGTTATAAAAAAATATGTAGTTCTACAAATGTAAAAAAATTTGTAGTTCTACAATATTATTTTGAACACTGATATATTGTAAAAAATAAGCAATATTCAGTTCTATACCATTGTACTGATTATTTAAAAAAAATATGGCAATATTCAGTGCTATAAATTTGTACTGAATATATGTGGCAAGAAACAAGGTAAAACCAATTCTATATATTAATTGTAGAACACACTATTTAAAACAGAAAAAGCAAAACAATGGAGCGCACCAAATACACATGTAGCAGTTTAATACGTTTACGTTTTTAAAAATAAAATTTTTGAAAGAGAGAGAGAAAAGTGGGTTTTATTTTTATTTGAAAAATGAAAATATTTTTTAATTTCCAAATGGAATGAAAATTGTATAGATATTCTCCATAATACCAGGATTCAAAGATATTGAAGTCATATTTCCCTAATGGAGATCAAGAATATATATATATATATATATATATATATATATATATATATATATATATATATATATATATATATATATATATATATATATATATATATATACACACACACACACACACACACACACACTATTTACGATATTTGCTAAATACTTTAAATTAGGATAGTAAAGAATCGAATTTTGAAGAAAACACAAGAGATATATAATTTGTTGTCATTGTTTTATGAATAAAAGTAAAATTTAAAATTTTCTATTCTCATCTAATTTAGTATATCTAGTAGTTTTTTGATAACATTTATTACAAAGCACGATATTGCGCATAAGTATTTCTTTTAATGTCTGTACTTAAATACATTAATGAACATAACTATAATTATTCGTGTATAATTTATTTTGAATTATGTTTTCATTTCAAGCTTTTTTCTTGGGTGAAATGCCCTGCATCACTACACAAATTGAAATTTAGGGATAATAAAATTTATGTGGATATACTATTATTATTGCTCCTCTGTCTCTCTTTCTAATTTTGACTCCAAGTTGTGGACTATCTAGAGGTCCAAATCTTACATATGTCCAGGAACTAAAGCAGTTAGATTGTGTTTCAAAGTTCACTGGTGGAACGTATTCACGAAAAACTCAAAAGCACCCTACCCAGCAGACGTGCATACATAAGGAAAAAAGTAACATCTATCTACCATTGTTCAATAGTGACTGGGATCGAACCCGTGATCTTTCGTTCTAAGGAGCTGTGTTCTACCACTAATGCAGCATTTACACTTATGCAGTGTTTCTGAACAATTTAAGAAATTGCTATATACATTAATGTAACCCTCTTCTAACAATTATGAAATTTACCATTGATAATATGAAAATAAACAAGATGTACACATATATCTCAAGCAGCGAGAAAGGAGCAAAATGTTAAAAATTAAATATATAAAGCTTTGAATTTATGCTGACAATATTTTTTATTGTGAGCAATAAAAAATAATAAGTATGCGAAACAATTCCCATATGACATTATAAAACGTAACACAACAATTAATTATATAACATTTTAATTGTCAAATAAATTAAACACTATATTTTATCTTGTATAACATCGCTGCTGAAATTTATATCATTTTATTAAATTATCATTACTTTAAATTACACGAATTATTCATAGCAAGATATCATATTTTACTTTTTTTCCACCCTTGTAAGTAAGCTCTGGTTATTACCGTTGAGTTTTATTGCTCTTATAAAATACCGCGACAGACGTGGAAAAAGATAAAAGCTAGAATTACCTGCAACTCACTCCAGCTTGGAAGAAATGAACCGTGCCTTTTTATTTCCACTCGTTACGTTATATAAAAATTTCGTAACAGGAGATAAATTTCTCTCATTCTTCTTCACCGGATGTGACGTCACGCTGTCTGGTGAGAACCGCGTGATAGAGAATTCGATTTAAGGATAAAAATTCATAACAAACAGTAGACACTGCGTATGATGCTCATCATGTGATTATCTTTTTAATGTCAATTATCATTCATGGAGTTTGTAATTATTATTAAAATATTATTCATATTAACATGTAATCAATGAATGGAAAAATTGTGAGTTTTATGTAGTATTCCATCAATCTGAAGAATATTTTTCACTGTACATTATGAATAAAAGAGCTCTGTGTTGGGTTGTAGTTACAAAGTGTTTTGATTTGCCAATTATTTCATCTGGGTTTGAGGTTATTAGATTATTGCGATATGTTGTCACATCTTCTGCTTATATGCTTGCTTCCAAATTTTTGCTAGTATATATATATATATATATATATATATATATATATATATATATATATATACATACATATATATATATATATATATATATATATATATATATATATATATATATATATATATATATATATATATATATATATACATACATATATATATATATATATATATATATATATATATATATATATATATATATACATATATATATACATATATATATATATATATATATATATATATATATATATATATATATATATATATATATATATATATATATATATATTGGAGTGGAGACAGATGGGGTATGGCGTAGAAGGTATAACCATGAATTACACAAAAGTTTTAAGGACATTGATGTTGTCAAATACATTAAAATACAATGGATGAGATGGGCTGGCCATGTTATTCGTATGCCAACTGAACGCACCCCTAAAAAAATCTTTCTTGCAAGGCCAATGGAAAAGCGTTCCAGAGGTATGCCCAAAATCAGATGGATTGATTGTCTTGAAAGGGACTTTAACACTATTGGAACATCTAATTGGAAAAGTGCTGCTGAGTACAGGCCAAGATGGAATAAGCTCATTGAGAAGGCCAGGACCCACACAGGGTTGTAGTGCATTTGTTGATATATATATATATATATATACTCAGTGTCACGGCAGCCCACATACTTACCAAGACATAAGTGCCTCTATCTGTTCTCATGTTATCATAATCGAGGACCATGTTGCGAAGCACGTATCTCGGTTAGGTGGTCCACTTAACGCAAAACCCTCAGTGTTGTGTTTAGTTCCCAAGGTTGCTTGGTACTCAGTTTTATTGACCCACAAAAGAAATGCAAGTCTAAGTCGATCTTGCATAACCCGATGATCAAACCTCAGACTGAGAGCGCGAACCGCTATCACTACGCTACCGGGCTTCTTATATATGTATATATATATCCTGCAGTTTTCGCAATCTAGAAAGATATGAAAGTATATAATTTTTTCTTTTTTAATATATAAAAGTATTTTCCGATCTTTTCTCTTAGTTAATGGGTATAACATTTCATAGTAATTCAAAACCAATTTTAAAGTTTATATTCCACATATTGTTACCATAATATATATATATATATATATATATATATATTAGTATGTATATATATGTACAGTATACCTACTAAAGTCCCTTGCCACCCTCTTAACTTCAGTAAGGCTGCTTCTGTATTCATAAAAGTGATTTACAAAGTTGTAGAGCATCCTCGATTTAGTACGAAAAGATACCTTGTAGGCATTAATGTGAAGAATACAACGGTTAGAACGCGCATTTGTTGTTTGGTGCTGTGACGTCACAAAACGATCTAAACAAAAAAAAAAAAAAAGGCTATAACAATATAATTTATTTTTAAGATGTTTAAAATTTCTCACCGTCAGCTGCATTGCACATTTGGATCCTCGCTTGGAGATCACGTTGCACACGTTGGAACACGCGCGACCATAACGCGTCATTTAATGTCCAGCAATTTTTGTGGAGGGGATGCGTACAGCTGCTGTTTCAAGTATCCCCACAGGAAAATGTCCAGTGGAGTCAGATCAGGTGAACGTAGAGGCCACTCCTCGAAACCGCCATACCGTAATATTTGGTAGCCAAATTCTTTTCTTTCTATCTTTTCTTACGTATTTGCATACTGCTAACAAATTGTTGGAATTATATTTAATACTTCCGTTCTTCCCATTACGAAATAAAAGTGAAAAATGTAATCACGAAAACGATTTTTTGTTTTTTTAAATATGCACACGTACGACGTGAAACGTCACAGAATAAAACAACAAATGCGCGTTTTAACCTTTGTATCATTCACATTAATGTCTACAAGGTATTTTTCCATACTAAATCGAGGATGCTCTACAACTTTGTATCACTTTTTTTACCTATCACATTCCGTTTTCGAGATACGAAAGCTAATTCCACAGTTTTCCACCAGGTGGCGCGGTAGTGGTTTCATTCAGCAGTGCATGGCTACTTTATTCTACCTAGACACCACTTTTATGAAATTCGCAGCAGCCGTTCTGCAGCGAAGGGACTTTAGTGAACATACTGCATATATATATATATATATATATATATATATATATATATATATATATATATATTATAAATAAATAAATCTCTCTCATATTGCATACATTAATAAACCGTAAATATATAAAATCTAAATCAGTTAAGGCCAACCTTAAGATTTTCTGCAATAACAAATACATCCAATTAAAATTAAAAAACCTACATTCAACTGTACGTACAAATTTATTTTAAAAAATAATCTTTTAAAAAGAAATATTTTGCTTACTTAATATTTTTAAACGCAATATAATTTTTTGCATTGTTTTCAAATAGATCATTATCAAATTAAAATAAGTTTATTGTTTTTAATTTTAAGCAAAATTCCATAGCATTTCAAATTAAAAATAATACATTTTATTCTAACCTAATAACAAAAATTATCATTACCTCATCCCCCCCACCCTTTCATATATTCTAAGGATAAAATTTGATTCTAAGGAATTTCTCAGCAACCTTCAAGTGAAGCGAAAAATATGAGTAGCTTAAAATTTGCACGAGTACCAGATTCGTATTACGGAGAATCTTTTTCCTCGGCTTCCCTCTCTTTTTTCCCCCCCAGTATCATTTCATAATCATACAAACTTGGCGAGATTTGGCACGCACTCTATTTCGCCTAGCGCTGCAAGTTTCTCGCGTTACTAGCAAATCAAAACGAACGACTTCAAAATCGGCCATTTTAAGGGAAAACGGGAGAAGGAGTAGGGAATTTTCTCCTTTTGATATATGCTCATACTTCCTCATATGGTCAGAAATGGGTATTAGGTTCATAAAAATATTTTCGTAGAAAAGGGGACTGAATCCATACTGAATTTTGTAAAAATATCTCAGGATAAATAAACAAATGCTTAGTTTTTATCTAAAAACTATAATCTGTAGTATTTTTTATCACTTTTTTGCATTGATAATGTAATACTTAGAAATCATGTGAGCATTATGAACCAATTCTATAATTTTTTTTTTTTTTTGAAATTATTCTATTTTCATAAATTACGTTTTTTTTAAAAAAATAAATAAATATTTTTAATAATTTTAGACTGTGAATCAATTATGCGCTTAATATTTTATCATATCTCAAGCTATCTAAATGTATATATTTATTGGCAACAATGTACGAAAAGTACTTAAATAAATACGAATGTACATTTGTTGAGGTAGGGGCTGGAAAATTTTCCAGGTTTTCTTCTTTGTAAATGCATTTCAATACCGATGAAATGTCTTCCTGAAAGTCTATTGCGCAGTGAGTGTTGAAATGTTTTAAATAGACTTAGTACTTTAGACAATTCACTGTATCAAATTCCAATAATCACTATATACCTTACCATATGTGCAGTGTGGAAATTTGAATAAGATGATGCCAATTAAGGTATCGACCTCGTCACTTTGGCGATGCACAAAATAATAAGTAGACAGATCATATTTTTTGACTTCATTCTTTATTGATGATTACATCATAATTATCCACTTTTATTAGTACTGAATAAAATCGAAACTTATTTTATGTCTGCACATCCAACAAAATTCAAGATTACATTTATATAGAGTATTAAGGGTTATTAATATAAAAATATTTTAATGTGGATTACAAAATGGGCAAGAAGAACGTGGAAATTGTGTAAAAAAACATCTTTAATGATACCATAATTCATATATGTTAAAATTACATTTCTAGATAAGAAGATAAAATTGCAAGAAAATGTAAATTTCGGTTTGTTAGATTAGGATTATTTAGGTTCTATTTCAGTCCGGAAAAAAAAATTGTTAAATATGTTCGATTCGAATAATATGGCTCCAGATATTGGAGATTTTACATACATCGTGCAGTCAGCTGCAATTAGTTTAATTAGCAATCAGAAATTTAAATTTTTCTATTTTCATTCAATTTGATACAACATTATTGCAATATTCTTCAAAAGATAATATAATTATTAATGTACGAGTCGTCTTTATTTAATCAATAAATGTAAGTACGAAAGTAAATATATAAATGTATTGTCAATATTTCCCATAAAAATTTATTTTTGAATTATGTTTTCATTTCTTGCATTTTTCTGTAATAAAATTCCACATATAATACTATATAAAATAACATTTTGAGGCATTTTGTTTCACACACGTAACATTGCAAAATTTACAATATAACTTACTTCCAGTGTTTAAGCACATACGGTATTTTTGTGCAATTTTGAAAAATTTTTAACTATTTCTCAAAAGCGGAGTTTTTTGAGGAAATTGTTGAAAATTAATTTATCAAGAGAACATAAAAACTTAATCAATTTATCAAATATCAATTTAATTTACCATTTATATAACTTCTTTACTTAAATAAATAAAATTACCATTGATGATTTATTTAAGAAAATAAAACGCCAAAAAATACCAAAATTAACCCAAAATATCACCATTCATTTTTATAATAAAATACAGAAAAAATGAAGCCGCCTTTTTTGGAATATTATTAAAAAGAAACATTTTTTATTTATTCCAAATATAAAAATTGAATTTAATTAGTGTAAATTAAAAAATTACATTTTGGTATAAATAAAAATTTTATCTCCTTAAATTTAATTTAGTTTTATGTAAATTAAATTTATATCATAAAATAAATTAAATTTTAAAATGTTAAATTTATTTTTAATCACCGAATTAGGCCAAAAACTACCATAACGTATCACAATTTTTTTAAAACTACTTTTACTTTTTAAATATCAAAGTGATTTTTTTTTCACAAAAACTATGGTAAATGAAACTTTAAAGAAATTTTATAAAAAACTTAACGAATTATAAATATATTTTTAAGTATCAAAACCAAATTACCAAACAATAGCATAACTAGATTTTAATAATAAAATAACCTTTTTAAATACCAAAATGTTGATGTATTGTTTGGTTTAAGTGTTTCATTTCCACTCGAAAAATAAGAGCTATGGAGATTCCAGGTAAAATCTAAACACTGATGCCAGATTGGCATTGAATTGCCGATATAAAATACATAAAGACATTTCTGGCATTGTTAGTTTATATGCATTATGAGCTTCCGAGAGTACATTTGGCGCTCTTTTACGGCGAATTTTATTCATTGTCTCGAAAGAAGCGAACCTCCATGTTTGTTAATATCTTGCGTGCATTCAGCGCCAGATTGCGTGCCAAGGGGATTATCACTCCCACGTTTACAGACCAAAAAAAAAAAAAAAAAAAAAAGAACGAAGCACTGATACGGAGCTAAATTTCCGACCATTTTCTTTCATTCAACCTTCGATGGAAGTTTCTTTGTTGCTTGAAGATGGAAAACGTTATCAAATTTCTTTTTTACTCTGCTGTTATCTTCTTTTATCTGAGTACAACAACAATCCCGAGTACAAACATTTTTCGCATGATTCCTTCTCCCCCCCCCCCCCAACCGTCAAAGAGCCATCGAGAATATTTCTCTTCGCCAGGTCTCTGGTCAAGTACCAAAGTATTTTCATCTTTATTTTCTGAGGAACGGGGATAGAGGAGGAGGGAGGGGAGAGCAAATAATTTTCCTTTCAGATGGAGAACTCAAGCTGACAGATCAATCTAGCCTTACTGTAATGTTCTCGGCCTTTACTTCAAAAATTCGCAAAAAAAAAAAAAAAAAAAATTGGAGGAGAAATTTTTTACCTGATGTAATGATAAAAAATTTCTTTCAGATTTACATAATATTATTTTTAAAATGAATACTAAATAAGGCAAAATACATATCCTGTCCCCAATTCAATGTATCAGCTTTAAAATAATTTAAAACAAGATTTGCTAGTATATTTGTAATACTTTTCTGATAACATATTCCTACCGGCTAAAGATTCGATGAAGACGACATCTGAGATAGTACCATCCTCTTCACACCACACCTCACCAGGGTACGCACATTGTTTACGAGTTAATTTGCGTGACCCAGTTACCATTAGTGAATGCGGTGGATCTTTGAGTGGGTCAGGTATAGAATCCATCACCTAACGATCACGTGATCGGTGGTCTTCCCAACTGGAACACCACAAACTCAAAGATTCGTTTGAACAATTGTTTTTTTTTTTTTTTAATTTTATTTTCTCCAAACGGCAATACAAAAACGAATAGAATAAATCGGAATGTACTGCTATTCTTTCAAATTTTAAATTAGATAATCTTCAGAGTTTCGGTAGCTTGCTTAAGAATCAGTTTTTTCGTCGTTTGAAAATGGTAGGTTGAATACCTGGCATAGCCAAACACCGTCATGCTAAGAGAGCTTTTTCACGCTAAATATTCGTAGTTCCTCCACTGGGTGGGTGTACGGTAGTTTTGAGATATCCTGCCGAAATCATGATTTCAAACTACGAAGAAGTTTACGTTAATCGTCTTATGTTATTCGACTTCGGCTAACAGAAGAAGGCAGTTGGAAACGAAACGAAACTGTACAACACACCAAAATGACTGTCTCTATCACCCTGGAGAACTGGAAACAAAGTATCAGACAAGTAGCTACAGTGAAACTGTCTCAAACAACTCACGACAAGCGATCAGAAATGGCATCGGAAATTATTAAATCTTACGTCTCGCACGAATCACGCGATGTACAAAGAACCCTTCCCCCCTCAACGAAGAAGAAAAGGAGATATTATCCCGTCTCACTCCGGAAAAGAACGGAGGGGGTGCCACAGAATAACGAGGCGATGAAATGCAGAGCGATCCATCAAAATCACATATCAGAGAGAAACAGGCAGGCCAGCCACCTAATGCGTGCCTAGGCGGTTAAATTATTAGAAAATTTTGCCGGGAGCAGGAGTGCAGGGGTGGGAAATAATTCCAGATTGCTTTTCCTGGAAAAGAGAATGAATGCCGGGATTACCCCGATAAAGGTCGCTTCCTTGATGTATGTGAGGTTTTTCTTTTTTTTTTTCCCCTTCTGAATACGTAGTGTTAAGCAGTGGTTGTTCAACTTCCAGACTCGTCTTTTAATCTTAAGAAAGTGAAATATTTGGATGGATGTTGTTCAAAAGATTGAAGGTTCCCTGCCGCCCAGCAGAGGAAAAGAAGATTAGGGTGATTTAGAAGTTGAAAAAAAAAAAGACGGATTTCTGATAACCAATGCATTTAAGTCGTTTTGTTATGGATGATACTGTTGCAAATCTGTTGATGAATCGACATCGGTTTGCAATGAGAACATTGCTTTCACCAATCTCGATACCCGATAATTTATGTCATTTATGACGTAAAACCTTGTTAACGTAATTCTGACATTTGGCTTGAAATGGCGCTTGAAATTTGGTTTTAGCATTCAAATACCAAATTTAAAAAAAAAGAAAGGTACGTGCGCGATCTTTTAGGTAGATAATAGGGGATAAGATTTTGAAGGTATTTGAACGGAGATTTAACAATCAATACTGAGACAAATGAGGTTTTTGGTACATAAGAAGTTAAATTTTGAATGCATTTGGTCTATAACTTAAATATGAACATTAGGAACTTTAGAATTTTATGTGAATAAGAAGTTAAAGCCTTACCTAATGTGAGATTTCAGAAACATAAGAAACTAAGACTTTTGACAAAGTAAGAGCATTTGGACAAAAACATCTAAACATTGGTCCAAATGCCCAAATAACCAGTTCTTAATGTTGTTATTTATTATTATCGAAAAGTTGAGTTTAAAGTACCTCATAAGTTACGCTTTTAAATACATTTGAACAGTAATTTGGATATAAACATTTAAAAATGCTTTAATTCAGAAATTTAAGTCAAGGATTTTGCTGACCAGAAAGTAGTAAAAGCAATACACAATTATACATATAATATAAAAAAATAAGTGATTTCAAGATACATAAAAATATGTATTTGTGTGAATTAATACTTTAAAAATTAGATCGTAAGATTAGATAAAGATACTAAAAATATGAGAATTCCGGTAGATAAGAAATAAAATATTTATGCTATTAGAACCAAAACTTTGATATCAATGCGAATAAGTACAAGATTTCAAGTAGGTAAATAATATAGAATTTCAAAATAATAATAATTTCAAGGTATAAAATTACAATTACACAAAAAGCCAAGACTACAAGAGCATTGGAATCTAAACTTAGATGTCAATATTAAGAAACGCAGGATTTCAGATAATAAACACACATAAGTATGAAGGCAAAGCTTATAAGATTTTCTAAGCCATGTTAAATGTATCACAGGAAATGAAGTCAAGAACTCAATCAAATATACAAATGTATGAAACAGGTTTATGTATTACATTAGTATTCTAAAGTAATACTAATGTAATATGCAGATACTAATGTGTGAAATAGTAAGATACTTTTTGTAAATACCATTTGCATAAACACGTATAGAATTTCAATAGATTGGGGATATATCAGTGGAAGGTTATGCCTCAAATACCAATATACAAAGAGAATATAATGTGCATTATTGATTCTAGATAATTTTAATTAAGAATTATTATATTTATATAATTTAGACTGATCTAGAACCACAGTAGAATGCTTTGTATTCAGTGTATGCGATAGCATAATTTTACTTTCTGTTTGTATTTTTAAGTATAAACAAATTTTATTTTCATTTCAACCTGATTAAAGGATATAGAATCAATTTTATTTTAACGTACTACCTTGGGTAGAAAAAATTTTACTTTATGAGCTAAATAGAAATAAGTAATGCCATTTGGAGAATGTAGATGGATATTAAGATTCTACGCGCAATTCAGACAGTTTCATTGACAAACCGTTTAGGTAAGAAATGACCACTTTAAACAAATGATTTTGTGTCAATCAAATCTTTGAATAATGTAAATAATAGCGATTGCATTTGATCATCAAGAAACACCCATCCTTCATAGCGAAAACTAAGTTTTGAATGCAGTTTATAATGCACCAACGGATGCGGTTGAAGATGATGATTGCCATGTTAAGATTGTATTCCAGATTACCACTAATTATAGATCCTGGTCGATATACATGCAGACGGCAATGAATCTTAATATAGTCACTCCATCCCAAGCATTAAGATTCGCGGTGAGCTCACGTGAAATGATTGATTGCCCCCTAATGAATCCCAACGAGGAAATCACGTGCACGTGCCGTAGTTTCCTCATGATTTCCAGCCATTGGAACAAAGTACAAATTCAAACGTTTCGAAGCATAAGAAAAAATGTATTCCGTGGCCCAAATATAACGTAGTAAATGTGTGTGCATGAATTGTAAAAACGAAACATAGTTGCGATAGTAAACGGAATTACAAAGTTGCAGTAAAGATCTGCGTGAAGAAATCGTTATAGTTATGGTTAAAGACACTTCCTTTCGAAACAAATAAACAAAAAATATTATTTAAAATAAAAGGGTGATATAAAAAAAGGAAAAGTTTTCGTTTCATTCATCTATTTCCAATCAATATTCTTAACATTCGTTTTCGAGTATTGTGTTGACAATTTCGAAATCATAATCTAAACAAAATTAGAAATAATTAATGGAAAATAAATTCTTCACAATTAGTAAACAGCTTTAATAATATAACAATAATAAGTGGCAAGAAAGAACTGTTTTTTTATATTAATAAATAAATTCGAGCTTCATGTAGAAACAAATGCCTCCATTTTTACATACACTCGAAATTATTAATTGATTATAAATGTCTACGGAACCACTTAAGTATTATCAAATACCTAACGAAAGGGATGAATGGTGAATAGATTTAACAATTTAGTAATGTTTTAAATTCATGTTAATAATGATACATTCGAATGGTGGGCAAAGATGAAATAAAACAAAAGACAAAGACTACAAATAATCGAGTGACATATCCAAGGAAATCTTATTCCTATTTCTCTAGTTCGCAGGTTAAAGAAGTGCAAACTATTGAGGTTCATTTTTGAACCTACGTTTGTACGTGAATTATTAGCGTGGATTCACAAGAACATTTTATGCGATATTAAACAGCATCACTTAACCAATAGTGGTGAAGCACTCAATTTATAACTTTTGCGAAATGTGTATCAATCAATTACTATTATTTTTTTGACGACACTTAATAAACGCAACTTAAAGCTGATTGTGTGTGTGAGTGCCACCGAACGGAAATTACAAAACTCTGCACAAAATTCGACTTTCATTACTTTTGTTTATTTCAATTCGTAAGTTTTTGCGCCAAGGTAAAGTGAAGCACTTCCGCTTTCAGTCGCCAACACAAGCGTTCATCACACATCCAGAGCGATGCTCTTTTTGTCCTCTTTTTCTCGCTCATTAAAAGCTGCCGTGAAATAGGACTTTTCGCGAAAGGGGCATTCAGGGAGAATTAATGTCCATTATCGTACATCCACCCCCACCCCCTTTTCCAAAGTCAACCCCTCCTTCATTAAATTGCTCCTCCGCATAAAGGGAAGAGTTGTTCCAGGCATAATCCGGGACACAAGTTTTGTAAAGGACTTAATTACCAGAATTTCCTCTGCTGCAGCATAAAAGATTTCCGATAGGGCCATGGCTGAAAAGATCTCTTCAGCAGAACGAAAACGATTTAAAACCGTGGTCTGGAACTTTGTTTAACAGATGAGCGGCCATTGTTATCGCCCCCACGTGACCCGAGAAGAAGCCCCGCCATTGGTCGAAACACTTTTAAGTACGCCACAGTGCTTGCTGACAAATAGGCAGTTCCTACTTTTCGGGTAACAGCTATGGGCACCTTAAATTTAGGAAGGAGGAACATTCAGCAATGGCTGAGACAATTTGTCTCAGAAGAAGAGCCGTGCGCCGTTATTTTTTAGTAGTAAAGTTTAAAGAACTTATGCTTGGCGAGAAATTCATGAAAATAATTACGCCAAAAGTAGAAAAATAAGTAAATAAATAAATGCGTAATCTACTTTCTTTTTCAAAATGATCAGAATTATTTTCAATCCCAGGCAAGAAAAATGAAGAATGAAAGTATTTTATTTTAGTTTTAAAATGCATCGTTTATTAGAAAAAAGTTTTTAAAAAGTACTTAGATAACATTAAATGAAAAATTTTTGAAAGAAAAAACGGTAGCCTTAATTAAAATCATTTGTTCGTAGATATAGAAATTTATGACAGTATGTGTAATAAAAGATAATTAAAATATAAATAATAAACCCCTTTTAATCTTGCTAAAATTTTATTTTTATATTACTTAAAACTATTTTGAAAATATATATAATTTTCAATGATTTTTCTCATTTAAAAAAATAAGTTGTTAGAATGTAAGCTGAAGCTTTTATGTTGTTTTAAAAACAGAGTCAATAAAATACATTCTCAGTGCCGAAATAAAATACTAAATGCAGATATTTTTCCCAAACAGAAAGTTTGTTTGAATGTAATAAATATATCAATGCCATTTGACGAGATTCGCTTTAACATGTGATGTATTTTACGAGGGAAAATATCCAACATGGCTGCTACCTATTAAAAAGATTTTTAGTCGTTTCATATAGATGGCGATTTTTTTAAATTTTAGGATAATTCGTTCTGGAAAATGTTCAAATATTTCAATGTGTTTTCCAATCTTTATTAAATCGAAACGTAGTAGAGTTAAATTTTAAGATATTTTCAAATAATGAATTTATTTTATTCTAAACTAGTACTATTAAAAGGAACAAAATATTTTCCATGTATTTACTTGATTAAACACTTATATTAAATACATACATAAAATATAAGTATAATAAGCACTAGATAGTATTTAGTCTTTTCATATTATTCACAAAAAACTTTTATTATTTCGTTTCTTAAAGTTTTCTTTGAAACTAATTTTTGTATCATTAAGCTTTCATTTTATTACCAAAAAAATTAAAAATAGGAAATTTTCAGATAAAAAAAATCTGTGATTAAAGAAGATAATTACTTGAAATTCAAAGGGAAATTAAAGTTAAATCCAACTTAAGCTTACTCAGAAAAAATATTGTAAAGAAAAATTGGCGTGTACTAAGAATCTATTATTTTTCGTGCACTAGGTATAAAATTTATTAAAAATTATAAGCACGAACATGATTAAGATATCTAGTAAAAAAAAGATTATAATTAAAATATTCCAGCTTTAAATAATATACTTAATTATTTATAATTTGTATTCAGTTTCCATAACCCTTTATAAATACATGATTTTTTATTTTTTTTTACAATTTCAGGAATTTTAGTTTGTTTTTCGTATTTAGAAACTGGCAACGTACATGTAATTCATTTTGCACTATTTTTTCTAATATTGTTCTCATTATTCTTAGTGTTTATGTATTTTTTAGACCGTAAAATGAGATAATTATGAAACTTGAAAAACAAAAAAAGCTTTTCAATAATTACGCAGGGAAAGATTTTTCTTTGGAGAGTATACTTAGCAGTCTATAAGTGATTTTACGCAATTAAAAGTTAAATTTCAACACAATTTACAGAAGTCGAGTAGAACCAGCAGTTTCTTTTTCTGATTTTTTTTTCTTTTAAATCACGAAATACCAACACATTTTTTCCAACAAAGTGCTAAGTAATTAAAACAAAGTTAATTAAAAAGGCCTCACAAAGCACTTTCTTGCGACACGATGCGGAAAAAAAATAAAAATAAAGAATTTTAATTTTAATATTTTTTACTACAGAAATAAAAAAATATATGCTTTATGAAATAAAATTAAGAATGAAAAGAATTTTATTTTTAGTCGTTTTACTTGAATACTGAAATATTTAATAAATATAATTGCAAATAAGGAATGTAAAATACAGCTAAAACATTTCTTCGTGAAAACAACAAAATTCTACACTATACTTGGTAGGATATATAATAATTATCTAATCAAAATAAAGTATTTAATTAAAATAAATAATTTTTGTTATTCTAAATCCTTATTCCGTCAACATTCTGATATCTTTCGAATTGCGAAATGTTTCTGCCACAATAGGAAAAGAAAAAGGCAGTAGTGGCATCCGTAAAACACAATTTTATCATTTCTTATAGTTTATTAATTAAATCTAGAGCGCCATCTAACATGTAAATCTGTAATTAATTTTGACTTTTAGGTGTATGAATTTATGCTTACTTAATTTTATTCAGTTTCTCTGAGTTGTTTTATATCAGACTTGTAAGAATGCTTGTTTGAATGCTCAGTATGTCTCTGAATTACTTGAATAATTTAAAAGACAGGTGGAAAACTTAGGAATTAATTTTTGTTAATGCATAAAACAAACTATATAAATAACATAATACACCACTATATTTTACTTCATTCACAATACAAATATAATTACTCCAAATTAAATAAAATTATAAATTAACATTTCCCCCGTTCATTAAACTTTAAATTAATAGAAAAAAAAATTAATGCTACATTTTTTAACAATAATAGCGTCAGATGTTTATATAATGATTCTTCAGAACATAACGAAGTACAACGCGAGGAATTTTAATACTTTGTCAAAGTTAAAAGATTGTGCAAATTCCGAATGCAATATGCTTACTAATAAACTTTTTAAAATATACTGAAATTTATAAAATAACTTTCGTATTTATCACATTAAAAATTCGACAAAATCATATGAACATTTCAATCACAGCAGGGTTTATAAATTTAATTCTATTAAAAAAAAATTAAATAAATTACGAAATATTTAAAATATTTAAATTCACACACACACATATACATAATATTATGTATCAAAAACATTTTATCACTCGCATGCTTCCCTGTACCTAGCCCTGAATTGGGCTTACCATTAGATGGAGGCAGCATGGTGTGTCTTTGTAATTTAGACGAAGGAACTAAGCAGAAGATCCCCAATACTTGGTCTGCCACCTTACAAGTATCATATCACATGGAGGACATTGCGTCTACGATATATTTAATGTGTCCCAGCCATCATTAGTGAACACGATAGATCTTTTAGTTGGGTCGGTATTCGAATTTAATACCCTCCGATAACAAACTATTATCACCTGCCATGGAAAAGTGGAACAGTTTGAAGGGTTTTACAAACAAATGCATTTTTATAGTTCCACAAAAATTGCGATTTTAATTTTCTTAAATATACTATGCAGATGAAGTATATATAAAGCGTATTTAAAATGTTATATAGCCACCAAAATGTTTTCGATTTCTGCTCGTTTGTTGAAATAATTTTATGTAAACATAAAAATTACTTTAATTGTTAAATTAGTCTTAAATTTAAAAAAAAATTCCCAATTAGGAAAATAATAAGGATCGCTTTATTTTATTTTTACATTGCAAAAGTTTTACGTCTGAAGTATTTTGCAAAGTAAAACGAAACTTCGAAGACAGTGAATCTATAAGGGAGAAAAAAAAATCCATGATTCCATTAATTCGTTTGCTAAAAGCTTTTGAGTGTCCTAATTATTTTAAAAGAAAGTCTGCTGACGACATTTAATTAGAGTTGAGCTAACTAAGCGTCTAAGATTACAGTGCTAGCTTAAGCTCGGGGATTAAGAGCAGGTATTGAGGGGATTAGATTTGGGATTATGTTTATATAAATATATCTTGTACAGACAATGATGTGTCTGGGAGAAAGGATCGTATTTCAGACAGTATATTTGTGCTCATTTCTAGCATACGATGGGAAAGTACCACTCGCCAAATGAGGTTATACAATCTAATTATAGCGGAAATATTATTTTGTGGGGAATTTCATATGGATGGGAAAAAGGTCAAAGCATCAAGTCTCATTGTCACAAAAAATAGGCATGTTGGCAGAGGCTTGATTTGATTTGAATTGTCAGTGTACGATAAAGTTTTGAATACACACAAGGAGTAATTCATTAGAAATCAACAAATTAAAGTGGACTCCAAACGGTTAAATTTTACCATCTGATGCAAATTTGGCGTAATATTTGATTTTCTTGTCAAGTACGAGGGTTACTCTGAAATTTTTGAGATACGCGCAGATAAGAATTTACAAAATAAAAATAACGGTTTAATTTTAAAATACAAAGTATTTTAACGCAGAAGATGATTTTTTACTGACTTACTTCAACTTGTTTAGCGTAGAATGAATTTTAAACAGAAGAGAAAATGGAGTTGATGCGAGAACATTTTCGCGCTATGATTTTCTATGATTTTAAAGCAGGATTAAATCAAGAATAATGCGTTCAATATATGGAAGCAATATCGCTAAAGATTTGAAAACTTTATTTAGAACTACAGGTAATTGTCATGATTTTGAAAACTTTTACAAACGAAAAGTATTATTAAAAAGTATAAAGAAAATATTTCCCCTTATTACTGGTAAAAATCATGAATGAATTTTTTTCCTTATCGCCGATGGCATTTAGACATTCGATAGTGAACTTCGCCTTGTTTGCAGCTGTTCGCTTAAAGATGAAACGCATCTGACGTCATGGATATTTTCAACCAATGAGAATTGTTATAAAGTGGCGTAATCATGATCTCAACTAGAACGATAGAAGGAACCACTTTATGGTTAATTTTTTTTTTTTTGTATATAACCGAATAGAACAGAAGCAAAAAATACTTTTCAGAGATTAAGATACTAAAGTGTGCATAATCATAAATTTTCTCATCACATTTCAAAGAGTGATTAAAATTGTCCAGTATGAAGAATTAATGGATTAAATACTTTCACTGTGCATCTAATATTACGCTTTTCTCCTGGTTTGGAAAGACGTCATTTTCGAGACCAAGATTTTATACCAGACAAAGTCGAATTTCTGCCTGGTTGATTAATTATTGCTAAATTAAAAACCTGTGGGCCCCACAACATATATGGAGGCCAAACCTACAGTGCGCATATCTGTTTTTTTGACTGAGAGCCCAGGAGTATGAAACATATCTTCCGGTTAAGTGGTCACCCTAAAACTAAAACTCCTAGTGTTTTAATTTCCAAGCATACATATGATACTCAGTCACTGAAGAGATGAAAGGTTGAGTACCCAGCCCGAGGATCAAACCTCGGACCCGAGCCTTAAGGACTCGAGACACTATCACTAACCCGCCGGGCCTCACAAGTTTTTAATATATGTCTAAAAAGTCGTGGCTGTAGTGTTCTCCGCTAGTGGAGAACTAAGTCCTAGATTAGTTGTCCGCCACATCACTTCATGGTAGCTCAAAATTACAAGGCGATTGCTTATATGTGTTTGGCGACCGGAAACTCATTGGAAATCAGCACTCTTCTTGTGCAGATATACATTTTCATATATATATATTCTCGTAATCTTTGATTAAATTATTTTAATTAAAATATATGTTTTCAGATTAAGATTTTTTGCACAACCAGAATTAAAATTTCTGATTCTGCTTTCATTCGCGAGAAGGAATCTCGAAATAAAAGCAAATAACTTCATCCAAGCAACTAGCACAACTGTTCCAAAACAAGGACTATTCCTTGAATTCGCCATATGCCAAATATTGGCGGAAAGCCATATATTAAAGACATGTTTGAAACTAGCTTAAAATTGGTCGTTGTTGCAAATGAAAAAAAAAAAAAAAATCAGATTTGTTACGAAGCCAAGTTGTAAGTATTTTGAAAAGTTTCTCCGTATAGAACTGCCACTAAATTGAATTCAATTTTCAATTTCTCCTTAACGGCGGAAAAATGATAAAGATTCGCCAAAAGGTTTTTTTAAAGAACAAATGGAGTGAGCACACGCGAGCAGTGGATAATAGCAAACGGGTTTGATGAAAAAGGTCAAGTTCTCTACGGATTGAACAAACGCCAAATACGAATTAACCAGCCTAATACACTTGAGTAACAGGGGAACGATTTTACTTTTAATCGTAATCGATGGACAAGAAGGACACAGCCCACACATGCGAGTAACTGGACCCCAGAAATAGAGTAGGAAATGTGCTCACGTATTTTAACAATTTTTCTGGGTCGTCTCTCAAAGAATGACAATGACATAAGTCAGAAATTTCTCTGCTACCCATTCTCGCCCAAGTAAAAACAATTTTAACTCGAATGGAAACCCCCAGTCCACATAATTTACCAGCAAGAAAAACTCTTCATAAAAAAAAATAAATAAATAAAAAAAAAAACTCTCTATGGTACGGATATAATAGGAAACAATCATGGTGCTTACACGCGATAATATCACACTAGATAACTGAAATCTTTTTCAAATAGATTTTTTGATTTGGATATCGCTCTGTAGCCCCTTTCTCGTACACTAAAATTAATTTGAACAAGATCTATATTTTAAAATGGATTTTGGGCCACACTCACACATTCAATCTCGAGGTAGAAGTCGAATTCTCAAAATGAAAGCGCCAACCATTCCAATGCGAAGCTCTTTTAACTGCAGATTATCCTACTTGCTATGAGAAATACAAAGAAAATCAATAAAAAAAGCACTTTCAAAAAGTTTCATCGTATTAAAGTATTATTATCTACTGCCAGGACACTAGGGTTTCAACCTTTCTGCACTACAAGGGGCGGAAGTGACACCGTGGGTGTTACGTAGCCCCGGAAGTTTGCTTTCGTAATTTAGAAACAGGGACCAAACAGAAAACCCTAGATTTGGTCTGTCACCTGCAACAGTATAATTCATATGAAGAACACTGCGACCACGACATACTGAAGCCGCCATTAGCGAACACTGTATCTGTAGTTGTGTCGGGATTCAAACCTACTACCTTCCGATAACAAGAACGAACGTCCTAACAAACTTGGCCACCGCAGCTATATTAATAAAACATGAAAAAATTGAAACCTACCAAAAAAAAAAAAAAAATTAGATACGAAAGTAGGAAAAGAAATATCAACACCCAACCAATTCTTAAAGTCCCATCCTTTACTTAGAAATCATTTTATGCATTTCTGTATTGATTCCAGTATTTTTATGAAAAAGTTGATACCTAAAATATAAAATTTTTATTTCGAATGAGACAACTCTAATAAAACTGCCTATTTTCATTAATTCTAAATATTTAAGAATGTTTTCAAGAATGCTAGCAGAGGTATCCCATTTATCATTTATTTGATATCGGTGTAAGGTTATGAATTAAGTCTCTAGATGGCTCTTAGTATGAATCCCAGGTCATTACCACCTACTTACTGTGTAACTCCAGAAAGATGTAGGTACAAAATGCTAGGACGTTCTGCATGTCAGTGAGTCACTTTTGTCATTAATTCGACCATAGGCTAAATGTTTGAAAAGTTCCTCCAAATGCGTCTCAGTATGAACCTCAGGTTATTACCAATGATTAAATGTGCAGCTTCAGTACAACGCAAATGCAAAAGATAAAAATGTTCTGCTCGTTAATTTGCCAACCTATTGTCACAAATTTGGGCACAGCTTAAAATTTTGAAAAGATCTTCCAGATGCGTCTTACTACGAACTTCAGGTTATTGGCAATACTTAAATGTATAGCCCAAGTACGGCATAAATACAAAATGCAAATACAACAGTTGATGAAATACCAACAACCCAAAATAATATGCATCTTTGCAAGAAAATGTATTCTTTCGTCCCTTTGCATTTGCAACAAATGCTCTCATCAATTCATGTTGCAATAAAGTTGTTTCCATTCCGCTTGAAGGCCAAATAAGTAATAAAGGGAGAGGGCGCATAACATCTAAAACATAATAATACCACATGACAAAGCCGTTCTGCTCGTTATTGTAATTAAAAGATTAACAACTTGAGTTTAATGCGGAGCGCACGATACGGTTACCGTTTGAAGTAGAGTGAGCGGTCGTTAATTAAAATCACAAATCGGCTGCGATGAAAATGACCAAGTTAATTGGGCTGCAGCTGAAGAGTTTACGCTGCGCAGTTAATTAGTATGCATTTAACCTCAAATAGCATCTTCTAAAACGAGCAAATGAGCCGGTTGGAATATTTTTCGCAAGCTTGCGAATTTAATTTCACGTCGTTCACTCAACACAGGGATAAACAGAATAGATTGCATTTCCTATGAATTTAAATGATTTAAAAAAATAAACATAACTCCTTGCCGATTGAAATTTAACTACGAAGTGGTTGCTTTTCCTGTTTTCTGCTGTTCCATTGTCAAACTTAAATCGCCGTGGGTGAAACCAACATGAAATGGCTTGTCTTACCATGGTTATTTGACTTGCTTATCGTTAAATGGTCACTTTTATTCACGAAGGCTAATCAAACTGAGTTTAAAATGGATTCTGAACCACTAAAAACATCCAAACCCAAGGTGGAAATTGAATCCACGAACTATTGAACCGGAGGCAAGTATGCTGTTTTACCATGATTTCAGAGTTGAAGAAATGATTCATGAATTTTCTGTTTTCTGCCGATCTATTGTCAAACTTAAATCGCCGTGGGTTAAACCAACATGAAATGGCTTGTCTTACCATGGTTATTTGACTTGCTTACCGCAAGTCATAAAATTCGAGCAAAACAGACTTAGACAAATTTTTGGTCTCCCATTGATCGTGTTGATGCAGTCGACTCGTCCTCTGAAATGGATGCACATGTTCGAAGGTATTCAACGATAGTAAACGTGCCCTTTGATCAAATTAATCTGAAGTTGCTTTCCGGAACTTAGTTTTAGCGTTCGCAGATCAATCGATGTTTTACGAACAAAATATTTCTCAGTTTTTAGATTTAATGAAATTGTGCTAGAAAAATTGATCCAGAAAGCCAAGCAAGAAAACAGAATGGGCAAAAACTCAATTTAGGAAAAGAAAACAAATTCCAGGAGAGTTTTAAAGTTAGATCGTTGAAATTTTAAAATCTGAATTACAGATATTTATAACAATAGAAAATTTTACTGATATTGAAAACTACTAATAGCAGGAATAAGTGATGTAGATATTTTAAGTTTTATCTGAATGAAACAAACAACTCTACCACATGGTTAACACAATTTAAATAGTTATAATTAGATACTAATCTAATTTAAAGAAGCATGTCACTGTAACCATCCGCAGCGGATAGCTTAGATGATAAACAATGTTATAAGATATTTGAACTACCATTTCGCGCGGATTGTTTATCAGGATTGCCTTTTTCAGAAAGTGGGACATTTTCATGAGTTACGAGGGAGTCAACCTGGAAACTTTACTAAGAACCCAGTCCAAAACAAGTCCATGAAGAAAGCATAAAAGTTCCTCGTTATTCAAGTGAATCTGCACCTGCCCCTTGGAGCACACTGCCTTCCTTATACGACGAGGAGCAAGTATAACAGAAGTAATGAATTTGGTCTTATGAAACAATGTCTGTCAAACACACGTACAGGTTTCCAATTTTCACCAAAAATTAAACATAAAAGATTCATATGAATATATGAAAAATTGTTCCAGAGTGCATTTGTTGCAGGCATAGAGAACTTTATAACCAAATATTGCTCAATTTCCCACGAAGTTGGAATGAATTTCAAATGAAAAATCTAAGCATATGATGTAAATTAATAAACTCCTTTAGTTTCTCTATTGGAATATGAGAATATATCTTGCCGACATGTAAACATTTCCTGAAAGTCATTCACATGCACTATGACATTTGAAAACGACATGCCATAGCATAATTAAACTTCAATAGTTCAAGTGGTATGGAAGTTTGAAGAAGAGGCTGGCAACACTCTGGTACCAACCAAGATTCTAAAATTCTAAGCAACTGACTGTATTCAATGACATAGCTCAACGGAAATAGGTAAATGTTCTATAATAAAATACACACACAAAATACAATGAAAAAGAATTATAATCCTACTTCAAAAATTAGTGGTTGTTTTTCGAACTAATTATTTCATCCCTATTTGAAAAACAAAAGAAAATATTCAACTGCCGGAACGCAACGACTCAGCAGCTGCCTATTTGAAGGAATGAAACTTCAATTTCGAAGAAACCCGTGGAATCAAATACTGCATTATTTCTGTAATCAGCTTGTTTTTGCTTACATTAAAGCTTAACGAGGGGTATCATGTCTCAATTGAGAAGTTAACAGCAGCGTAGACCAGCACGAAGGTAAATTTATCGCCCATCCAAACAATGGTCGCCAAGAAATGAAGTTTACTGTTTCACGTGGACATAACGACATCTTGCCATTGTGATAGGAACCGTTGCGGGGGCTTCACTTCCAGGAAGTGAGATGAACTTCGCAAGAAAATGACTACAGGAGAATAACTGCCCAAGAAAAATGAGCTGTTTATAATATTTTTGTGCTATTTATAGACGAAAAACAAGTATTTTTATTTGAAAGGTCTTTGAAAACAAGTAAGAATGTCTGAAATTCAAAAGTATCAGGTACAAAATGTGTACCTCCAAATACAACTCTCGGTAACAGATTATTCAGTAGCTCTTGCATGACGTATTGCAAAGCAGAAATGAATCGGTATATGATTCACAAAATCATCAGTTTTGCAGCTCTAATACAACGTAATTACAAATACGCTTAGACTATGTTGAAGAAGACATTTAGGCACAACTATTGTGAAATTTACGAGGCCAACACTTCAAATGACAACATAATTTCCAATCCAGTGTTTGGTTATTTCTGTACATTTCAAACATTTGGCACTAACAAAGGGAGGTTTGTGGCTAACTGCACAAGCAGCACCCAGTAGGTGGCGCCACTGTTATCACAAAAGTATGTCTCAGCAAATTAAAACTGCGACCAAGTAGAAAACCCCCCAATTTAAGTAATGATCTCCAAAGGTATTATTTCTTTTGCGAAAAACATTGCGATCACGGCCTACATTATGTGCCCTTGTTACCATTAATGAACACAAAAGGACCTTTAAAATATTTAAGTTTCGAAGTTGCAATCTTCCAGCCGCGAGCACGACACCTTGGTTTGCCAAGTTATTGTCATATTCTGAAAGGAGAATATCACACCATACGAATCTAATAAGCATAAATACCGTTTAAACAGTTGGATCAGGAGCATGCCCGTAACAGCTTTTCTGATCGCGCAAAACTGTTTACGGAATTCGCGATAAAAAAAATATGGATAAATTCATTTTTAAACTAATAATGTTTATCTGTACTGTAACCTCAGAAGGTACTGAAGCCATGAATTGTTGTGTACTCCACTTCCTTATTTATTAACTCGAAAGAAGTTTTTTAAATATGCTTTTCCTGAAATAGCAATGAACATAAAAAGTTTAGTGCTATTGGAACAAAGGAATGTTTGCAAGGAAAAAAAATTAGAACATCATAGATTCTCCGATATACGTCCATTAAAAAACAACAAAAAACGCAGCGACTTCAAGCCTAAGAGGAGCCCGAAATAACAACACAAAAGACAATTTCAACATTTCTGCCGAGTATGAATTCTTCAAATTCGCACGACGTAAAAATTATAGACACCCAAAAAAATAAAAGTGACAAACGCATAGAACTTAGTTCAAGCACCAGGTAAAAAATGAACGCAGTTTGTTACACCACAAAAAACACCATCTTTCACAGAGAAAAGAAAGAAATTAAAAACGAAAGAAGAAACAAGTAAATAAATAAAATGAATGCTGACACGGAGATTAATTACGCAGGTAGAAAAATGTGATAAAAAATAGAAGATTTTGATGGCTTAAAAAAACTACGAGTTAATCATAAACCATTAAAAGTTAAGACCTACCATTGTATCAAGCAAGGAAAAAAAAATAATGCGAGAAAAGATATTTTTCGCCGAAAAAAATTGTAATTGGAAAAATAAAAATAGGCATTAAAATGCAAACAAAAATGTTCCATTGTTCACGCGGTAGTTTTGTTTAAAGAATGCTTTGATGTGTAAATTGTTTCTTTTATCTATAAAAATATCAACTATGTTCAAAAAGGGATTAATTTATCACCATTTTTCCCCAAGAAAATGCATAATACTTGTATTCATTTTTGTCAGCGGAGATTATCGTTAGGATTGCACAGGGACTTTTTCATATTGATATATTTTCTAATACTATAATACATTGATGAGGTAAACAGCATTGATGTCGTGTCAAAAAATGAACAAGTTCGATACTAACTTAGTTAAGGAATATTATGCTAAGAAAACTCATGCGCATCAAATATTCACTGTTACCTAGAAATAGGAAAGTGATGTGATCTTCAAATCAAAGGATTCCGGGTTCGACCCAGAAGGCTGCCGAGCCTTGGACTACAGTTTAAGTTGAATTTGGAATACTCGCCCATCACCAAGCACCTCATAATTTAACTACGGACAAGTGACGAGGTGATACCTGAGCTATAGTATCCATCTCTCCAAATTTAAGCCACACCAATAGAAAAAGGACCTTGGACGTCACAAATGAACGTGGAGACGATCAACCCCACGGAGCTCCAGCAACCCAGAGGGGGAGATTGTGGTCAAGATGACCCAATCACTGCCCCCATCAAACGATACTTAACTTTGCTGATGTTAACGGGAAACGGCGTGAACAGGAGTTGGATACAGCTTCTCTGTATCTGGCATGTACGCCTGTCGAGGTTAGTGCTTGGGAGTTTTCTGAATTTCTTCCCTTGAAACATGTGTCTTAGGTTCTTATTCCATTCACGACGTAATCAAAGGTATAATATATCTCTTTATTTGGGGAGTGTGACAGTTCTGATAATGTCGGATCAGGTGTCGACCTCGAAATTTTATCATGGATTTAAAAAATAAATATATATATATTTCCTTAATAAAACTATATATTATTCTATAAAGTTATATATATGATATTTACGTTTGTTTGAACTTGTGAAATTTTAAAAGCTGTTATTGAAGACTCTAAACATACAAAAATTAATCTCACAGCAGTGATATTCAAATATAAACAAGAATTAAACGACGGGGTAGACACTCGAAATGGTATTACGTACATCACTTTCACGTCATAACAGTAAATATTGACTGTTTAATATATTTAGATTCTATAAAACCATAATCTATAGAAGAATCATAATCGAGCTCTATACCTTTCCGTTATAAAGCTGAGAATTCATTAATTAGCCTTAAACAATGACCACTGAAATATAACTTAAATCTATTTGAACTGGTTTTCACAATAAAGTTTTAAGTAGCTGATATAAAAATGAAGAATATCATTAACACATACGAAAAATTCCTTGCTTTAGACATTTGTGAAAAGCTATATTAATTACTTCGCTTATCAAGGCCTAATAGCACTCGCACATTCTAATTGCTATATTCCACTCGAAGCGCGTTAGTAATCTAGGCTCTCTCGAAATGCAATTATAACGATAAGCTTTAATCGCAATCGAATTAATCGCAATTTAATTACTAAGCTGCCATCTAATCAAACTGCCTCCGAATGCTATACCCAGTGTAACTGTTTTGTTATTCAGTCTACAGACCTTGATCATTCAATCCTCTTTTATTTTGTTTTCGATAGGTTTATCACAATTCCAGTAGAACAGAAACATTTTTAATTGATCACTCAAAATCATATGATATTTCATCGAAACCATGTGAGTCTTAAATGGACATAAAACAATGATATTATACTACAGGAACATAGTTTTAAAATGAGAAACAAAAAAAAAGATAATCAGTATGTTGTTTAAGCAGGCAGGAAATTTGTATTCCATAAATAAACATATTGGGCTTAGGACGTTAAATATACGATAAGGTCTATAGTAGATTCGTTAGGAATAGCACTGTTCAGAAGGTCATGGGTTCCATACTCTACTCAACCAAGACAACGAGTTAAGAAAGACTCGCTGCCGCCTGCTACTAAGTCGACCTGATAGTTGATGATTAGGTTTTCGTCTTGAAGTCAAATAGTTTGTTGGTTCGATTCCCGACTTGAAATAAATTTTAGAGTAATTTAGAATTCATTTCAAATCGTAGAGTGCGATTGTGTTAACGTTGGACTGCAAAAGAATAACTGCTAAACGACTAATTAAACCGAGCACCCGCTGGTGTGAAAATACGGAAAGGAAGAGCCAGCTCGTTTGTGAACCTCGTTACTTGATGCTGCCTCAAAACTAGAAGGCAGTTGGCTGCTTTCGCTCTACAAACGGTAACAATAAACTGCCGTAAACGAACTTGATGAAATAAACGTGCATAAGTTTTATTACTTAAGTGATATAGATGTCGCTGAATGTCTCAATGTACATCAATCAATCAATCAATCAACAAGCAATATAGATAAAAATTAGCTAGATATTTTTATTATTGTTTTCTATTTTGTGATAATCAGTGAAAAAAAAGGATTAAAATGTTTGACTAATTTAAAATAGAGAGTAAGTAGATAAATAATCAAAATATTTTATAACTCACTTAAAAATTAATAAAGCATGAGGTGTGTTAATGAAACACATTTTTTTCCCCCAAATTCTTCTCAAAATATAAAATTATGTTTTTCCGTTAAAATTTAAGAAAAAATTAATAAGGTAGTATTCAAAACTAGAAAACTTCTCAATTAGCAACAAAATTGAATGTATTAATATTCATTTTTGATAGTTTTCAATCTGCTTTTAACACATTAAAAAGTTTACTGAATAAAATATTATATTTGCATAGAATATATGTAATGCGTAACATATAAAATACACAATTCGAATGTAGAAAACGAAGCTAGTAAAAATAAAATTAAAAAAAAAAAAGCGAATGAGCTCATAAAATTAATAAAACAAATTTCTTCAAGGAGTGCAAAATAAACGCATGTACTTAAGCTAATGGAATATTTTTGAATATTAAAAGTTCTTTTCGAAATAAAAGTACGTGTTATTAGGATTAATGCTTCCGATTCTAGATGCTGCGACTGCAAACACTTTCTTGATGAATATTTTATTCAGGTATGAAGTCGTTTAGCATAGTTTATGCAAATGTCCAGTAGATGGAGCACTTAGCATGAATTCGTAATTACGTCTAAGCAAGTGTATATATTTTTTTAAGATAATATAATGAAGGAAAACCTAAAAAAATAAAAATTATGAATTTATGCAAACGAAAAATCTCTAATTTTAAATATAATCATTCGGTGTAGTTGATTAAAATTTGATTATGGAAATTTTTACCTTTAATTACTTAAATTTATAAATTCTGAATTTTCAGTAAAAGTATCACGAACTTTATCAAATGGGATTTTAATTTATGGTTGCAATAATTTCTTCTAGATATTGTTAATTTAAAAACCAATAGTCATCTTTATTTAAAATAATTTCCCTTCGGTTCTAGAGTTCATGGGTTTGATTCCCTCTTTTGTGGATGTTTGTAGCAGTATAGAATCCGCTGTACTTGCGCATTTTTGAATATTCATGTATAATGATCAAATATAGACCACTGATATTTTATTATCTGTCTTATTAGCTTGCAGATGCAGAAAATGACCTTTGATCTATGGACAAACCAAACTTAAATGATTCATAACAAGCACTTTTTTGATAGTCATGAACTCAATATGAACTATTTTTTTAATCACTGCACATGAGTACTCAAAGATGTGGAAGTACACTGAACTAAAGTAATCTTATTATAAAGTATTCATGAGAAATAATCAAAAGTAATATATTTAACATTATAAATAGAACTCAAGTTAGTATTACTAATATTAAAGGATAAATTAATATTAGCTTCTTTTCATAATTCTTTTGATAATTGTGGTGATTTTGGCTTAAAAATTAGCAATAAGCAAGACCTTGTCCGAAAGAGATTGCAGTTAAAAAATTAGTGGACCAACCGTAACCCAAATAAAGTGTATTAATTAGTTAATGAATTTTATCTTTTCGAACCTTAAAATATCTTGTTTAACAGTAAATTTAGTAAAATAGTAAAATTTAGTGGTTATTATTAATTTTTGAAAACATAGGGCCCATGAATTCCTTTCGAGTCTTAAGTAATGAGGATGGAAACTTTGACAGTATAATCTTGCCGTCGATGAGATTTATTTAATATCTTTTTTAATTGGCTTTATGCTTAGAGTGTAGTATACAAAGGAATTGGATGTTCACATCAAATATTTAAAAACAGACTTAAAAGTACGTACTTAATAGATGAATTCTTAATAACAGCCCCAGAATACTTGCAGATAGTCGTACTACTGAGTTACTGAAGTTTTCATGATTAATTTTAGGACTCAGAATGGTGAAATATGGTGAAGTATCACATACAATGATCTTTTAAAAATGTCTTATTTGGAAAATAAACTGCCCTACAAAGGAGAAAGGTGTGCTATTGTCACATCATGGTCTCCTGACCACCTAACCGGGATATGGGTTTCGCACTCCATGCCCCTTGGTCAAGAAAAGAAATATGGGCTCAGAAGGCTTTGATCCCCTATGGTTTTAGTTGAAAATGCCGATGAGTTTAGTTGAAAATATCTTGTGTTACAATGCGCATAAATTAAAAATAAATAGAATCTTATTTATTCTTATTTTAAATATTATTTTATTTTAAGTAATAATATATGTAAAACATCTTATTTCAAGCAAATAAAAGGAAGTTTGATTGACACAAGTTAGATTTTCATTTATTTTCAAGCAAAATTGCGAATTTGTTATTATGAATCTATCAAGTTAGTTCTACATAATAATTTAAACACACACACACACACATATTATCGAACCAAAACTATTTCACTATACTAGTTTTCTTCGGGCGCGAAATCTTTTCTTGCAACAAAATATCCGCAAGAAACCTACTAAAACATCAGCATCATTATTCACGGGGTTAAGATTACAACTGGGCTTGTGTTAGCAACATCCATCACACCAAGACTCGCCAACAAATAATATACGGAGCGGTATGGCGTCAAATTGTATAGAAGGGAGGAAAAAATATGGATTCTTATTCATATCCATTCGTAGGACGAATTTCAGGGGTGGGGTAATAGAAAAAAAATCACATCCAAAACCCCTCCAGGTAAGTGAAAGAAGAAATAAAAACTGGCGTCGTACTTTTTTTTTCGGTTAGTAGCATAAGCCCTCACATTTTTTTTAAAGGATAAAAAAGCAACGAAATCTCACGTTCGTTTTTGGCGCTCTGTTATTGGGTCTTGGCGCAATCCAAAGGGAGCCTAAGGCGAAGTCCCTCCACCCTTGCATTATGAACTTCCCCCTGCCCCTTGATCACGTGATTTAAAATCACGTGATTCCGCCCGCCGGATATCCGTAATGGATGACATATGATCTTATGAAAGAGGTGCAGGATAAGAATATATCTTTAGGGAAATGAGAGTGTGTAAGGGGGAGATGGAATGTTGTTAAGGGCTGGGGGGTGAGAAAATACAGAGATAATCTTTGAAAATTTTTGATTTTGTTGAATGCGTATATGGTTTGAGGGAAAAGTATAAGAGATTTTTTTTAATATTTAAAAATGAGTACGGATAAAGATATGGCATCGCGATTAAACATATATGGTGATAAAATTCCTTATAGAAATGTATTTTAAGAAACATTTTGCAAAATATGTTCAAAATGATTTGTAAACTATGTATGCATATTAATTTTTAACTTATATATGCAAAATAATTTTTTTTAAAGTAAATATTTAAAAAATTTAATAAGTTAGTAATTTGTCACAACAACTACAATAAGTATCTTCATAAGCGATATTATGAAAAAGAAATACAAATTTCAAAGCCAAATATGGGAGAATATAATAACTTAAAACAAAATATAATATGTATAGAAGTAACAAGAAGCTTTGTAAATGTATACGTAATTATTTGAGTAGATTGTTAAATACTTTAACAATAATAAAAAAGAACCCCATTTTTGTTAAATAAATAATAAAGATACAAAAAAAAAATGAAAGGAAATTATCACAAATATCAATACGAAATTTCAATAGCAAAAGATATCATCGAAAATAATATTACTTACATTAATTTATGTTAAATATTGCGAAATATATTTAAAATAAATTTTAAATTATGTGCATAATTTTATTAAAAAAACAAATTATGATGATAGGATAATTATTTTACATTAAGCATCAAGGTATGTGATATAATGATTTGTAGTAAAAATTATTATATCAAGTGTAGTAAATTAGCAAATATTAACAAGGATATAAAAATAAATAGAATAGATAGTACATGAATTTAATAGTGATACGAAAAAGAAGCTGTAAAAAATTTTGGTATAAAATTCCGACCAGGAAAAATAATTACTAATATTTGTATATATTTTAAGTTGTATAAAAAAGAAATAAAAAATTTAAAATAATAACAAAGCAACAATTATGTTAGAGATAAAGAAACTTACTTAAAATAAGTATATTGATATATATAAATAATTGAAAAGGAAACACAAAAGATTAAATCTAATATGAATGAATATAAAAAAATAAATAATATCTTATAATCAAGCAATATATGAACAATACTATTTTGTTTGTAATTGCTTAAATTTTGTACATAAATTTTATATTTTATTCAAGGAGAAAAAAAAATTAAATTTTTTACACTATTATTAGCATTAGTATATAACCCAGAATTTTTTATTGTTGAAATATATATACGCAAGAAAAATTTTAGAGATATTTTGATGAGCATAGAAAAAGTCTTGTTTTATTTTACAGAACACAACAGCATTATTTTTAACATTATGCTTTTTTGATTTGTAATTTAGACACAGGCTTATTTTATCTTGCAAAACGAAATTTTTTTTAAAAAAAAAAAAAAAAAAAAAAACTTCAATTAAAATAAGTTTAATGTAAGCAAATCTGTGATTGTATAAGATTTCTTCTTAAAGCCGCCCAACTTGTCTAGTGGTCATCATGTCTCACTGCCGATAAGGAGGTCCTGGGTTCGAATCCTGGTTCGGGCATGGATGTACTTTCTCTATCTATCCTGTCTTTGTCCTTTCCTTGTATGAATGAGGTATGAATGGTTTCCTACCGTATAAACGGGTACCTATGGCATGTATGTACTGAAGAGTGTCGGACTCCACACCAAAATACGGTTCAGTTGGAAAAGTGGAGCAGCGCACCCTATGTTGCCAGCCTAACTGGTACACGACAACAACAACAAAATTTCTTCTTAAAAAGTTAAAGTGGATTTATGTAAGAACGTATTCCGATATAACATGAAATTTAATAGAACGAGTTTTCCAAAATGCAAATAAAGTAATGTCTTATGCTAAAAAATTTGTCTATCAGAGAATTTAATAACATAAAGTTTGTTATAATTAAATGTTCTCGGTTTGTGTAAATTATTAATATCTCTCAAAATAGATAATCAAAGATTTAATTCATTATAAAGGTACTTTGTTAAACACATGATTGTTATAACGAAATTTTTTCTCTTTTTCACGGTTTTCGAAATTCAACTAATAAAGTATGTAATAAAAAAATTTCATTACAGCTAAGCTTGTTAATTCAATAAAGTACGTTACAATGAAATATTTTTTTCTCTCAAGATTTCCAGGGTCTTCCTAACATAGTGTTGTTCAATCGAAAATTTCAATATAACAGCATACAGCTAATTCCATAAAGTTCGTTGTAATAAAATTTTTCCTCTTTCTTTAAATCTTCAAAAATTTTTTAATACAATATTTGTAATCGATGATTTCATTACACCAAAACATAATTTCATGAAATTCGTTACAGTGATTTTTTTTTCCAAACTGCAGCAAGCAATGAGAAATATATAGAGATTTATACTTTAAAAGATCAGCTGTCGCTTGAAAATAAGAACATTGCTCTTCTTCGACAACAGAGAGGGCTTTGTGGTTGGTATTATTTAAAGACAGAACAATACTCTGTTTCAAAGGTAAATATTTATAGTTGAACGAAACACGAGTCAAGCGCGGCGATCTTTTTTGACTATGTTCAACAATGCCATATATATGACTCTCGGAAAAGAGGGTTTTGGTACTTTTTTTCTGCTTCCAAGCACTCCGCTTTATTTCCAACCGATTAAAGATGCAGTATGTTCATTGTCTTCGACTGCATCTCATTTGCAACTTTTGAGTCTCCAACTGCAACATTTTTAAAACAATTTTTGGCAACAGTGTGTGGAAAAGAGTATTTTTCTTGAAAGTCTAGAACTTTATCCTCGGCATGTGACATGTTGTCTCTGGAAGTCAGGAAGTCGAGGAGTATTTCCTTACGGTGACGGGCGTCTCGGATCGACGACTTTTGGCAAATCTCGTGTGGGACCCTTTTCAAGTGCACACACACATGAGCGGTACACCCCGATGCGCTCCCCCATCCCCTATCCTTTTTCTGACTTTTTATAAGCGGTACAATGTCAGGCAATCTGGACCGGATGGATGCTAAACCAGGTCGACAACTTCCTGATGGAAGTCAGATCCCAAGAAGATTGGTGCCATCTTTAATAGTCCTAATTGTACACCAAAAATCAATGAAACATTTGTCTTTCGTATAAGGGCTACGCATTTGACAAAACAGAGCAAAATACGCAGTATATTCTAAAAAAATATTTACAATATTTTTACATTGGAAAATGGGACGTTATAAAATAAAACAGAAATTAGATAAAAATATTTTTTAGCCAAAAATACATATTTTCTAATATAAAATATGTATTATATATATATGCATTTTTTCATAAAATATGTATTTTTAAGAAAATTTTCGAGAACGCCTGATGCCTCAGGGATCAATGAAACAATATTGTCTTTAGTAAAAGGGATCCACATTTGTCATAACACAGCAAGAAGTTTCAAATTCTGAAGTAAATTATTCTTTTATTATCATTACAGTATGCAGTTTTATAGAATAAAGGAGGCTATCCTATAAAAAATATCGATGGAATCAAATGCCAAGAAAATACTCTCGTCTTTAATGACTGATGGTGTCTATGAAACAAAATTAATTTTTGCTAATACTTACACGCATGACGAAAACTATATACTCTAAAAATATTATTCCTATATTTTCTTCACAATAAGCAATTTTACAGAATAAAATTTGAGTTTTTAATGAAAATACTGACAAGGTGATATGGTAAGCCGATTGATACCATCTTGAATAGCTCTGAATATACAGCAAAAATGAACGAAATAGGATTTGTTTTTGGAAAAGGAAGGGATATATTAGTCAGAACAATATGAGGTCGCAAGTATTAAAAACGAAGTACTCTGTCATTTCCCATACAATACATAATTTGAAAATATACAAATAACATGTGCTTTTAATAATGCATTGGTAAAATCAGACTTTAAAAATATTTGTAACATCCTTAATATCTCTGAATAACGTACCAAAGATCAACGAATCAAGATTTATTTTTGATTAAAAGGGTAACATATATATATATATATATATATATATATATATATATATATATATTCCAAATTCAATTTAATTCATAACATACCTAAAAATAATAACGATTTTTAAAATCGCCTACTCTTTGCTGTTGATACACATTTATTAACATTATCTAATTTTGTTATTTTAAACACTCTCTAATTTTAAATTATGAAGTAATAATTATTTAATTAATAAGAATATCTTTTGTATCATAATTCTATATCAAGACCTAAAAAACGATCCATTAGCTTCCCCTTGAGAAAGAAAAACCAGTTTCTCTACTGATCCGATTATGTAATTTTGCTAAAGAAGAAAATTATTATTTAAATACGGAGATAAAGAAGATTTCATAAATCCTTATCAGCACAGGTCTTATATTTCATTCGTGAACAGAGTTTCACAATACCAAATACCTCTGATAAACCGTGATGTTTTCTTTTAAAAAAAAACTTCGATATTTCTTTTGACTTTGCTCGATTACTTTTAATAATTTTGTGAATCATCTATGAAATCATCTTATTGTGATAACCGTACTACATGAAATCCTCGGATATAATAAAGTTTACAGTACCTATATGATTGACAACTTTTCTCACTGTAGTATACAATTATTAATTTTCGTGTAAGTTGAAAAGCAAAATTAATTTTTCTCAATGAATTTTTTGTATATATGTGTTCATTATTTTAATAAAACTTGTGAATTTGAATTTGATTTTGAACAGAAATCTATAATTTTCACAAGCTCTAAGAGTTACAATTTAACTACGTCCCTTTTATTATTTCCCCTCCAGTTCTCTTTCAGAATCCTATCAAACTGGTGCAACTATAATATTGATAATATTTTATGGTTGAATTAACTCTAATAATGACATCTCTTGTTCAGCTTAATCAAAAGAAAATCATTACCATTTATGCAAAATTTATTATTTTTTCAAAAATCCAAAATTTTCAGTACTATTTAATGAAATGCAAATTGCTATCGTCTATCTGGTGCAATTTCATTATTTTACTGAATCGGTCCTACTTCAACAGAGATCGCCATTCAGTGCTAACTTATTGATGATGGTACTTGCTCACCTTAAAGGAAAGGAAATGTGCTCACTATTTATGCAAAACATTAAATTTATTGATCTAAAAAATTCCTGTAAAATATAGTTCTATTAAAGGAGATTACTATTAATAATTAAAGACAAATGTACAGCAGAATACAGTTCACAGTGAATAGTTCATTTCCCTCTACGGAAGTTTCAAAATCCCCCTTCAAATTGTAATCACTATTTTCGGCTAAAGTTAACATTTAAGACACTTCGTGTTCATATTTATCAATTGGAATTACAAATTGTTAATTTTTTTGGTCAAGAATCCAAAAACCCGCAGTAGAACAGATTTACTATTTTT
Organism: Latrodectus elegans; assembly: GCA_030067965.1. Lineage (NCBI taxonomy): Eukaryota > Metazoa > Arthropoda > Arachnida > Araneae > Theridiidae > Latrodectus > Latrodectus elegans. Next base: position 90,753,478 of record CM057814.1, on the reverse strand, counting down.
ATAAATTTCATAATGATTTTCATACCTCGAGTGCAGTTTCAGAATTTATCACATTGGCTCCACTTTAATGCAAATTGCGTTTTTTTTGGGGGTAATCAAGATAATTTTTATTTATACTAATCGAAATGAAATGCAAATCATAGAATTTTCAAATCTAGAATAAATTTTTTTCCTATAAATTATATTTCAATTTAAACATTACTATTTAATCATATGAATACTATTTTTCTTCATTGCAGTTTTAGAATCATAACAAATTGATCTTACTTAAAAGAATTCGTCATTTTATGTATAAATTAATCCTAATGATGGTAATTCTTATTCATACTAATCACAAACTATTGAATTTTCAAGTCTAAAATTAAAATATTTTCTGCAAGTACAGTTCTATTTTAAAAAAAATTACTATTTAGCAAAATAAATATAATAACAGTTTTTTTCTATTGCTGTTTTACAATCACATTCACAATTGATCTTACTTTAACAGAAGTCGCCATTCAGTGAATAAATTAATCCTGATAAAGCCAATTCTTATTCATACTAATCGAAAGGGAATGCAAATTATTGAATTTTCAAGCCTAAAATCTAAATAATTTCTGCAAATGCATTTCTGTGTTTAAGAATCGCCATTTAGTTAAATACATATTTCAACTTTTCCTCTCTTGGAGTTTTAGAATGATATGAGATGGATCCCACTTTTAATAGAAGTCGCCATTCTGTGTATAAGTTAACCCTAATCACCACGATTCTTGTTCATACTAATCGAAAGGGCGTGTCGTCCATTTATCTCTTGCAACAGGGATCATTGATGGGCGAGTTAAGTTCGCCGCTAAGCATCCTCTATCACTATTGATTCAGGTGTGCAAACGGCATTCATGGAAGAGGCCCACGAAAAGCCATGAGTGGTAGTGATGGAATCAACCATTTAGCATTAACAAATATGCACACAAAGGGTAACGTTGTCACCATTGACACACGTTCCAACAGCTCATATACAATTCAGGGCAAAATGAAAGTGCAATACATAAACTCAGAAATGAGAATGGATTAAATTAGATGCTAGAGAGAGCAATAAGTCTTATCGGCTGGGAATTCGATTCCTAAAAAGATTTCAAGATCAACAAATCTTTCTAGTGTTTGAATATCAGCAATGAAATTAATACATTGCACCCACACTTTTAAATGTTCTCAAGTAATAAATAATTTTAAAGAAAAAGTTGTAGGGACCAGAACTTCAATTTCTAAGGACATAAACTTCATGTTAAAACACCCAGTTAGATTCTTATTGAGGATATGAAAGTTTGATTTGTCAGTCTACAGCAGGTTTTTTTGCACATGAGGACTGATTTGACCGAAATTTTAGGTGCATTACGTTTATTATAAACATTTATACTCACGATAGGAATCGGACGTAGAAATGTTGAAAGCGCGAAAAATTAAAAAATAAAAGGAAAATCATAATTTGATATCATTTAGTTTTCGTGAATTTATGTCACACAGAAAAATAAACCTCTAGGGTACATTCCCAAATGCTCAAAGATGATTAATAATTGTGAGTATTTGTCGAATGACGAAGTAAATGCCTTAACACACTTAATAAATGTTATGCTAGTGACATAAAAAGTTGAAATTTATGAATTTATAGGTCCCATCAACATGAGTATGTCCGGTCGGTCCATGAAAGCTCTCGTTAAACTTTGGGTATAAGTTAGAGATTAAATGAATCAACTTGTTTTGTCTGGAAATTATTTTTTCCAATTTGGAGGATAAAACCTAATTTATGCAGTTTTTAGTTAAAAATACTTTTATGTTATAAAACACAAACATCTCGGTGATTTCAAGAATGCATTTTATTACATATACACATTTTTTGGAAATTTCAGCAAACTGGAAATGTTTAAAATCTAAAGTCAATCTTCAGCCTTTTCAGCTTTTCAATTCTTTAATTTATGCCAGTCTCGGCAATTGTTTTAACTAAACCAGAAATAAACTTGTCCAAACATGCGACCATAAATCATTAACATTCCCCAAACGCGTCGACCAAAATAAATTCTCCGACAAATGGTAACCATACACACATACAGAGCCTGAGATAATGAAATCTACGAGAAAAGCTGGTAGCCATAGAATAAAAGCAGGAGAAAATATTGTGTTCCATTAAGCTTGACCATCGCAGAAATTAACCCTCGACGAAAATGTTCGATTGGATTTTCGAAGCTCGAATCGTAATCGTAATCGGTTATTTCACCGCCGCTTCCACGTACTTTTTTTTAAGGCGCCATTGCGCTTTCGATTGATGTGCAATTGTCTTTGTACTTACAAAAATAGATTATTGATTTCGTGAAGGCCAGAAAGTGAAAATAACTAAAAGAAGAGAATATAAATATATATTTAACGACGAGAGGGGGTTGGGGACCTTCCCCTCATTGAATTCTGTCCCCCGGTTACATCCCTTTCCGCTCGACTAGTCTTTTCGGAAATTTACCATCGCAAATCTTCTTCGCTCGGTATTTCACGTGAAAAATTATTGCGATTTTCATTCCGGGAAATTAGACTTTAACTAGCTATTAAGCCCGGCAGTAATCACAAGCGGAGGAGTATAAAGACATCTAAAATAATTCTTTAAAATATTCATTTCCATTTAAATGATTGTTCCTTACAGGCTTTTTTTAAACAAATCTCATCACTACAATTGAAAATTACCATAATTTGTCGTCGACTTACAAAAAAAGATAATCATTCGTAATCAGTGGCAGTTTCACTTAGTTTAGTGCTGCCATCTATGGGATGACGATTTTAATCACTCATTGATTTAAAAAGTTATGATTATCCATATTCATAAGAATTATAAAATTTGACTAATTGTAAAGTTAATAGCTGGTAAATAAATATAGGATAAATTTAAGATAATTTTTTTAAAATATTTGCAAAGTGTACTTCTTACATTTTTCTATTTCACAATGGCCGACTAAGCCTAATTTGGGACCGAAGCAGAAACTTCTTCACTCTCTGCTTCAAAACAACCAATTTTGAATTCGATTAAGTACAGTTTTAAGTGATTGACAACATAAAGTATACTTTCCATTGGATTTGGGCCCTTAAAAAGTAATAAGGAGCGAAAGTTAAAACAATAAAATTTCATTAAAGAAAATCTAAATTAAAGACCAAATTAGGGTCTTTAATGGTCTATAAAACGGAAACGGTATCTTAACTAATTAAATAAAAGTTTCGTTTCGTGCAAACGAGCAAATAACACTGTACTACGGAGTAATATTTTGGAATATTTCTTCCTTTTTTGTAACATGTTTTAACAATGTGCTTTCAATGAGTGATAGTTGAATAAGATTTGCGGATAATATAAAAATTACTTTACAATCAACATGAAGTGATCACATTTCATCTCCACGCATAAATAATACAGAAATAAGATGATAATGGAATACATTCACACGAAATCGTTTGCGTTATACGCATTTAACAACCAACTGTTCCTAAACTGAAACTGTTGAAACAAAGTGAAATTTATATCGACACATTACAAATTAAATCACACAATTGTTATCCATTTTCGAATGAAACAGATTGCTTAAAACAACATTCCAATGCTATTATCAAAAATTCATGAAAACTGATACAACGTGAGAAAATTAAGTTAGAACTTAGAAAGTTCTATCGATAAGATATAAGATCGATTTGAAAATCGATTCAATCAATATAACCAATTTAAAGGTTAATAAAAGCTGTCTTTTAATAAGATAACAAACGAAAATTTTAGTATTTCTTTTAGAACTATGCCAGAGTTCAGAAAAAAGTATTTAATTTGAAATTATTGAAACTCATTTTCTGTAAGATCAAAAAATAGTTTGCATTTAAGCACAGTTTATTTGCCAGCTGTTCAAGAATTCACATAATGCAGCTGAAATCAGCAAAAAACTAATTGCGGTAGAATTATACAATTTCAAGTAAAATCGTTTGCTTAAAACAAGCAGAGAGAGAGAGTTTCCAAAACAGTTAAAACAAACTCATAAAACTGATATATGGCATGATTAGTTAATTATTTAAAATGGAATTTGTACTAAGAAGTTTTAGAGTAAAAAAGCAAGATTGTAAAAGCAATACATAATATTCCAATGTTCATTTATTATAAGTTTTGATCATTTTAAGCTGATTTCTGTGAAAATAGCAATTTAAATTTTGATTGGGTTCAACTTTTCTTTATATTTAACATTCCAATTCTCATTTTAATTTTGGAATTTAAAAAAAAATATTTTAAAGATTTATATTTTAATTATTAGCATGAAAGTGCGTAGTGTTTTTTCGATTTGCGGAACAAATTAAGCTCTCAAAATTTACAATAAATGAATTAATTTTATTTATGTGAAATAATATTTAATTTAAAATATTTTATATTCTATCATTATATACAAAAATAAACTGTTCACACACAGTTATAAATTGTTTAACAGTATATTTTTTTAGTTTAAAAGAATTAATACTGTTGTTATCGACTCATAATCATAATCGTCTGATTTTTGATTAAATGATTATGAAACTTTTTTTTATAAAAAACGAGATGGCAACAACGTGGAATTCGAAAACGAAATATAAGAATTTGTACACATTGTAGCAGTTGCATTATCGATATATCTTCGGATTGTTTTATTATATTAAATTTTATTGTTAATAAATATACTTGCATTAAAATGTTCCATTAATAACTATAGAACTACGACAAGTTTTTAAAACTCTGAATCACACATTTTAAATGAATAAATTAGCTAGTTCATAAGTTATGTCAAAATAATTTAAAAACCAACTAAATAATTTATTTAAATTCTGATAAATATGTTAAATAAGATTGAATTTTGTGCTGTTTTGGTAAAACAAATTAAATAAAATGAAACAATAGCAAAATGTCGCATTAACGAGTAATTTTTGGTGTTGATAACTGAAGCATAAATTTAAAAGTTCCCAGAAGAAAGAAATGAAAAAATTTAGGAAATTTCCAATGTTATCGCAGACCACTGTCATGTGGAAATGAAAGGATAACATCTTCTGAAGCTAATAAAGCCATAAAATCCTTTTTCTTTCAAACAGCAACAAACAACGAAATGCATCTAGATGTAGATGTGGAAAGCAACGCGTGAAAACTGTCAGCCTGTTTTTAAACATCTCGACAGCAGACGGTTTTCGGTCCATTGTTGTTGGCGATTTTGCAACAGGAGAACCCGACAAAACGAAAACGTGCCTATGATTAATCTGGAAAGACGTCACTAGAGCTTCCAGTTTCTGAATCGTTCATTGTGCTGGGACGGTGACATCATTGAAACCGACCACGCCCACGGGAGCACATGAAACCTACGCTATTTTAAAAACGTGGCAGATTTCTATTACCCAACTCATTTACAAGAGAGAAAGACAAGGTTGTGAGGATGACGTCAGAGGCTATAAAAATAGTAACAGACTTTTAATCAATTGGAAAAAATAGTTGAGCATAAACAAAGAAAAGACTTAACCATAGAACGATAGAACACATTTTGTCTTAATATTTTGAATTATAAAGTATGAGTATAATTTGATTCAAAATCTAGGACAAAAGCATTTTACTTCGAGCTAGATTATTGCATTTATTGTTCACCAGAGAAACAAAATGGAATACTGGTGATAATTTAGGATATAAACTTATCTTGAAACAGTGCTTCATAATTTAGGACTACAAACAAAGATGCCATTTGAATTGCCAAACTCCTCTCTAAACATTCAAAACGCACCAACGTAAGTAAATAGTAAGTGTCTAGCTAAAATAAACCAGTCTTATCGATATATCAGCTCAAAATATTGGCCAAAAGTTCTTTACTTCGTTCTATATTAATGCATTTATTATTCACAGAGCTACAAAGTAGCATGCTGAGACTCTAGGATACAGATTGAAACCTATGATACAGTAATTTATTATAAGGGACGACAACAGATAAAGATGGCAGATGAGTTAGTAACTTCCTCTCTAAAGATCTGAAACACACCAACGTAAGTACATTAGTTAGTAACTAGTTAAAATAGATCTGTCCTGTCAACATGTTCATCTCTGTTAGGATCAGAACTGAACTTTCTTTCTTTTACTTGACCAAGTCCTTACACCAGATAAAAATAGATATTTTTGGTGATGGGATCACATGGAATAAGTTCTGGTACTACTATTCACCAAGTGAAATGGTATCTCTGCATTTGCTAGGCCAAAACTGAAGTTTTTCGGTGAAATTCAACTTTTAAATGACTTAATCTATGATTTTAATAATTTTATAAGTTAAAATATAAATTAATATAATTTTAAAAATGATTACAAAGAGATTAAGTAAGGTTTTTACTTTATTTATACTTTCGTGTAACTTAATATTTTAATTTTGATACATACATTTCTAACTACAGAAGAATGAAAGAAATTACGTTGACGATATGTTAGTGGAAACATAACACAATAAAGTTGTAATAGTTCTTTTCATAAAATATCCACCACCATTTTCTTTTCATATCAGGGGTTTTCTGCTTGATACTGCTTTTAAATCACGTCGATGTAGTTGCTTTTACCTATTTGGTAGAGCACACCTCTGGTCTAGGTACAGGGAAATATGCTGGTACAGTATCAACATTTCCTATTCGAGAAGACAATAAAAAGATAAAAGTTTGTGTGTAAGAATCACCAGGGAGGAAACCATGAAAGTGTAAAACTCTGCTAATGCATAACAAACCCAAAAATTTAACACATATTTCTCATTCGTCAATTACTGGCCAGACGGAATCTGAGACTTTTTACGATTTTACCAGCAGGACAATTACCAGCGTTGAACGACAGATGTGTACCAAAATCTTTATATCCAGTAACTATTCTGCTGATGTACTTTAAATAAAAGTTTTAATAAAAGAAATAACTGTTTTCAATCTACATCATTTATATTTTTAATTTACCATTAAAAAAAACTGCTGTATTTTTAAAATCTATTAGACAGAGATAAGTTTCTTCAGTTAAAATATTACATAACTGAATGTAAATTAATTTCTATTTCATTTTTTATTTAAAATTTTTTAATTATTATTTAATTAATAAATTAAACAACTATTATTTAATGAATTAAATAATAATTAAACATTTTAAATAATTTAAATACAAACTGGTTGCTATTTCTGAAATTAGATTGCCGAATAATAATATCATTTCTGTTATATCATTAAATCTGATAAAACTAGCTGCAGATAAAATCAGACATGGTGAGCTGCAACGCCGACTGGCTCAGTTTCACATGCGTGTGATAAATTTTATACGCCAAGTCCATTAATAAAATCCCCAGTATGGGAGGTATAGCTATGAGGATGGCACCAGCTACAGCCGACGTCATAGGAGCCGACATTGTAATCCACATCTCGCCACTTGAGACTCAGAAAAACAGACGGAAGATTGGCAAGTTTCTTTTTTGTTTTTCCTCCTTCTTTCCTCTCCTCATCCTCAACCGTACTCGTGAAAGTGGGAAGATGGGAGAAAAACAATCCCTAACGCTAGAGAGAGAAAAACACTAAATATAAAAATCAACTCGTAGAAAAGCAAAAGGGGTGAGTAAAAACTAGAAAAACACTTTATCTTTTCTAGCTTTTACTTTCGTCTGAAGGGATGCCAACCTGAGCTACAGATTAAGCAGGCAAACGCTGAAGATGAAAAGTAACAAAGAAGGAGAGAGGAGGGATGGTGTGGTGTAGGTGGTGCTGGGGGGGGGGGATCCACGAAAAGAAAACTTTTATCTTTCCCATCTTTGAAAAGTGCTCCGGCTTGTTTGGAACTTAGGGGTGGTGGAAGACTTCCGAAGGCCAAAAGTCAGTTTCTTATCGTAAGTTTTCTCGCAGTTTCGTTTGGTGCTGAGAAGAAAAACAATGCTTGTTAGAACATGATATTGAAGTTCACGATTCTACTGGTCACGTTTTTTAGTTTTGTTCATTATTTCTCTGGGATACGAGAAACACCTCGCGATTAGCAAGCTATTTTTTGAGAAACGTAAAAAAAAAGTTATGTTATCAGTTATTTTTTACATCCGATGGTACGAGTGTTTCATAAAAAAATATGAACAACGACGAATTTACAGTAACGAGAAAGTGTCTAAAAATTTAACATCTATATTAAACCTGTTATAAATTTTTTTTTCATACAAATATAATTTTAGAAACTGCAAAATTATTACAATAGAATAAAGCAATAAAAAAGCAATATTTTAGTTTACGAGCAAAGCAAATATTAAAAATATATAAAAGTAAATGCAAAAAGAGAAAAAGATATGAAAATGTTTCGAGTAAATCTAAAAGATTCACGAATATTTTTAATTCAGCAAAGTATATTTTTTCTATCAATAAAGTAGTTATATCATTAAAATTTATTAAACTTTATTACGAAAATAAAAATTAATTCATATGTTCACATTTAATGCAAATAGTATAAAATATTTCTAAATAAATTCATTAAAAAAAAGCAAAATTATTTGAAAAAAATTAACAGAAATTATTGTTGTTTTTGTTGCTTTCAGCGTTGGTATATCATCTCCATAAAACAGATATGAATTCTGTAAAATCTGAGGAACCGTTAAAAAGTTTTACTTTTAGTACCTGAGAATATGATCAGGGGAGGAGTGTTCAGCTCTGAACCGAGGGCACTGCGGAAAGTTCCTCTCTCTCTGAATATGTGTAAGGGATTGGATGTGGCCACTCGAAAAGCGTCTGCCTTTTCCTCAAAATATTGAGCTGGTGACACCAACGGGGTCTTCTTCCGAAATACCAAGTGTGTTCTGAAGGAAGTCCCTAAAGTGCATTTAATTCAATTTTTTTTTTCATTGAGGAGATTTTTGTAGAAATCAAGCTTGTATTGTCATGCAGGGTGTCAACACAGACAGACTTGACCAAACTATCAGCGCTTTCGTTACCATTCAAACCAACATGGGAGGGGGGGGACTCACTGGAAGCTCCTTATGTGCTCATCAGAAAGCCGAATACGATTATTCAGGATTGTGATATCCTGAATATTTTTGAGTATAAATTATGTGAGGATTAAGATTTAATTACATCTCTAAGATTTAAAATAAGTTGCATGAAATGACTTATTCTGTGAATATAAATTTTTCTTTTTCCCAACAATTTCATAGACAGTTGTAATTAGCGTAGTGAAATAGTTAAGCTGATTGGTTCGCTCCTCTGCATTTTGGTACATAAAAGCTAATACGAAAACTATCCACATTTCGATATTAATTCATAGAATCACTGGAAACATTCATACTGGAGTTGCGAATCAAACTTGCGAACCATTGAAGTGTAATGAGATGCCTTCTCTTGTATTTATTACTAAGTTTATGCTAGAAGTGCAAGCGATTTGAATATCCATAAAAAATTTCCAAATAATACATATATATATACACACACATACAATCACTGCTGGTGTGGCGTGGATGTAGAGAGAAGGGTACCAGCTCAGATGTATCCTCGTCCCCAGTCCATGGTTCAACATTATGGGGTGCTTGGAGATTATGTGAATTTTCAATAACCCATAACCTTAAAGTACAGTCCGGAGCTCGCCTGCACTTCTATGTATACAATGGATGTGCATTATTTATGAAATATTTTATTCTAATAAATAGAGGGAGAGTGGAAAATCGTAATTATTATAGCTTAAAAAGGCTTAAATGATAATGCAAGGAGATAAATGCTGATTTGAAAAAAACATTATCTATGAAAATAACGAGAAAATCAATAACACGTATGAAAATAAATTTATGTAAATATCTTATATCTTTAACAACTTTATACAAATGATTTATAATTTTTTCTCTAACATGATTTCAGTTATTCATAATGCAACCAACAGTATTTGGTAAACATGAAAAATAATTAAAGGTGTTAAAGCTTCGTTTATTATTTAAGGACATATCTTTGTCGCTCATACATATTTCGTAAAACGCCCTTAATATGTAACTCATTTTTTTTAAATTTCTAATTTAAAAGTATAATTTTAATTATATATTAAATTTGACTTTTTTTATTCTTTCTTTCACACAAATAAAAATCGTTTTGAGAACCAACCCTTTAAAATGACTTATTATAGTAGTACAAAGCATGCCATAAAAATATCTAAGAAAGAAAGGTAATAACATACTCAACGTTTGCCGTTATGATTTAATATGTATATATGGCCGTGGTAACCTAGTGGTTAAGGTATTGGCCTTCCAGCCTTTCATCCGGAATGGTGGGGTTCGATTCCCAATGCCACCAAAAATCCACCGAGTACATGCCATATACATGCTCGTTAAATCTCTGGAATCAAAAGCCCTGTGGACAGTCATTGAGCAGTTACCATGGGTGCAATAGTCTGAAAAAAATTTACTCCCAAAATTGAGGGAGGGTTACTCTGGTGTTGCCACCTATCGGAGGTTTTAAAAAAGAGCAAAGACGTACTTTCACCTTTGTGGGCCTCTCATTAAAACAAAAGACACTCCCTATTGACCTAAATTCACATTGCTAAGGCATAGCGAATTTAGGAGTAAAAAATAACATATTACACTTGGCTTGTCCAAGTGTAATAAGTAACAACATATATATATATAATTTTTATAATAATTAGTCTAATAAATCAAAATTGAATTCATTCAGTATAATTTCCTATAAGCTTTTATTTTTTTCTATTATTAAAAACATCATTATAATTTAGAGTATGAAATTTGAACAATACGTAGAAAGATTATCAAAAATTTCCATCAAATATATATCACTTTTTTAATTAATTAATAGCTTGAAAATACATTAATTTTTAATAAATTATTTTTTGATTTTAACATGAAGTCGCTTTGAATTTCTATTCCCATGCTGAAATATTGCACATTATACATATGGCATAACAAAATTATTAGATGAATGAAATTTGCGTTTAATTCATTTGGGGAATTAAATGAAAATAATACTAGATGAATTAAATAAAATAATTCTCTTAATGATTCTATTGTGTATTTAACTTTTTTATAAAAAAATCACAATTCAAATCAAATAACTCTAACAATTTCACATGGGAAGAAAAATAATTGAAATTAATTAAATACGATTAAACATTAAAAAAATAATGAACTCGGAAAATATAAATAGATGATGTAAGGTGACGTTAAATAATTGTTCCTTTCAATTCTAGATAAAAATTAATTTTCAAAAATTAAAGCAACGTAAAGTTTTTGAGTAATAAAAGCTAAACGCCGAAAATAATTAATATCATAGTTTTGTGTACTTTGTGTTGATATTTTTAAACGCACTCATATTTTTTTCTTGTTTTAATAAATGCGCTTTTAAAATTATTTAAATTAAAAAAAAGGAGGGAGAGAGCTCCCTTCCGAAAGCAAAAACAAAATACAGCTGCAAAAAATAAAAACAAAGCGAGAGAGAAAAGAAAAATAAAGTTAAATAGAGAAATTTATATGTATATATAAAAAAAGAAACAATTATAAGCGTTTCGCATGTAGAAAAAAGGAAATGAACGTGAATAGGGGTTAAAAAAAATAATTTTAACATCATTAGTCTTCGAGCAAATTAATTAGGCAGGCATTTGCTCTTTTTGAACTGTCAATTTCAAAGATGTGAAGTTGAAGTGGGTGGGACGAGAGGGGGAAGGGGGTAGGTACGGTCACGGTTATCTCAAATAAAATAATAACTGTTACTTAATTTTTCATCCAATTTAAACTGAAACAGGCCAGTGAAAAAATATTTCCTTTTGTAGTTAGTAACAAGAACGAAGGCTAATAATTGTATTAGCATATTGCACGGCGCCCTAATTTTTCTCAGGGCTTCAGCGAAATAAGATTATCCTAAGTGGATTTTAGGTGGGATCACACATCCACACCACCGACAAGCTAATTTTCAGCAACTGCGCGAGAAAAATTACTTCTAAAATGAATAAAAAAGCGGTTTTAAATAAGAAATCCAGCAAATGTTCTGTAAGAAAAGAAACTGAGTTCGATTTTAAATACCGTTGAATAGCATGAAAATTAGCTACACAGTACTGAGCCACCTTGAAAAGATGAAGCAAATATCGTCCATCTAGTTACATAACGTCGAATCCAGTGAAAAAAAGAATATTTAGTCATGAAAAAAAATTGCTGTTTGGAAAAATAACGACATCTACTTACTACCTTTTAACGATACTTATTAATTACTAAGTCATAATTTGTTATATATTAATATTACTTACTGAACCAAATTTCTACAGTTATTATTTACTAAGACAAATTTTGATACTTATTATTTACTAAGTCAAAGTTTAATACTAATTATTTACTACGAGAAATTTTGATATTTATTATTTACTAATACAAACTTTAACGATTATTATTTACTAAAAATAAATTGAATGAAGTATGGATCGTTTTGAAACTTCGTTTTAATTTTGAAGTAGCAATTCTTTTTTTCTGACGTATTCCAATGCTTTTGCGATTGGCCGATTAATGGAAAAGGCGAAAATATGTTCACAGCAGCGGACAATAATAATACTTTTCGAAAAATAGGTAAAAAAAAAGTAAATATTTTATTTGATTTAAAAAATAATTAGCATCGATTGTAAAAATAAGTGAAAATCGAATGGCATAGAATTTTTTTTCTTTGCCTAAAATAGTTATGGATATATAGAAATTTCAAAAGAACCACACGCCTTTGTTTTTAAATCGAGTAGACTTCTGCTGTACGTAAGATAGAAACATTATAATATAAGCAACTTTACAGTGATTTCAAATCAGCTCTAATTAAGGTGATAATTAATTGCATAAATTAAATTAAAATTTCGAAATGAAATATTATATATGCTTTAAAAATTAGTGAGGTTAAAATACTGATGTAAGTTTCTTTCCATTCCATGTTTTCAATACATCCCTGGACAAAAATTCGGTGGAAGCACAGAAGGAATATCCATAATATTTAATATTTATAGATAGTTAAAAAAAATTTTTAATTCTTAGAAATAAATTCCATATTTCATTTGAATTTTCATGCTAGATATCGCTTTTAGATGTTTGACAAAATTCATTGATAACTATTGTTAGTGTCAATGAATTTTTTTCATTCAGTTACTGGTAAAAGAATTAAATTCGATCATTTAAACTCGATCATTTCCTTCTGTTATATTTCACTATAACAGAAAGAAATTCAGCACCAGAGAGGATATTTTATTTAAAAAATTGTGGTAAAAAGTTCGATTATATTAATTAGAAGAAATAAATGTGCATTTATTCAACTATCATCTATGGATTTAAATTTTTAATTACTACGTAAATTAAATTTAATAATTATGTTATATTTACACGAAAATATGTGAAACAGTTATTTTTATGACATGAAATAAATGTGATTAATCATTTATCATTTCAATTTAGTCATCATCTAAGTTAAATATTCCTTTATTTAAATCAAAATTCTGTTCATGTAATTATTATTTTACCTTAACATTTCTTACTTTTAACCTCAAATTCGTAAAAAATGCTTTCTTCTATTCAAAAAGGTTATATCATAATTTTTATTTTTAAGAAAATGCGTTATTTCGACCGTGTGTGTGTTTCTGAGTTTTAAAATATTTTAATTAAATCATTGAAATTATTATTATTTTTAATTAAATTATAACATGATTTACCGTTTTAATTTTATGTCATTATTTATGTTAAATATTTCTTTATTCGAGTTGAAATTTTGACCATGTGATTATGATTTTATATAAACATTTCCTTATTTTTATATCAACTTCTTAAAAAATGCTCTCGATATTCAAAAAATTATCTCATAATTTTTATTTTCTTTCTTAAACAAACGATTTATTTATGTTTTAATTATTTTAATGAAATTATCATTATATTTTTAATTAAATTATTATGAATGATTTATTATTTCAAATTTATGTCTCATCAAAGTTAAATATTCCCCTATTTAAATCGAAATTCTGTCCATGTAATTATTATTTTACACAAACATTTCTTTATTTTTATTTCAACTTTGTGAAAAATAATTTTCTTTTATTGAAAAAAATTATATCATTTTTATTTTAACTTTCGAACAAGTGATTTATTTTTGATCATCTTTCCGAACTCAACATTTTGCTTCATTTCAGTTCTATAAGAAGCAGAGTTTTAAACATTTGAGCTAAGTATACTTCTTTTTATTTCTATTTAATTAATTGTAATATGAGCTAAATATTTTATTTTCTATGAAAAACTGATGCTGACTTTTTATTTCTCAATTGTTTTAAACAAATGATTGTTTTAATCTAAATTAATGACTGCTTTTATCTGAGTTTAATATTTTTTCACATTTCATTGTAAATAAGTTATTCTCTCTCCTAATTTATTTAAATTATTTGACTTAAAAATGTGAATATTTTCTTTTAATTTTGGCTATTTTCTGTTGAAAAATGCTTTAGAATAATTAGAATTTTTTTTACTCAAAGTATTTCAATTGAAATTATTTCTTATAATTATTTTCAAACATATGTGCATTATCATATTTAAGTATAAAATTTTTCTCGATTTTCAAGTTAAATTTAACTTTTCCTATAAATTTGATGAAAATAATTTAATCCAATTCAAATTTACCCCATGTTTATTAACATAAATTTTAATTACACATGTTACGAAATTAAAAGTTTAATACTTTAATTTAATAATAAAATTAACTAGTTGAGCTAGTATTTTAAATTAAAACAAATTTTATTGATAAATTCCTTAAAACAGCAATTTGCAACAGCAACATTAAAAAAATTATATATTTAATAATTTTCCTTTTTAAATAATACTTTGAATATTGAGATCCTATAAATAAATTTAAATTCTATATTTTAAAATGAAAATTTATGTCGAAGTATTAGTTTCAAATATTCAATGAAATATCTCGAAAATTATATTTTATTTATTTTCTCTGCAGCATTATTCATCATATTTTTCAAAATATATTTTTCATATATTTCTTCACCTCCTTACCGTTGAAATAATTATTTAGTTACTTTCTGAATTTTTAGAGACAAACTTTTGTGTAAACAATATTCAATAATTTCTAAGGATTTTTAAATAATTATAAAATAAATTAAGCGAATATATTTTTTTTACTAATTATCATTGTCTAATATGTGTAACAGCAAAAGATATAATTCATATTTTTCGAAAATGATACAATTACATTTAAACTTAATGATATTTAAAGTAAAACTGAATTCTCGGTATGCAAACAAAAAAACTCTTTGTAAATAAATGTTCAATAAATTTGGTAAAAAATATCAGTATATTATCACATATTATCAATTAAATGTAAGCAGCTGGAAAATCAGCGGCTATAATAATTTTAATTTTTTTTAACATGTTTTTAATTATAATATACTATTATCAATATCTTATATCATAAGATGAAAGTCAATTTTTTTAATTGTGTGAAATAATGATATAAATTCTTGATTTATATATTAATAGCGAACATGCAATTATAGTTTTTATTATTTTGTGATTCAAAAATAGAAAACAGTGAATTTTCGAAGAAAATCAGTCGGTTGTAATGAATGTTTGACAAAACACAGTTGCTGATAATGAATGTCAGATGAAAAGAGTTTCTAATAAAGAATTCTTGATGAATTATTTATTTTTGGCAGTGAACATTTTGAAAAAATACATCACTAACAATAAATTATCGACAAAATTTCATCCGATAGTAAATTTTTGAGGAATCGACAATGAATTGTTGACGAAATCAATCACTAAAATTTTTTACTTAAATTCTATTTGAACCAAATGAACATTTTTCAGAGTATTCATTTTAATCATTAATATAATTTTAAGTAACTTTGCTTTGTAAAATTAATCAAGCATTTTTATTTTCTTATCCATTTAAAGTAATCAAAAGCTTTAACTTACATGATTACAATTGGCACACAGTGATGTAGTATAAATAAATATTGTATCGTACACTTACCTGCAAAGAAAGAGAAATTCACATTAATACAACAAAGAAGTAAAATGCAAAAATAAAAAGGAATATTATAAAATTTATACTATGTAAATTATTGAAAACATTTTTAAATCAACACTACTGTCAGATTATAATTTTACAGTGAACACCTTAATTACTTCATGTCAACTGAAAATCGAAACACTTCTTTTTTATTTTAAAATTCAAGACTCTTGCATTGATATGATATTTTCAAATAAAAAAAACATAACTATCATTAATCATTTCATAGGAGAGTAATTTTAAATTACTTAAAACAGCGTATAATTACAACAATAATTATGAAATTGATATCAAAAATGGAACTTGCTTTAAATAACTAAAACTAGAAACGTTGAAATATATATTTTTTGATTTATGTAACGATGAAAAAACAAATTCCATGAGAAAAAAGAATTAATCCTTCCACTTAAATGCTTTCTCACGTACTTCTCAATGGAAGGGGAAAAAAAAAATCAAAATGTTAGTGCAGGCTTCTGTCAACAATACTCCGTTTGAAGTACAAAGCAGCAGATTGTGTTATTATTAAGTCCTGCTGACTGCAGACGATTTCACAGAACTAATTTTTGGAACACTTTAATAACGCCGCTTTGGTGTTGCCAGATGCTGTCTACAAAACTTCTATGTGAACAGTGCATTCATGCATTTAAAGTATCAGTTACTTCTTTAAAACGATAAAATAGAGAAAGAAAACTTCAAAAATATAGCAATTGATAAAAGAATCTGTTCAAGTTTTTTTTGAACGACTTTCTCACAAAAACCATTATGATGAATATAATCGAACAAGTTAAAATTGCTATGCGTCAGAAACTTCAAAATGAGGAATTTAAAATTATTTTGACTTTTATTGTACGAAAAGTCACAATTCATTCTTAAATTTATCAAATACCATTGTTTCAAACAATGAATATTTTTTAATATCAAACGATATGCAGCATTTCGAAATAGATTAAAAACTAATATTCCTTAAAGAAGAATTTTTGATGTATAAAACTTACAATTAATATATTAAGTGAATAAATGAACAGGACCTGCAGAGATTACAATAAAATAAAATCTCTCAACATGATCTCATTATAAGTATTTAAATATCATTTCAGTTCAAAAACATGTTATTCAATTTTCAATTAAAATTGGACGAGTTTCATCTTAATTTAAAACTTATTTATCATTTAGAGTTTTGAGTGTGATATATGTTTTATTTCATAATAACAATTATTCTTATGTCTTTGGTAGTATAGACAATATTCAAGATATTTTTCACATGGTAAAAACTTTTGAGGAAAATATTTGATGAAACATATTTTTGTAATATAAAATAAATAAAACAATTTCAATTTCTTTCAAAAAATTTGGAGAATCTTTCTGTTTGTAATCGACACTTTTACATATATTTGTGCATTGATTAATAACATGGAAAACTATATAGAAAATTTTTTTTTTCCTAATGGCGAAACAGATTGCTGATAAATATTTGCGTAGCTCATTACTTACATTCGAACGCCTGTATTTTGTAAATTCTTAAAACCCGTATTAAAAATGTATTCGTTTTAATGATTTTGCTATAAATGGAGTTATACCGAAAATTTCAAATTTTGGCAAATGGCATTAAAATCTTCATAATAATATTGCCGACAAATTCCAAAACCATTTCTGTGTTAACTTTCATAAAACGTTTTAATAATCGGCTAAACTCACGCATTCACTAAACTGTACATAAATCTCAATATCTGTAATGAATATGTGCAACATTAATGAAATTCGAATGCACATGTATAAAAAATGTGTAACAATATATAGATTGTAAACGGTTCTTATTCTAATTAAGAATACCTATACATTATCATTTCAATTAAAAATTTTATTTTGAAGTTATTCATACTATCAATATAAAAGTTAGTCATGAAAAAGTAAAATTAATGAATTGAAAAAACTTTATTTTATTTCATTAAATGCATTAAATAACAATAAATTCACAATGAGGATAGTAAAAAGAACTAAATTCATGTATAGGTCTTTAGCGAATTTTACTAATCGTTCAATAAAGTCAAATCTATGGCTTATATATTATATTTTACATATTTTCATTCAAAACTGTCATTTCTTGACCCTTAACATCTCAAAAAACAAGACTTTTCATTCAAAAGAATTTATAATTACATTTAAGTTTTAGAAAAATGAATAATAATATTTCCTTTTATACATTTGTAACACGTGAGTTAAAATTTTTTTAATACTTTTTATACGTGATGAAAGTTTTTAATAAAAAATATTTTTATGGATCAGACACTTATATATATATATATATATACATATATTATATATATATATACATATATGGATATACGTTGAAGAAGAGGGAATAATATTTTCTCATATTCCCAAATACTTCAGTTATGTGAGTTCATGTATTATGCAACAAATTCATAGAAAATCAATGAAAAGCCAAACATTTACATTTCTTTACTTTGAATTTAGAAAGTAAAATACACAAAGGGCGGAAGAGAGTAAACATAATTTCACTTAAGACTTACCGAGAAAAAACAATAAGTTTAACTATTTACATTAAAATCTAAGAATTTAAAGATGTAAATTATAGAGCTTAAAATATTTAATGTTAGAATATGTTGGTACTGCAATATATTTAGTTAGAATATTTTGAAAATTGATATTTCTTTTTATAATTTAGGAATATAATTTATATATATATATATATATATATATATATATATATATATATATATATATATATATATATATATATATATATATATATATATATATATATATAGACGAGGGTTACTCTGAAAATTTGAGATACGCGCAGACGAGAATTTACAAAATAAAAAAAAAAAGTTTAATTTTAAAATTCAAAGTATTTTAACGCAGAAGACGATTTTTTACTGACTTACTTCAACTTGTTTAGCGTAGAATAAATTTTAAACAGAAGAGAAAATGGAATTGACGCGAGAACACTTTCGCGCTATGACTTTCTACGATTTTAAAGCAAGATTAAATCAAGAAGAATGCGTTCAACGGTTTTCAATTAGCATTTGGTGATGAATTTCCAGCTAGTGCTACTGTATTCAGATAATTTAGAGAATTTAGAAGAGGTCGCCATTTTCTTCAGGATGAAGAACACACAGGAAGGCCGCCGTCGGCAGTAATCTCGGATAATGTGTCTGCCATACGAAAAATGTTAATGGATGATAATCGCTGGACCTATCAAATGATACAGAAGGAACTTAACACTGGATCCTCCAGCCATACACAAAATCATTCTCATGAAGAATTACATATGAAAATGTAGTTTGCCGTTGGGTTCCCCATAATCTAACTGAGCACCAAAAAGAGGAGCGTGTCAGAATCAGTAAAGAAACTCTTAAACTGCTAAATGATGGTGACCATCGCATCATTTCTAAAATTGTAACAGGTGATGAAACGTACATACCGTTTTTTGACGTTCCAACACGTCATGAAAGCAAAGTATGGGTCTTTGAAGATGATCCCACGCCGACAATGGTGAAAAAACAACGCGCACTGAAAAAAGTGATGTATACCGTTTTCTTCAGAAGTACGGGATTGGTCAAAACCATCAAGTTGGAAGGACAGAAGACAGTAACAGCAAACTGGTATACCACTAAATGTCTCCCAGAAATTCTACAAGAAGTGAATGTTAGGGGACTAATGCCTCACAATGACAATGCATCTTCACATACAGCCGGATTAACAGTTGAGTTTCTTAAACAAAAACAAATTAAAGTGATCGAAGATCCACCGTATTTACCTGATCTAGCTATTCACGATTGTTTACGACTTTTGGTTAATCTTTAATCTAAAAAATAACTTACGTGGACGTCGTTTTCATTCAGAAGAAGAGATAGATATGGCTATAAATTAATTTTTTTCATCTATTCCAATAAATGAATGGCTTGAGTCATTTAATCTGTGGAAAATTTGTCTACAAAAGTGCATTGATGATGGAGGAGACTACTTTGAAATTATTTTTTTTAATTATTTGAAATAAATTTTTGGCATCAAATAACATTCATTTATAAAGTGTTAGAGTGGCAGTCAATAAATATCTGCCTGTTGAATTGCTTTAGAAAGCAGAAAAACAGTGTTCATCTCTCGTTACTAAACAATGAGTGTGATCGAATACGGGAACCTCTCTTCTGTAAAATCTGGTTCAAGCAATCAACGTTTAATATTTTTTGGTATCGCTTAGTAAGAACCTAATGGTCGAAGATCATTCATTATAAGGTATTTTGTTATTCAACATATAAATTGAATTCTGGTGTCTCTTTTTATGGATAGAGGGCCGTATTCATGTTTCGCAAGGGTATAAACCCGGAAAACTCCTAAGCTTCAACCCCCTTAGATGAGCATGCTTGCTTATTTATTTACTCTTTCAACGATCAATTTTTCCACACGAAGGCTAATTTGACCAGGACCTACGGTTGAAAATAGATTCTGAATCACTGAAAACATTCAAGCCCAAGGTGAGATTCGAATTCACGAACTGCTGAACCGAACCAAGAGTGCTAATCATTCGGATACCAGCTCGGTGACAAATGAGCTAGCAGAAAGCAGAAGAGCAACATACAACTCCCGTACTTCAATAGCGGCTGGGTTCGAATCCGGGAACTTGTGCTCTGACAAACACTGATAAGGTCATGCAAATGTCATGCTGGTAGTTTGTAAAATTGTATATAGAATTGTGTAAAATTGTACATGGAATATTGTCGTATATAGAAGAAATTCAAGAAAGTTATGGAAAATTCTCTAAGAAGCTGATTAATATTTTAAATTACTTAAAAGAGAATTTTCCATCCACGCATAATATAAATTTTGAATTCTCTCTCTCTCTTGAATTGAAACATAATCTACCATAAGAAAAATGAAAAAAGAATATGGATAACATTAAACTTGCATCCAATAATTGATTTGATAACTTTTCCTTTTCCTCTACATTTTAATACAATAACTCTAAAATCGAAATATGTATAAAATGCTTACGCGTATATTAGAAACTTATAATAATATAATCTTAATAATATAAAGTATTAAAAAATATAATCTTATTTCATAATATAAATATAACGTGTTATTTGTATTATAGCTCCAATTATTTCAATAAAATGGTAATGACGCTATGCTGTTATATAAATTAGATTTGAAAATTTCTTTTAAATAAGTATGTGTATGATATTATTAAAATGCTCTCTCTTTTAAAGTATCATTAAACTATATATTCGCATGAACATAGGTAATGCGTTAATTTCATAAAGTCATATCTCATTATGTGATTAAAATGATTTTTAAGTATAACTATGTATATAAAATTTTACATTTGACTAAATGTATGTAAAAATTGAGTTTTTTTTTTTTTTTTTTAAATTTTTTAAATATTAATTTCCGAAATTATAAATTTTTTGTTTTGACAATATTTTTCAATATTTATTTTCAGTATATATTCGATAACACTAATGAATATTAAATATTCATTATGTTTCTAATGAAAAATATTTTTCATCAATCTTTTCATTTTAATATTGTTATTATTTTAATTTTTTTCATTTCAACTTCAATAGAGAACTTATTATAGAGCAAAATGTATGTGTGCGTGAAACTATAGACGAAACACTTAAAAAAAAAAAAAAATAACAATTTTTTTTTAAATTTCATGACTATGCATCATTAA
This sequence comes from Latrodectus elegans, assembly GCA_030067965.1. NCBI lineage: Eukaryota > Metazoa > Arthropoda > Arachnida > Araneae > Theridiidae > Latrodectus > Latrodectus elegans. The sequence continues at coordinate 90,731,745 of CM057814.1, read as the reverse complement.
TAATAAATTTCATTACACGCAACGAATGAATACCAATTCTTTCATCAACTTTGTTCCAATACGTTTGTTAATGAGATGTGTACAGCATAAGAAAACTATGCACATTTTATATCATTTGTTCTTCCAAAATTAAAAAAAAAATTCTATTTAAAACAAGCGGTAGCCTTTAGTGTCGAAAAATTTGATTGATACTTGCTTATCTAATTAAGAAAATCTCACTTTAAATAAATAAGCTAATTATTTAGTTATGATCACCATAAATCAATAAAAATATAAAAACGTGAAATTTGTGAATTATAAAAATACTTTTTAATAATTAGCTTATCTTCGATTCCTAAACGAAAAAAAAAAAAAAATAGATAATTTATTTATTAATCCTCATTTATATTATTCAGAAGTTTTTACTGATATAATTTTAGCAACTATTAAAATTAGCTATTAAACATTAGAGGATAATTTGAGAAGCTTTCAGCGAGTATCTAATCATAGGTTATACTTAAAAAAAAGGATTAAAAGTTACATAGCTCCTGTTGATCAAGTGAAGTGTAGTAATTCAATTTTTATCAGATATTTTAAGTAGGGTTTGAGACAAAGCTGATAAATTACTAAACTATGTTGTAATTACCAACGAGCTAAGAGTTGAGAAAAAGGAAAAAAAAAAAAGGTAGGAAACGAAGTGGATCACACCGAAGAAAGAAAATAAGGAGGTGGAAACTAGTTCCCATTAAGGAACCTTTACGGTTGCAACTAATGAAAAATATATCCTTTCTGCTAATCGAATTCAACATTCCGAAGAAGATACTAAAACAAAACAAACAACAAAAAAAACTATCTCGAAAAAGGGAAAAGAAAAATGAGTTCTCGAAAGATTTGAGTATTAACTTAAATGGCGAAGAAATGAAGCTATGTTTCAAAAAATATTTTTTAATTGGAACAAAAAAGCTCTATTTTTCTCCAAGGAATATGTTTTGAAGATTGGAATTAATGCATTCCAGCCGTCTGCCGTGTCAGGCTTAGCTAGAAATTAACAAGGTTAAAAAGTGCGTTAATGACTAAATTGATAGATAGTGGATCAGTTAAATGATGAAACGGAAGTCTTTGTTTTGTAGGCTCAATAAATGAAGTTGAAGTAGAATCTTCAGTTTAATGGCAATAAATTAGCTCAAGTTAGGAGCCACAAATAGGACTTGATTGCAACAACTAAAATGCGGTAACAGCCCAAGTAGCGGTAGATCTTTGCAGTTCCAGTCTGCAGGTCCGAGACAAGGCCCTCGAACTGGAAATGTCGACTCAGCTTTTCACCCCTTCAGAGGGTGATGAGAATAAGTGCCAAGTATGAACAAAATATTGTGGGTTTCATGAAACTGACCACCCAACTGGGTTAAATGCTTCGCATTATTGCCCACGGTTACGAACACAAGGTATGGGCATGGTAGGCCTTGGCCCAACAGATCTATCATATCACTGAGCTTTGAGAGAGTATCAACCAAAGATCCTACAAAAAAAAACTTTGGTTCTGAAATTTTCAAAATTTTAACGATAGTTTGTAACTTTTTGAGCAAAAAAATTACTTTCAAGAACACATGATATTAATATTCTAAAAGGGCATTTTGCACTGTTAAATGTATTTTATGATTGCACTTCTAAAATATTGTTACCCAATCGAATATATTTGGGCCTCTCTCTATAACAGATTATAATAATCCTAAAATGATGCTTTGAAAGTTAAAAATTAATAAATTAAATAATTGTTTTAAAATGGGAACGAATCATAATTTCAAGATAGTTTAAAGTGCTGTAAAAGAGAATCTTAAATCTCTTTTATACAAAATAAATTAATGGGAAGTATATGTAATGCACACACATTTTATACTTCATATCAAAACTTCCTTAATAAAGTATGTTTTAAAAACTATCTGCACATCAGAATCCAGAATACGCATATACTTACAAACACAAGAATTACTGGAGTAAAATATTTTGTTTCATAAAAAATATTTTCAAGAAAATTTTATATTGAAGCATTAATATTATCATAAGTTGTTTAGAAAAATTGACAAAATTAACTAACCAACACATATAAATTAGTAATTTCTAACATATACATAGTTGGTAATTATAAAATTTTAAATTTATAATTTATTGATACTAAAATTTGTCTTATCTAATAAATTTGCCAATGTATCACATTTATAATACGTTTGCAAGTTGATAATCATAAAAAAATCATTGGAAAAAGTTTTGTAGTTTTAATCCCGCAAATTATATAGTGTCATTTACTAAAAAGATAGTAGAGGCAATTACATTATTGGTTTTTAAGAATATTTGACAGCGAGACTAATCATATATATTTTGCTGACATGTTTTAGCAAGTTTATTTATGAACAATATAGCGTGGTGACAAACATGTTAGGAAGCAAGATAGAATAAAGATAATTTTGAGCCCTAATTCATATATTTTATTCTTATTTTTTTTATTTTTCGGTACCAGTCATCGGCCATTCGCAAAATACAATAACAGATTTGAAAAAAGGGTATACCTCAATGCTCTTTGTGACAAGCAAAGAAACCGTAACACCTTTTAACAGAATGCCCAATCACAAGCTAATACCCTATTAGATACCCTGCCAACCTACTATTTACTCAGCACCTCAAATTTTTCATCAGGCAAAAACCCTTAATGCATTGAACTGCCCAAATTGCCCAAATCCTCTTATGTCTATTTACTTAAACGCCAGTTCGCCTTCCTTTGCTGCAACCAATCGTTGTGTATCATTATTTAGGAATAAGTTTCACTAGCATACAGCTTTAAATTGCTAATTTAATTGTGAGGCTGATTAAGTTTAGATCTTTTGCCTTTTTAGTACATAGTAGCATCTATTAGCAATTTTAATTTTGTTATCAATTTCTGATTTGATGATTAAATGCACATAACTACAATAAAATAAAATCCATCTTCATTTTGTTTTTCGTATACGAAGTATGTACTTACGTTAGACTGTGTTTTCATGAAGTAATATATATATATATATATATATATATATATATATATATATATATATATATATGTATATATATATATATATATATATATATAATATATATATATATATATATATATATATATATATATATATATATATATATATATATATATATATATATATATATATATATATTAGAATAAAGACACATATAGAGACTTTATATATATATTTATTTGAGAGACACACAGAGACTTTATATATATATATTTGAGTTCTGGTTAAATGGAAATCAGATAAGTAAGATTTTAACATAAAATTGCTTTACTCGATTTAAAGAAGAATGTCTGGTACAATATTCCTGATGAATCATTAAAAATTCCCTTATTAATTTTAAAGAGAAAGAATGCAACAAAATGCCATCCCATATAAAAAAATGTAAATCGCTTGTTTTTATAAAAGACACTAATTTTTTTATATAAAAATAATCAATACAACACGAGCAAATTTACTTTTGTTCTGTTAAATTGTATCATGTCATATAAATAGATTTGCATTTGGAGCAGATAAAAAAAGTAATTATTCGCCAAAATCGTGAAATATTTAAATACTCAGCTACAGTATCAAAAGAACAAAACAAATAAATGATGATGAAATGGTGTTTTACACCTACATACGCTTGCTTAACTCTTAATGGACGAAATGTGTTCTGTCAAATTCTACCACTCTTCAAAGAACACGAATCAAGCGAATGAAATAAGAGATGTGTGGAATGAGTTTTAGTTGGAAGGATAATCATGAAAAACATTGTTACAAAAAAAGGGAAAATAGAAACGAGACTTTTTTTTCCTGTATGGTCCGGAAGACCTAATAGATGCAGCCGAGTGAATCTGGGCATGAGACAGATGATAGCACATAAAAACAATGCATCGGAAACATGGAGGGTCGTCATACGTCCGAATGACAGGAGTACTAAAAAAAAATAAATAAAAAAAATTGAGATAAGTTTTTGATGATCCTTGTAGCTTCCACTTTCCGTTCAGTCAAAAATTTTTCCTTTATGTTTTTTTTTTTTTTTTAAATTCTATTTCGTTTTGTTCTCGAATAATTCCAATTCCAAAATCGTAAAAATCGTCTGCTTTAAAGGGGAAAAAAATTGAATTTGTACCTTTTTCTTAAGAGATTTAGTGGTATTATGTAAGATGTCTAATGAATGTGTGTTTTATTCATACAAAAAAGAAAGATATAATTACTTTTCAGATAAGATTAAATACTTTTTTTCCGTGAAAATGTTCTGACATCATGCAAAAGTCAACTTCTACTTAAAGTTTAACTTTTTGGAAAGCTGATTGTTGCATAATGTCTAAACGTCGTGACAGCAGTTATAAGTTGTTTTTTTAAGCTTTTTTTGTTGTAGCTGGTAAATATTTAAAATAAAGAAAAACGAAATGAAATGAGTTGATTAATTAAAGAATTTCTAGTATATTTTAGACTAACGTATCGTTTCCATAATTTTGTTTAATCGAATATTGTTTCATACATGTATTTTAATGGGATTTAAAGTTGCTTGAATTTATATATATATAATTATTTTTCTTTAATTTAACTTATTTGAGTTTTATAAGAAGCATTGAATAAAATTTTTTGTTAATTTTCTTTTGATTTGTTAATTTTTTTTGACGATGTTTTACGAGATAGTTCAGGTAATGCTATTGTTCATAAAATATCAGATAATAGATTAGGTTTGTACAAAATTTTAAGTAAAAAATAAATTTTCACCAAGTTTATATTTTAATTAATTCATTTTCTTAAAAGAAAAACTCAATGTAAATAGTTAAAACTTTATTTGACATTTTTTATTAAAATATACGTCAACATAGTAAAGAAATACATAATTCATATTATCAAATGTATTTTGTTATTTCACTAGATCGAAGCAATAATAGTGCTAATAATTTCAGGAAAATAATAAGTCTTTTTGCTATGTTAATTAAAAGAGTCGTTTGGAAAAAATGTTACACTTAAATAGAATTACAAGATTTTGAATGACTTAAGGGAAGTGAAAAAATATTTTAGAGATTATAAAAAATATTTATAAAGATTGGTAAAACAAAGCAAGAAAATAGTGAATTTTTACAAGATTAATATTAAAAAATAATTAACTTTATTCATTATATTATATAATATATGGAAATAATTGTATGATACGTAGTTAAATACTTTCTTTATAAAATTACAACATAAATAACACAGAAAAAAACATAGATACTAAGCAGTCTCAATAAACGCGATAAAATAAAAATTATACATATAACTGTTAATTTAACCGTTCACTTTATTTCACTTCAAAGTTTTACATCGTAATTATTATAGTTTGCCCTATTCGAATCTTCTACTTTTTTATCAAGCAAAGAATTACATCTTAACATGTTTTGTCCTTTCAGTCTATTGGACGACGGCTCTATGAAAGGCGTGGCCATACGGAGTCACGTGACGAGCAATAAAAATTTATAACGGGATCATGAATATAACACGCAATAACTAGATTATTAATGGCCTCATAAAGGATAAGGAGGCAGAAATTCGGAAATATTATTGAAAGTCTGATGGCAACGCTCTCCACTCAAAATAAAGGCAGTTAATTTATTTTACAAATAGAATTAAAATTCTTTCTGACGTTGAGGCCGCGTATTTCTAATTGAAGCAGTAAATAAAAACGCACCCTTGGGTGGAAAGTACAGAACTAGAAGACATTTAGCTAAATGTTCGCGCATAATAAAACCAATGTTGCTAATGAAGTTGCATTTTTAAAGTATATTGATTAAACATTACGTTGGTTTGGGCAATTCAAACTGTATAATGTTCTTACAATAATACCATCATCATTTGCTTAAAATATTAATAGTTTGCTACGCGTTATGGGTACATTATTTATTATGTAACACATTGATAAATAGATATTTGAAAGATGAAAATATTTTTCAATCTTATATTTTCTTGATGGAATTATCACTATGCATATTGTTCAATGTAGTATAACTTTTTTCGAATACGAATAATATACTTGTTTTAACTAAATGCATGTATTTTGTTCACATAAAGATAATATTTAAATGAAATCAATAAATTGTTAAATTAGTTATAATATACTTAATAATTTAAATGTTTTAACAAAAACCGTCATACTTATAATAGAATCTATAGGTAATTTCCGATGAAAATAATTAATATTGTTTTGTAGATAAGAACAGAAAAATTGGTGAACAAAAATATGCTTTAAATTTTTTTTTGTCTCCAAAACCGATACATACAGCAACAATTTTCGTACCAATAATTATCATATTTTTAGCATCAATTATCAAAATTTCTAATGGTGTTAAGCTAAATATAATGTTATCGATTGAGAGTTAAATTTCATTTAAAATATTTGAAAGTAAATTAATAAAATTGAAATGGCTGAATTTTATTTTATTTTGACGATATTGAAAATGAAAGTCGAAACTCATTAATAGATTAGAAATGAGTAAAATTACAGAAACAAAGTTTTCCTGTTAAATATCGTCAAAAATAGTTGCTATCTCAAGAGAAAAAGGAAGGTTTTGTATTTTATAAATATTATAAATAAATGATAATATTATATAATATAATAACAATATTTTATTATGAATAAATAAGAGTTGGCGAATGATAGTAACGCAATTACAATTGTACACCAAATTTCGTAGAAAATAGTAGTGTGTTTACATACCTATTTTAAAAATACATCATACAAGTATTTTTCTGAACAAGCAACTCAAAGATTAACTTTTCATTAAAGTATTAACTAAAGATAATTTATGATTAAAAAAAGGCATAAATTCAAAACATAACATTTCGAATATATATATATATATATATAATTTCTTAGCATATCCAAAGAGGTAAATTCGGAAACAAAGAACTGATGCCAATATTTTCAGATAAAGCCATAAAACTATTTCAAAAATAAACTAGTTTATGACTAGTTTAGTTGCACAACTTATAACTATTTCATAAAGTATATTAGTTATATTTCATTACTTTTGGCAATTCTCTCCGTTGGTATTAAAAAGCAAATATGTCAACTAACCAAACTTAAAATACAAATATATAGCCTCGATTGTCGAAGAGTCCAGATCGATGGGAAAATCCAAACAGTCCAAGTAGATTTCGTAGTACCTCAGTTGAAATGGTTCTTTTCTGGTGTCTTCTGCCATTTCAGTTTACGTAGCGTTAAGACGTCTGTTTACCCAAGACAAGGTCGATGTCGGGCAAACATGCGACCAGGGCAAAGTGTTCAGCCCCTCCCTCCAAACTTCTCTTCTGCAAATACAGCCTCAGGGTAACTATTTCAGCACCAAAACTTTCCGACGAAGTTTTCATCTCTAGTGCAAATTTTGACCTGCATTCTATGAGATGAAAGTTAATTTCGATACAAAAATGTTTCTTATTTTATATTGTCTACCATCACCAAATCACACACAAGAATGGTATTATATTTTTATATCAATAATTACATAGAAGAATATTCAATTGGGAAAAAAATTACTCTTACTAATGATTATGTACCAATTATTTATATAAAAGTAGCCATTTGTAAATGGCTACTTTTATATAAATAATTGGTACATACTTTTTAGTAGAAATTTACCAAAATATTGCTGTTTATTAATTAAATTAGCTTTTTATTTATGAGATTATTTCATTTATTTATTAATTTTAGTTTATTTATGAAAATATGTTCAGAAGTGTCTCATTATTGGTATTTGTGTGAAATCTCGTCGATCAAAAGTGAAATATAGACGAAAATTCCTCCAAATTGTTTCATATTGTTATTAATAGCATATTTAATGTAAGAACGATAACAAAAAGTAAATTTTTTTAAAAAAAAATGTTCTAATAGGTGATTTAACATATGATTTATAAAAAAATTTTGATTAACAGTTTTCACAGAAATAATCAAATGTAAGCATTAAATTAATTTTTTTAACAACAGCAAAAATAAAAAATAAAATTAAATCAAAAACCTGAAAAAAATAGCATTACTCTGGTGACATAACAATCGTACTGAGTTCTGTACAAGATAGGTCACAGATGTTTATCATACAGCATGTAAAAACAGATAAATAAATATTTGAACTGAATTTTTGTTTCAAGAAATAAAAATGATTTATCGAAGTAATAATCATTTATTTGGTGCTTAATTATCTATTGTTGGAAAAAAATGGCAGTGTTTGGCACCTTGTTTTGATCTTGATCTTGGTTTTTTTTTTTTTATTTTCTTTTTGAACGAAGGGGATTTTACACATCGTACTTATTGTTATAGAAGTATAATAGAGAGCAAAAAAAAAAAAAATGTTACTCTCTTGTTTATATATAAAAATTCCTATCTGTAAAATAATCGACACATATATTTTAATAGAAGTTTTGAAATGTTTTTAGATAATTTAATTATATTTATTTATTTATAAAAATAAGCATAATCGTGCCATTATTAATGTACCAATAATTATTTAAGAAAGCCTAATGAAAAAGGGAAATAATTTTTGTTTATATATGTTAATAATTATTTCTTTAAGACATTTCTTATTTTAGTAGAAATCTATGGAAATATTTTTATTACTTTTTCTTGAAATATTTTATTTGCTTATGAACATCAACCTATTTATGAGAAAAAGTAAAACAGTGAACAAATGTTATACCAATAAATACATAAAAAGATTAGATGAAAAAAAAGGGAAATTATTCTTGTTTATGAATATAAGTAACTATATCTATAAATAATCAGCAAAAAAAATTAATAGCAATTTATAAATAATTTTTAGTTGTTTATTTACGAAGTTTTTTATTTACTCACAGATATTAGTTTATTTATGAAAATAACTAATTTTTTTATAATAATAACTATATCATAGAATTAACAAAAATATAGGAAAATCATTCTTTTTTGCATGCATAAATGTTATTTCTAAATAATGGACGCATTCTCAATAAACATTTACAAACGCGTATATTTTATTATTTTTCGTAAAGATTTGTTTTAAAATATATATATATATATATATATATATATATATATAAAGTATAAAGTTAAAAAAAGGCTTAAAATTTTACTCTGGGAAATTAATATTATCAGCTGTATTTGAAATCAGCTTTAAAACATGAATGGAAACTAGTGTTGATGTTTATGTAAGAATTTTACATATGTTATTTATTTATTTTTGTAAAATAAAGAGTTGCATTGCATTTGGCACAGCTAAAATAATTTGAATATTAATTTCATTTTAATGAATTGATAACATATGTGAGAATTCTAGCTATTTTCATGAATAACAGTATTTCGCAGCAATACTCTTAGAAAATTGTAAATATAAATTAATGCTTATTTCATAAGATATCAAAGTATGATTATCTCTTTATTAAATTTGAAATATCACATTTTAGATAATAATCTTTAAATCCATTAAGAATAACTTCAAACAAAAAAAGGAAAATTTAATAACATTTTTACCGTGTAATTGCAGATTTATAATGCAACTTAAAATTGAAGTATCTTTTAATTAAAGTTTTGTCAGTGAAATTAAAAACAAATTTCGCCCATTTTAATTTTAAAAAAATATTTTAAACTGTACTAGTGATACAAATTAAAAATGAAATGCACCTGAGAATTTTGATGCTCTTAAAAATTTATATAGTCATAATATATATTCATAAATTTTGCAATGTATAACAGAATTTGGAATATTTTTTAGATGTAAAGCTGTGCATATTCTAGATTTACTTTCTTAAGATAACAGGTGATTTTAAAATTAAAAAATAAATGCTATTGTTCAACTTATTTTCCTTCAATATCTATGAAACTTTTGCCAATTTTATGAAAAAAAATCTAACGCTGCAATAAATTTAAATTCGTTTTTACTTTATCGAATGCTAAACTTCTAATAAAAATTTTAAGTTCTCAAAATTAGGTAAACAGATTTCTCTTGAATACGAAAAATTCTTTTCATAATTATGGCATCATATTCAAAATTACCATTTTTGAATTAAACGTCCAAGTAATTGGAAGTTTTTTGGTACAAAACTTTTGATCATCACAATATTTTATTATTATCATCGTCTCTATCTTCAATATGTCCACATAATAAATTATTTTTGAGGAAGAATGCTTTCCTCAGAGTTCTAATCTGTTTAAATATCCCTCTTCTAAAATATGAAAATTTTTGCCACATATATGTCATCAATTGTAAAACCATTGTTTCGAATTAAAAGTGTTAGCTAAAATTAATACGTAGTAAAGTATCTTAGATACAAAACTTTTCATAATTTATATGTGTTTCATCATTATCATACAGCTTTCGCTTTCCGCAGAACAACTTATTCTCAAGATAATGTTTTATCATCTTAAAATGTATATAAAAAGATCGTTGTAGAATGTGGAAAATTTCGCCACGACTATGCCATCAATTTTATGAACCATTGTTTTCAAAGAAAATTTTCAAGTAAAAGATAGTTCTCGAATATTAAACCTTTATAATCATCTTAATATCTTATCAATATTATCACCACCGTCTTCAAAGTAGTTCTTAAGAGAACAATTTCAACACAATATTTTGTCTATTTGAAGTCTACATGAGGGATTGTCTTGAATGTGACAAATTTTATCAAAATTATGTCATCAATTTCATTACCACTGTTTTCAAAGAAAACATTTATATAAAAGATATTTCAAATATTAACTCTTTAATCATCTTTACATATTATCAGTACCACGAGTACTGTTTTTTAATAGCATTCTTGAATACAAAGTTTTCTATCATCAACACTGTCTTCGAAGTTTATATAACAAATTGCTCTTAAGAATATAATTTGGTTGCAATGGCTTGTCAGTTTAAAGTTTACTTGATAGATTCTAGTGGGTATGACAAATTTCATCACGATTATGCCATCAATTTCATCATCATTATTTTTAAAGAAAACGTTCAAATTATAGATAGCTATCAAATATTTAAGTTTGTAATCCTCTCTTCACATGATTAATATTATCGCTACTGTCTTCTAACAAACCGTGTTCTTGAATAGGAAGTCTTGCACTATCTTCAAAAAGTTCATACAACAAATTTTTCTTAAGAATACAATTTCCTCACAATGTCTTGTCAATTAAAAGTTGACACGACATATTGTCTTGAATATGACAAATTTCATCACGATTATGCCATCAATTTCATAAGCACTATTAAGTCTTATCTACAAGAGAAGTTACTGTTGAGTATAAATTTCATGTCACCATACAAAATCACATTTATCGTCATTATCATTGTTGCAAAAACGCGAAAAATCATATTCCGTTTGAATAAAAAATATTTAAGTATATCACAAAAAACTAAAAGCAAGCGATAAAACTGAAATTATTTCCAAGCCATATTTCAATAATGGACTATAACGAAAAGTGGGAAATAATTCACATATTAACCTACCATGTTTATTTCAAATATGCTATACTTATTTATGTAATAAATCCCGGTTACAGTTAGATACATGGAACCCCAATAAAACAGAGGAATCCAATTATTTCCTCAATACTTCAAGAGTATTGCGACCAAATTTGCAAAAAAAAAAAAAAAAAAAAAAAAAAAAAACAAACTTCCAGAAAACTTCAAAAATCTTGAGTTTTAAAAGGGGGGAATCCATTAATTTTTGTCTACTGTCACACGCACTTTTGTGCCGGGAAATCGAGCGATGCCATATGTAAAACGAGTATCACATACACACCATATATTTATTAAAAAAAAATCCAAAATTTGGTTCATTTTTACACTTTTTCTATTCCTTGACGTCACATTTTTTACAACGATTTTCATCATCATTATTAATATTTTTTTACAGTGAAGAATGGGCTAAGAAAGGCTAGCGACGAAAAGTCCTTTTCATGCTTTACTAAACGACGTCCATAAATCACTGTAACTGTGTCTCTGACGCACGCTCCAAATTTTAGCGAAGGAAAAATCGATACCAAAACCGGGCGATACGATCAATCACTGGCTGAAGTATATATCTATATATACTAACTTTCCTGGAAAGAGAAAAACTGGACCGATGGATTTTTTTTTCTTATCCCTCGTCGTACTTGAAGGCAGTTTTATTGGCCATATAATTACAGGTTTTCCCTTTTCTCATCTTCCTTTCAGACAGCCAGATTGAGGATAAAAAATTGATATTGACATCTTGACATGCATCTTTCAGTGTTCTGAAAAACTAATGCAGATTTTTTTTGATGTATGAATCACAGAATCAAAGACATAAAAAATCAAATAAGTTTTTTCTGAATGTTTCGAAAGCTAAAGGGATTTAACATATTTATTACTATTATCAACCTTGGTCATAACAATAATATTGTTAACACATATTATTAACAATAGTGGCGATTTTAAACCAGTATGTGACATGATACGCTGTTATCTTCCTCTTTAAGTATCCATACTATAGCTGCAAACGAATACCGGATGGTAATTAGTTTGTGCATTTGAATTTTACCAATACTCTGGTTTTCGTTAGATCCCGGAAGGAAACTCATTGCCTTCCAAATGCATGTGGTCGCGATGGCCTGGTTGGTTAGGACGTCGTTTCCATTTTCGGAAGGTATTGACTTCAAATCCCGACATAACCGAAGATCAGTCAAGTTCACTAGTGACGTTCAATAACAATATCCCCCAAGAAGTAATACCTCTGAGAGTGACAGGGCAGGTATTGGGGAATCTGCTTGTATCAGCTTTTAAATTCTAAAGAAACCCACCCTGCACCTTCCTGGACACTGGTACAGCTAGGATTAGGTGCAGGGAAATATGCTGATCCTCATTCACCATCCGAATACATGGCGAGTGATCTTGCAGATATGTGGTAGCACTGTTTCCAATAATTGCGCTTATTTGAAATGATTTAACACTTATTATTAGCAGAGTCCGAAATATATCTACTTATTAAATAATTCAAGGAGAAAAAACAAAAGATAATAACACGAAATTTAAAAAAAAACTTTAAACTTCTTAAGCAAGTTGAATGAATCATTGTCTGATTAAGTTAAGCTTATTAATATTATGCTTCACCGTGAGCTGCTAATGCTTCAGTCGTTCATAAAAATTTGTATCATGTTGTAATAAAATTTTTCATATGCTGAGAGTGTAAAATATGATTAAAAAATTTGGTTGGTAAATTTTGCACTATTTAAGCTATAAATTTGTTATAAATATCTAATCAATTTTCTTTACTTAATTGAGTTTTAAAAGTAAAGGGCACTTAAAACATTTTAAACCGTATCAAACAGAAACATGCCAATTGTTACAATATGTCTAAAGTTTCTGATTCCACTTGCAACCAGTACCGACCAGAAAGATGGCATTTATAGAAAAATGCTTTAACTTCTGGCTTTTAGCTGCCAAAGGATGATAAGTGCGGCAAAATATCTCGAGTCTGAAATTAAAATTACCTCACAATGAGCAGAAAATGAACATAAGCGAAATAAAATAAAAAATGCTGTCTCTGGGTGGACTTAATGCTAATTATTCCACTCAGTTTTGTACATTGAGCCCTAAATGGCGGCCTAACCTTTAATACTTAGTTTTAGGCAAAAAATTCAATACCATTAAAAAAATTCATCAAATATTGCTCAAAGTCTGGTATTTAGGAAAATATGACTAAAGTTCTCAATTTCAAGTACCTATATGCATAAAATGAATGAAGAAAGATTCTGAAGAATATCCTAAGTGAACTTATGCTCTAGTTTCAGTTTGCCTTGCTCTCCGTATAAATCAATTTAACGTGAACCATACATGTTATTAAACAATGTTACTCATAACAAAATGATTGTTAAAATTAAATTCGTTTTAAGCAATGAAAAACGAAACCATTAAATGTGCCACCCAAAAAAAGACACCAATTGAGACTCTATGATTCAAACTCTTTATTTCAATACCGTAAACAGATAAATAACAAAGAAAATACAAATCGGACTACCCCTAACTGAGCATCTGCCACAAGTTCAGTTAACCTGGCTATATTGTTTCATTATACCATTTTATCTACGATTATTTTCACCATATCTACGATTTTTTTTCCATCAACATTCAGATTTCCATGAAATATTTTTTAGGAATTCAAGTTTCTGAAATTATTTACAGAAATTTAAATTCCGGCAGGGAAAGAGGAGTCATTATTCTTAAAAACCAACAAGATGCAAAGGAAAACCACCAGGTTTGCTTTGTTTCTTTATCATCGCTTTTTGCAGAAGAACTTCAGTAAAGTCTGAAAAAGGAATTTCAAGGCATCCACGCAGATGTCAGTCGAAAGCACTAGCTGTTAAATTGAAAGTTAGATCGCAAAATAATCAGTAGTCCGATCCGCCAAAAAAATCACTGAAATTATTACTTTTGTTGTTCCAGTCCTATTATTAAAATATCAAATTTATGAATGTTTATAATGAATACAAGAGCCTTTTCTGATTTTACATCTTAATTGCATTCTTATAGGTTTGAAAAACGCACATTTCTTAATAAGAAATCTGAATTACTTTTCGATATAACGAACCTCAGTTATACATATACTCAGCCCACTTGAATTCAAAACTTCCAGAAACATCTAGAAATTAAAAAAACAAAGTTTACGTATAGTTAATTAAGCCTGCTCAAATAGTAATGATTGATGGATTGATTAATACAAAGTATTTTCAACTCTTAACAGAGAAATATTTTTGTTACTATAGGACAAAATATCAATAGAAATGGAAGCGCGCAATCTAGAAATACATTCAGCAATTTATATACACTCCCTTGCTTCAATGCTTGCGTTGGTAGGGGAAGGAGTTGATATCCAGCCGCTGAATCTAAAGAATAGCCTTCATCTCGCTGAAAAAAAAGAAAGATTTTCGCCGAAGGAAGGGAGCGATGGAATCTTAAATTGATGCCAGTAATTATATTAAAGGTTTAATAACAGAAAGCGAAAGGTTACTTTCTATATCAAGTCTAAGCCTTTTCAACTCATTGCCTCATATTATATGAAACCTTTATTATTATTTTTTCTTTCCTTCTCTCCAAAGCCTTGAAGGTCCGGGAATCGAGCGTACGGCATCAAATTGTTTTAAAAGGCTCAATATTGAAATTGATTTGTTTTGCTCCACCCCTACCTCTCCAACCCAGGGTATGAGAATAATTCCTTTCCCCCTTTTTTTTTTTTGACTCTTTCTTAGAGCCCATGATTATTCTTTCATTTATCTAATACATTTAAGCGGCAATCATTCTTCGTTTTTGTTCGTGACGTCAGCCTGCATTTTCGATGACGATGATTTATGAAACGGGGTGGGTGGAATTAGAGGGGGTGGAAGGGAAAAAAAATCAACGTTTTCATGAACGGGACCCGCTGACAACTGCATGATTTCGTGGATGGAGCGGGAAAATCTCACGCAATTTACCGAAAGAATATCGTTTGCGAATATGAAGGAAAAGAGGCGGGGTCATCGCTGGGCGTGTTGTTGTTTTTTTATTGGCGTGGTGGACCGACAATATTAAGTTATTTTCTTGAAATCATTGTATCAAATAATGCCAAATATCAGCGACTGAATTGCAACAGTCAAACCACCTTACGTGATGAATCGGGCACGACAACTTTCGCTTTGTACATGCTATTTATTTCAGATTTCTCGATATTGAGTAATGTGGTATGTTTTTTTCGACACAAATTATTCCAAATCGCTAAAACATTCAATTACGTAAAGTTGTATTCAATTGTTTGCAGTTATTACGAATAGTACTGTGGATAAAACGAAAAATAATGATAAATTATCAAAAATAATTCAGTTTTGTTGTTTTTACATCGATATTCCATTCTTGAATAATTTATATCGAAAAAAGTTCATAAGCTTAAATCGAAATTAAATATATATTTAAACAGGAACTATTAGACAAGAATATGAAATATATGTAATGAATGTTTAATATGGAACATTAATAACGTAAAAGATCACCTTGGTGTTGTTAGGTTTTCCTGAGGGTCAAATTTCTATAATACACAAGAATATTAAAATATGTGGAAGAACATTTGATATGGAATGTATAACACACGATTATTATAATTAAAAGAACTACGTAGATCTATGAAACTTAATTGCTTTGAAAGGTAATATTATTGGTTTAAGTACATGATGTCTTCATACATTGACCTCTATTTTTAAATTAGTTATAATGTTTCTTTAATACGGATATCTAATGATAAGCTTAAGGTATCACACTCGTGTCTATCATTCGATTTTGATGGAATTTTGATTTATGGCCTAAGCTGTTACATAATTAGGGAAATCAAAGGTCCACCGACAATTATTGTTTAATAATTACTCCAAACACATTGTTTGATGATTTATAAGAATATTGATATTCTATGCCTCAATTTGTATGATAATTCTGGAGTATTCGTGATACAATAGATAAAGATGTTATTCTACTTGATTCCAGCATACTATATGTATATATATATATATATATATATATATATATATATATTATACTATACTATAATTAAAGATCCTATTTAAGATAACTCCTAAGTTTTCCAGTACTTATTTGTTACCATTTAAATGCATGATGATTTTGGAACACTTATGATACAATAATGGACACTCGATGTCAACAAGATCAATCACAGATCATGTTTGAGACCCGTGTATGTTCAAGGTACCCTGGTATTTATTTAAAAACATCCAACTGAGGATGGTTTTGAAACTATGATGATGTAATAACGGATAAAAATATTATTCCGATTTATGTCAACAAGACCAATCGTGGATCATATTTGTGATACCAGTGTAAGATCAGTTTCAACAAATTCTGGTTAACATGAATGTTACCTTCATCCACATTTAGTTTATGGGTAAATACTCTTACATTTTACTAAACTTTATAATAATCGGCTTCATATCTTGTATAAAATAGCAATAGATCAGTTGCAAACAGACCAGAATTGCTTGAAACCATGGACTGACATCCGACTTCTTCACAAATGATTTCATTTGTTGTCAGACTATTAGCTTAGTAAATAAATCAGATTCTATGATTCAAGCCAGAAACTTTGTGAAGATAAAGGGTAAAGATTAATTTGGTTTGATGATTATATTTAAACTATGATAATTTATATTTTCACACGAGGTCTGGCAGGATAATTTTTTTCATATAAAGAATTAAACACGTAGGGGCTTACCACTTACAGTTATTTTTGAACTGGCGACTGAATATATTATAATCATTTATCAGACCATTTAGTGACCTTTCTAATTCCTTCAGTAACAACAAACTCAGACTTGGACGATACAGATACCCAAAAAGGGTATAAAAAGTACCAATATAATTAATAATGTTAAACTTCTATATTTGAAACTATATATATAGTCGATATTTGCTTAAGTAGTAGCTAACATAAAAAGACTATAATTCACATTTTTTATTAATTATAAATGGTTCGGTCAACGAACATAGCTCTTCAAAATGTCTCAACATTCCGACCAGCAAAAAAAAGGTATAAAAAAAAAAAAAAAAAAAAAAAAAAAACCAACCCCTTTCACCGCTGCCAAGGTTTATACGAATTTATTTTTCTTCGGATTCCTAACTTCTTCCCATCGTTAGAGGGTTTCTTTTTTGCTTCACCTTCCGGAGATGCTCTTCCCGGTCCACACTCAAGAGGAAGCTGCAGCAGCAGCTGTTTATGTTACACATTCTCTAAACGGTTCCATGAACTCACAACAGAAAAAAAAAAATTCCAACTTCCTGCGATAGATTTTTTTTTTCGCCCTCCCCTTTTCATCTGAACTGCAGTTCAATTTACATTTCTCGGTTCTTATATATTGAAGGACTAACTGTTCCGAGTGAAAGAAAAAAGGAGAAAAACTCATAAAATTGTTACAATTTGTTTTATCTTTGTAACAAATTTTCAAATGTGACGCATTTCAAAAGATCCCTAGTTAACTTGTATTTTATTTAGCTTACAAAATACTTTAATTTAATTTGGAATGTAAAACGTAAGGGGGCCAGGCTATGTTCTGAGGTGAAAAAAAAGTCCATTTTTTCATCATAATCAAACTATACATGTTCTTGAAACAATTGCCAGCTGTTAGTCACATTAAGTAACTTAACATGCCTACAAAACGATCTCAAATTGTAGTCCTTAAGCGCTCAAAGTTTATATATTTGATTCCATAATAATTCATATTTAATTTTCTTCATTTAATAATCGTATTGTATTTGTTCCACAAAAGATAGAGAAACATTAAATTTTCTTTTTACCAAACCAATTGCTTTTATTATTTATTACATTTTAATGGTTTAAAAAAAACTATTAAATTGTTTAATTTATTGATGCACTATTTATGCACGCTTCTATAATTTATTTATAACTTATTTTATTTATTTACTTTGCTGTATAATATTAAACTCTTCGACGAGTCCAATTCAAATCAACAATATTGGTAGCGTTTATACCATTAACGGATTTCTACTTGAACCACTGGAACTCAACATTTTTGATAAATGTATTTTGCACTCCTCTGCATTTCTGCACTCGAATCACATGCACGTAAAATAATGCCACACCAATATTCATAAGTGTGAAACTATTTTAACCTTCAGAAGAATAAGGTGAATATGGCGATAAATTACCAAAAAAACTTAACAATAAAAAATAATGAATCTAGGATTAATCATCAACAAAAAAATACTTCAATTTCATTTATTGGAGGCCAATCAATATCTTTGATAGAAATATTCTAAACATGCATTTGCATTTCTAGTACATCCATATCGCAAAGGAATCGTATTACATTTGATATGATTATCATTGTAACTGTACTGTTATTAATACTATTTTAAAGTAACGTTAGTTTCAGGTGATAATTGAATTTAAATAACACAAAATTAACACTCAGGAATATAAAATCTGAAATAATTTAATTGTATAATTGATTATATAGATACTTATAAATCAATGATAGATGAAGTACAAATTAATTTTATAAATTATTTAAAATTTCTTAAGGGAATCACGAAAAATAAATAACAAAATTTATCTTCTCCCAAATTTATGAATATCTTTTTATATAAATCTTTTTTTTTTAGAAATTCAAATATTCCTTTTTCAAAACAAAAATCTAAAAATAAAGTTTTCGTGTAAATTTCCAAAACAATTCCCATTCGAAATATTTGCAATATGATATCGAAATCATTGTAATATAATATTAAAAACATGGTTTTATTAAATGAATTCTTAAAACAATTCTCACTCAAAATCTTTGGAATATGAGGCTAAAATCGTTTGCAAATGATTTTCCTCAAAATAATTCTCATTCGAAAACTTTGTGTAATATGACATCGAAATCTTTGTAATATAATATTAAAAACGTTTTCAAATGAATTTCTTTATATTAAAAACGTTGTTTTCAAA
Organism: Latrodectus elegans; assembly: GCA_030067965.1. Taxonomy (NCBI): domain Eukaryota; kingdom Metazoa; phylum Arthropoda; class Arachnida; order Araneae; family Theridiidae; genus Latrodectus; species Latrodectus elegans. The sequence continues at coordinate 90,712,276 of CM057814.1, read as the reverse complement.
TGGATTTCCAAAACAATTCCCATTCGAAATATTTGTAATATGATATCGAAATCTGCAATATATTATTAAAAACATCGTTTTATTAAATAAATTCTAAAAAAATTCTCATTGAAAGTCTTTGTAATATGAGGCTAAAAATCGTTTGCAAATGAATTTCTACAAAATAATTTTCATTCGAAAACTTTGTATAATATGACATCGAAATCTTTGTAATATAATATTAAAAACATCGTTCTCAAATGAATTTCTTTATATTAAAAACATTGTTTTCAAATGAATTTCTAAAACAATTCCCATTCAAAATCTTTGCAATATGAGGATAAAAATATCGTTTTCCAATAACTTTCCAAAATTATTCGTATTCAAAATCTTTGTAGTATTATATCGAATAAAATACATTGGAGTATTATTCACGGCATTACTCTCAAACTAAATTAGTATTTCGCCATTTTCGAGAAACGTAAACTGCACAAATTCACTCCAGAGTTATGTCTTCATCTGTCACCGCAGTATTATTTATACATACAGCATCAATACAACACTGCGGTCCAATCCAGCGAGGGATGTTATATAGGCATTAAATCGTACGCAGAGGTAATAATACTAAATCTAATGCCTGGGAGTTCGATACTTCCAACGTGCCTAATAAGGACTTTCTGCGCAGGCGAGTCTTGAAAACAATAATACTAAAAACTTCGAGCTATCCCTTTTCCTTCGACCCGAAAGCAGTAAACACCCATCATTTAGAGAAAGAAAATGCTCAAAAATGAACATAAAAAAGCCGTTACTAAGTCACTGGGATGAAGAAACTTTATTTCTTTTCTTTAAGTTGTTATTTTTACTTTTCACTAACAGCGCGAGCAAGAAAGAAAATCAGGTTTTAACGGCTTGTCAAAGAAAATGGGCCAAGCAGAACGACTTTTTTTTTTTTCGCGGGTTCCATTTCATTTTTTCCCCTCCATGGATGTGATAAAGGGAAAAGCAGATTAGTAGTAAAGATTCTGAGGACTGTGGAGGGAAATAGTTCCACTGGATTTAATGTTGTAAAAATGATGAAGTAGGAAGCTTGAGAAAAACAGTTTCTTTTTTTTTTTTTTTTTCCTCAAATATTTTCTGAAGAACCCAAAAATTTATTTTTTTCGATTTGTTTTTCATTTCGATACAGGCAGGAATGGAATCCAGACTCCATCCCCAGTGGAGCTTAGGCACATCAATTGCACTTCAATCGATTGCGGGGCGTAATTTTTAAAATTCGAGAGATTCAGTGGTCATCAACCATTGTTATTCAACAGAAGCAGTCGTATGCTAAATTAATGGCGAAATGAATAATAATTTTGCAGTAAATATCGGTGTAAAAAATTTGCAAAAAAGGAATATCTTTCCTAAGTTTTGCATTTTTAAATTTTTTTTTGATCAAATAAATAAATATTTATTTCGTACTTTGGAATTATATTTTAAATCATATAATGGTTGGTCTAAAAAATCGAGGATATTATATGACTATATTAGCTTTTTGGTGCATTAGCTGGCGATTTTCCAACCGCGCCACGTAAGCAGAGAAACATTAGACACTAACATCGAGAGTTAAAGATTGCATATGGGATTGCCTAGCTTTTCAACAATGTAATATTTAGTTAATCTAAGGGAATAAACATTTTATAATGAACAGTGTGTCGTCTAAAACATAAAACATTTCGGTTTTTTTTTTTTATTATAAAAGACAGCGCTAATTCTTTGCTGCAGTGACTTTCAACGCATGTTCACGTATACGAAATTAGGAAACATTAAAATCCCTAAGCATTCACTCATACAGATATACATGTTAAAAACAGAAATCTATTTACATTGTTTGACTATTAAGGATGGAACTAAGAACCTTCTATTTAGACCAACGAGGTCCTTATCACCGAATCAGGGCATAAATATAATCATTTTAATTAATCTTTTGTTTCTTGTCTATATTTTAGGTACTTCTTGAAGGGAAATGCTTTGTAAAATAGACTTTTCCACATGGTAGAATTCAAAATTTTAAATAGGAAAACTAAGAATTGAAAAGTAGGTCTTTCTTTGCAAAATAAACACCATGGTGAACTTAAAAATGTACATTCCTCTACATATGACGCGAGTCTGATATTAAAAAATCACAAGTTATGATTGCGTTCGCTGGGAATAAAAAGCTATTAGAATTAATTTAACTAAGCAAGGGTATTCATATAAAACTAAGGTACTGTTCGTTCTAAACTAAAAGGCGAGATAAATATATCAAGCCCTTTAATTTAAATAAATGTTGCGGATATGTAAGTGCCTGTATTTAAATTATAAAATGTGATACTGATAAGATCACATTTTATAATTTAAATACAGGCACTGTACAGCAGTTCATTATCATAAAAATAAATTTTTTGACAAAAAACAAAAACAATTTTTTGATAGCCAAATTTGGTTTCTATCGAAACTATTAAAAAATATTTTGATATCTTCATTTCCAATGGTTGGAGTTATGGTAGTCTGGGGTTAGAAACACTTTTCACATATGAAGTCATGTGTATGAAAGCAACACTTTTATGCACAAAATGTAGTAGGTACCCTACCAGAGGACATAACTACTTTTAATACTTTGCAAAACCGAATGTCCTTTTGCTAATATGGAAATTTATAGAATTACGCTGTAAGTTATAAGTCCTCCCGCTGGTGGAGAGAGGAGGGTGCCAACTCAGATATGACTTCGTCACCTGATCATGGTTCAAAATGACAAGGTGCTTGGTGATGTGCGAGTATCCCAAACCAGTTAACCTTAAGATACAGTACGGGGCTCGCTATGCATGTGTGTTGCAAAGTAGAAAGAGGCATCGGGAAATCTATTGCTGTAATCCTGTTTTTGGGATGGAAAAACAACGTGGGGCCGGTGGTAAAAATTACATAGTTACAATGTCTTCAATAACAGATCCAAACAAAAAGCATTAGCAAGATTATACAAAAGGGCAGAATACAACAATATACGCTTAAATTCGGCACTCCATTTCATGGCAGCTGATGTTCGACTCCCAGTTTGTTGCTGTTGTTGCCACTCGATAGAAAACAAATCCGTATTGTATCTGTAATCCAATAAAATCATTGTATTACAGTAATCTACATTCCTACCTTTATATGGCATTCTCTAGTAAAATTTGCATTGCACCGTAAGCACAACAGACAGTGTGTAACTTAAATAAAAAAATTCTGGTTCTAAAAAGCTTGAACATGCACCCATGTCCTAGGATAGGTTGACGTGCAACGGGTAAATTTAAATTCTTTTACACACTTTCATGTGTATCTCATACTCACATCACTTACAGCAAGTTATTTTCCGCCAAGAATGTGGCATTTTTCCAGCCACTAATACCAGCCAAAGATTGCCAAGTTAGTAAGTTTTCAAAGAGGAAATATGTGACAAGTGAGCAGCTCCAAAAGATTGACGAGTGACTGATAAGCAAACTCAAAATGGCTCTCCTTAACAGCTTAGTTTCAAAAGAGTCGTTTCTTTTATTTTATAGTGTTACTTCCACGTGATGTTTACAATATCCATTCATAATTGCGTGTGAGAATTTATTAATAGTTACCACACACACTGCTTGTCAAGATAAACACTCAGTTATCTGCAAAAATATGTAGAAACAAGCCAAATAAATCCAGTTATTAATATCCGAATATTGTTATTTAAAGTTCTTTCATTACTCGAATCAAACTCATCACAACTGTGTATATAACGTGAACAATAATTATGTAAATCAATTTGCTTGCAAACACTCTTCCTATTTCTACTTCTACTCATTAAGCAACGACTTAAAAAACTTCAAAACTGTGAAACTGAACAATATTAGTTTGGTTTATGGGTCATCAAATATCGTTTTTGGAACTCAAAGAGTTATTTTACAGTGAAATGTAGATGAAATGTATATCAAATCACAACAAACATCCATGCTTTGAGGCGGGGTTCAAATCCACATTTTGTTGCATAGCAAACCATTCAGTTGTCAGCTTGGCCATCGAATACGATTGTAGCTCATATTAGGAATATTCGCCATCTGATGCTTATTTTAACAGCTACGGCTTTAGTTCAACAATTCGAAGATTCAAATTCCATCTCGGATATTCGCAATGGTTCGGAATCCGCTATAAAATGTAAGTTCCAATCTAATTAAAATTGGAGTACAAAAAAAAAAAAACTATCATATAAACAAACTTTATATACTGGCAATGCATAGTGGACAGTCAAAGGCTGTCGTAAAACATTCTAGTATTCACCGCCCCTCTATTTTTTCCGGCTCTATTCGCTAGTCACAATGGCTGAGATCATAAGAATTCATAACCACCCACCAAGACAGGCAAAAATCTCGAACGTAAAAGCGCAACACCCATTTCCCGTAGCCCAACAACAGCTAATATTGAACTAGGGACCTTTCATTTTGAAGAGCTCTGTCCTAACATAAGGTTATTTATTCCTGGTTGTGCTACTCAAGGCTTAGAGAGCTAAAGGAGAATTATTGTTAAGGAAAGTTATTTCGACTGATACTTTTTTCACTTAGTCGAAGATTTTCAAAAAAAAAAAACAAGAATTATATGGGTGCAAGAAAAAATAAAAAAATTATATCAGTAAAATTTAATTAAAATATACAGAAAAAATGAAATAATTAGAATAAAAGGTAAATTTTTTTTTTTTACGAAAATTAATATAAAATTACTCTGACTATATATATTTTACAAATATTTACCGATTATTAAGTTCAAAAATACTAAGTTCTCTTGAAGAAAATTAGAAACTGCACAAATTTATCAATATTGCATATGGTATTTATAGATTAAAAATGAAACAAACTTCCCTTTAATTTTTAAAGAAGCTTTGATTACTTTGAATAACATTTGAGTTTATGGAGAAAAATCGAAAACTTCTTCCAAAATTCTTTTAAAGTAATAAAAAAATCTGAAAACTCCTAATCAAATTCAGATGAGAGAGAAAATTTCTATATAGGTTAAATATTCTTCAATATTTAATGTCTTCGCACTATCAAATATGAAGAGAGAATAGTGCCAGCTCGGATGTTGATGATATCATTTTACCATGGTTCACACTCACGAGCGTAAATTTAACTCATTAATCTCTCAATCGGCGCTCCAATGATTCCACCATACTGCTATACACATATATATATATATATTTTTTAGCTTAACTTAAGTACAATAAATTTTGCTTTTGCGTCAGTTTTATTTAATCCGCGATACAACCACGGTTACAGTCAAACCCAACAAGTGCGTTATTTTAGGACAGTCTCTCATGGGCGGCTTATTAGAATTCAGGGACCGTCCGTGCAAGCTGACAAGAAATTTGATGGCTGTAACCACCCTCATACGTCAGCGACCAAAAGGGGGGTCCAAAAGCAACCACACCCTGTATTTCCTATAGTACTAATTCTTCCAAAATTAAGTGGTAACAAGAAGGACATACTTCACCAGCAGCCCTTTTCCTTTTTCAAAGTGGGGAAGAAAAGTTATTTCAGAGGGGAACGAGATACAGGCTATTAAAAACGCATGGGACTATAATCGTTGCAATCACGGCCTGTGTGTCCTACGGCCGACAAAAAGAGGCAGTTTTTAATATCCGGTATAATCATGCAACTCTGAACTTGGCTTCTATTGGCGACGAAAAATTCGAGGAATAATTATTTTTATCAGGAAGAGGAGGAAATCTTATAAAAGCATTAGTCCATAAATTAGGAGTCCAAGAAATCAATATATTTTAATATAAATAATGAAACCAATTTCACTGTTCTTAACATTTTCGAATAGTCAGCGAAAATGGAGAAAAAATAAAACAAAAAACTATTGAAAAGCAAGTGTAATATTCTCAAAGAATAAATACTTAAAAATTCTCTTTGAACTCGACATTTAATATAAAAATACACAACAGAATTTAAATAATTACAACTTCATTGTTATAAAAATTTTAATTGTTAGCTTATTGAAGTCAAGTAATAATTATTGTTTGAGATCAATAAGCTTAAATAATTATCACTTTCTATTAATAGGCTGATAATAATTAATAATGCAAAATAATTACTTTCGACATAATTTGTATATATATTTTCATGGAAATCACATACATGCACAATATGAAATACTAAAATAATAATAAAAGAAAGAAAATTATTAGTAACAAATCATATAATTTACTCTTATAGTCAGTTATATTTCATAATATTAGTATTAATTAATCTCAGGATTATATATGCATAAAATTTTAATGTAATTTAATAAATTAATAAATAAGATTATTAACAACATGTTTCCCATGTTAATAAATTAATTTATGTAATAAACGATACCGAGACATATTAATTATTGCAATAATATAACATTTTCTATGGTTTAAAGTTATTTTTTTGATATGCAATGGACATTTGGGGGGAGGACGCCAATTCAGGTGTCGACTACGTCATTTGAAGAGAACCCACAAGCTGAAGTTTGTGTTTACATTTAGTGATTTTTGGCCTGTTGTAACAGACAGAACGAAACACAACAGTGTGATGCAATCCAATGAAATGTCCGCACTTTAGATCACTTTTTCCCTCTTTCATTATCCCCATTTCCCTCTACAGTATTTATAATTTGGCGGCCGATAGCGAAAGGCCCATAACTCTTTCCCACTATAAAAGGGAAGAAAGAATCTCATAATTCTGTTCAAAATGGCGGCCGGAGAAGCTTACAAAAGTGGGCACATTGTCGTTGCGCGGGAGGGAGAAAAAAAAAGTGATAAATTAGCGAAACAATGGGTCTAGAGCTGCGGAAGTCAGGAAAAGCTTTAATTCGCGTCAAACACCTCTCTTTTTTACTCGTTAGGCTCAACAATTCAAATTATCACTCCACCCGCTTACCGAAAAAAAAAAACTCGTCAAAAAAAGTAAGGTGAGTTTTATGGTCGTTCAACATCATATGATGAGTTGCATGTATAATCAGCAGAAGGAAAAATTAACTTCATGAAGTGAAAAGGGGAAAAGTCTTCAAGAGGGAAAACACCTCATAAATGGAAGAATTGGAAGGCCAGGGCAGAGAAGCAAATTAAAGGACGGACTGCTTTGAATTAAGAGTTAAACGACGAGCATTTAAATAACATGAAACTTGATTTGGTTTTGCAAAACTTTTAAAGTACACAGCTTATGGTTTTGTTTCAGATAGAATCATATAAAATAAATATTTCGTAATTTTTGGAAATATAACGAATAGCATAAAATGATGTCATTCGATTTGATTTCTACAAGTTTTTAATAGTAAAATTTATAACTAAATGTCTATAGCTAATTTTAGCATTACCAACATATTATCCTACACTTTAACATTACCAACATATTATCCTACACTTTAACATTACCAACATATTATCCTACACTTTAACATTACCAACATATTATCCTACACTTTAACATTACCAACATATTATCCTACACTTTAACATTACCAACATATTATCCTACACTTTAACATTACCAACATATTATCCTAGACTTTAACATTACCAACATATTATCCTAGACTTTAACATTACCAACATATTATCCAACACTTTAACATTACCAACATATTACCTTATACTTTAAAATTACAGACATATTATCCTATACTTTAACATTACCAACATATTATCCGATACTTTAACATTACCAACATATTATCCTAGACTTTAACATTACCAACATATTATCCTTTACTTTAACATTACCGACATATTATCCTATACTTTAACATTAACAACATATTATCCTAGACTTTAACATTACCAACATATTATCCTAGACTTTAACATTATCGACATATTATCCTAGACTTTAACATTACCAACATATTATCCTATACGTTAACATTGCCAACATATTATCCTAGACTTTAACATTACCAACATATTATCCTAGACTTTAACATTACCAACATATTATCCTAGACTTTAACATTACCAACATATTATCCTATACTTTAACATTACCGACATATTATCCTATACTTTAACATTACCAACATATTATCCTATACTTTAACATTACCGACACATTATCCTATACTTTAACATAACCAACATATTATAAAATTTTAACCTTACCAACATATATCTGATAATTTTACCAACGTATCTGAAAGTACTGAGTTTTTAAATTTATCTAAAAAAAAGTGATTACCTGTTCAAAAATGCCCTTTCATAACACGTAAAACATTCTAATACCAGTAATGAAATTTAGAATCCTCAAGTCCACATATTCGATTGGATTTAAATCAGGAAAACATGCTGGCCATTCAGTACATTATATTATTTTAGTTTCAAGCATTTCTCTACAATGTTCAGTATCATCAAGTCTTATACAGAAATAACCCATAGCTGCTCCGCGTAAATTTGTCATTCTGATAATGTACAAATCCAAGAACACATTATATGAATCGTAATTGAATTCATTCATTTGAAATGTAATTTTTCTCGGAAAAAAATTCGAGATCATTTTGAGGGTTATTTTTCATTACCGAATATATCTTTATTATTAAAATCTTAGATAATTTTACAAAGTATTACAATAGAGGATCCAATAATAATGTAAGCTTAATAAGGAGAATAGCGATATAAATCAAAATCACATCTTTCTATGGGATTCGAACCTAGATTCTTTGGAAGGGAAAGCAAAACCAATCGATCACCTTAATGTTGGTTTTGGGGTATTAATATGCCTAAAATTTTGCCTATTCGTTTCAAACATAGCTTCTTGTGACACAGGAAACTTCCTTCACTAGTTGGATTTGCAGCCAAGTTTAGTTTTTTTCGATATTTGAAATCCAAAATAAAAACAGGATAGACAGAGAAATGAGAAACTGCCTTCTGAAATACCAATTTCGCCACCTACACCAAAGTGCAGAGATAACGCTGTGATTGCATCATGCCGGGCATCGGTGCACACACAGAGACGCCTCGTACCATTTATCCGGATATATATCTATGTCTATACGAATTATCTTGTGTCTACCTTTGATGGTTGCCATGGAAACCCGCCCATACGTGTGCTCTTGCAAAAGATATTTCCTTCTCCTGATGCAAAAGCATTGCCCACGTTCAAAGGACCACTGAAGTAATTCTAAAATATATTTTCCGTAAATACTTCCCTCGAAATTGCATTGTTTTGATTTATATGGAAGAAAATATATTTATACTATGCATATATATTATAATTAAATAAACAGAAGTTATGTCATTGAAAATAATTACATAGATGCAGCTAACAGCTATTGAATACAATTTAATAATCCCGAATTTGTTATTACAAATTCATTTTTAAAAATTTATTTCTACAGTTACATAACTTTAATTGCATTCAATTTCAACACTCTACCTTTGCTGACTAAAATTACTCAGTAAAGTCCTCCATCTCTTACTTTTGAACAATTATCAAGTGACGAGATCGACACCTGATCTGGTAACGTTTTCCTTATGAAGGTTTAACATGCACGTGCCCTCCTCATCTCACGCTGATATGATAACCGAATCAGTGGCGCTCTGGCTTGTGCTTCAACAGCTCTTGGGATTGATTCCTTCCCACAGAGCACTGAAGTTCGTAGTAGTTCGTAATCCATTTTAATATATAGGCACTAATTTAATTATTCCTCGAGCAGAAAAAAATGGTCATTAAATGACAAACAAATAAAGCCAAACGATCTCTCTCCACAAAACGTATTTTTCTGGGAACAGATATCAAACCCGCGACCCGCCTGACATGAAAACGATTTCTTTGCTATCACAACCCTCGTATCTTTTTCTGTCAAACGGAAAGCATCAAGTAATATTAAATCTCCGGCAGATGACGGGTTACAAGGTAATAATATTCTTTAAAGGATACATAAAAAATACTAAAAAATATTATCTAAATAATAAAATAGAGAATCTCGTCCTAAGTATAATTTTAATTTCCTTAATGATCATTTAATATTGAAATAGTGAGAAGAATATTAAGAGCAACTGATGATATTTTAACAAAAACCTTTTAAGATTTTGAAAATGTTAATTAATTTTAAATTAAGTATTTCTTTGTGCAGTTAATTTTTAAAAGAAAACTTTATCTAAATTGTGCAAGATCTGCAGTGAATAAATAAATGTACCATTAATGAATATTAAGTTATTCGCAATAGTAAATAATTAAAATATTAGTGAATTAAATAATAAGTTATTAATGAAAGCAGTGAGTTAAAAAATAAAACAATTTAAAATTGGCGATAAAAATAAATAAAGAATAATAATATAATAGAGAGACAGCGTCACATTAAATCACGCCTATCTCATAGTAAAAATAATAATAATTAGAAAATATTTAATTGTATAAGAGAGAGAGAATTCTATTTTAATCAAGCACTTTTGTAACTGCTATGATTTAAATGTACAAATAGTTTTAAAAGCACATTAAAAATGCATTAAGTTTATCTAAGAAAAATGTATTTACAAATTACTGTATTTTATTTAATAAATTAGGTTTTTGCATTAAAATAGGAAATCTGAATTATTAAATAACAAGACAAAATAAGGTTGATAAGCCTAATATGACAAAGTAACCTTTTAAAATATCATTTGATTAATTACTATGACATTGTTTGTGTATTTAATTTACTTATAACATCATTAGTCCTATTACAGTTAAGAGACAGGATCAATTTTTATTCTGTTACTACTATTATCGTTAGTAGTAGTTAGTGTTTAATTATTAGTAACTCTCTCACACACACATCATATACTAGATTATTACACTACTGTGGTTACACACAATATTAACAAAATTTTGATCGAATAGATGTACTTTAAAAAAAGGAATCAAATTATGATTCTTATCTCACTTTATTTTTCTTGTACATATATATCTTCTTAAATAGAAAAGACAATTTTAGATTTTCAGACCATTTCAAATATATGCACTTAGAAAATTATGGAGACGATAATTAATCCTATTTAAAACAATATGAAAATATGATAAAAAAATAATTCAAACTCAGTAGCGAATGTGCCGTATAAGTTCCTTAATAAATTATATGTTCCATAATACTTATTTAAAATTAGTGCCGAATAACACATGTGTGTCTACTTTTCCACATTTCATACCAGACATCTCGCTCATTTTTCTATGCACCCCATTTATCCTTAAGGAAGATTTATACCATTAGAAGTTACAAATGTTTTCGCAAGAAGTCGCAGTTGGCGATAAACTTTGCTATTAATTTCTCAATATCTTCTTAAATTATCGTCTGATAAAAAAAAAAAATCCTTATGTAAACTTGCACTATTCAATTGATAGAATTATGTATCATTTCTTGCTCAACAAAAATTTTAAAATATACTTTTTTTTTTTAAATTCTGCCTTAATATTTTGTTTTTGAAAGTAAAATCTAAGCGCAAAATTAATCTTCTCAACACTGCAGTAAACATACTGAAAACTTTTCTAAAAAGAAAAAAAAAAATTCTAAGAGAAACTGAGAAATTCTATAAACTTGCAAACGCAATACAAGTTCAATCACAAACTTTTTAAGGAGACGACGTATAAGAAATGAAATTAAATGAGAGTTCCGCTTACGAATTAAATGAGAGTTCATATTTTTTTACCAACTCTCATACCAATTCCAAGTTTATTTATAAATCTAAAACTTTTTATCTCATATAGAAGACTGATCCGAGACGAAATAAATACTCCTAAGATTTAAATCGCGCGAATCGCAGCTTGGGATGTTATTATTCAGTCCAAACTGATCATTCCCGTTTTTCCCCCTTCAACCAGAAATATATTCCAATGCATAAAATTCCAAATAATAAAAAAAAAAAGCACTCCGAAATCGCAGACGACTTTTAAAAGTTTACATATAAATATTCTCGAATTCAGTAGGTATCCGGTGGCAACACGGGCACAAAATAACCTCTCATCCAGCCTTAGAGAGGAAAAGCGTCGTCGGAAAATAAATATTTAAGCATTTGGGAAAGTAGTGCGTTTTCGAAAGGAGGAGGAAACTAAACCTTCATCCCCCCCCCATCGATCAAGTTTTGGATTTCAAAATCCCGAAGCACAAAGCATCCATCAGTTTCTGCCTCGCGTCTTATCTCCGGGACCCATTTAACGGCAATAAATAAATACATTACTCTTCACAAATCTGCTTAGCTCTATAAAACTCCAATACCTTTAATCTCCAACCCAGGAAGACGAGAAGGTAAAAACAAAATAAAGCGCTTCGTCTTTAAAGAAAAGCCAGGCAGACTAATCTCATAATAAATATTACAAGCGAATCGCTCATCGCTCTATAAAGGTTTTGAGGTATAATAAGATCGCAAACAGTATCTTTCTCCCGGCAAATAAGTAATTATCCCTAAAAGAAAGAAAGAAAAAAAGTTCCACGACAAAAGAGGGAGAAACGCGTTTTAATAATGATGCAGATCAGGATGTGGAGGGGTGAGGGTGGTGCAGATTTCTATTTCCTCAGACAGGATGTGATGTAGCGAAGTTTTTGAAATAAAATTAAGCAGTTTTTAGTCACAGCAGCCATTTTTGGTTTCTTTGCCAGTCAGTTGAATTTTACATTTTTACGCCCGAGGTGTTTTTCAATTTATTTTCCATTTTAGAGGATATTATACTGATGTGTTATTTTTAGGTGATACATTTTTAAGCAAGATAAAGTGTTTCTATGCACGAAACATCATTTCCGAATTCTATATATAAAATTCAATTGATTTTATAATCAGTCGAGCAAAAAATTCATTAACTTTCAGTCTAATCATAAAATATATTTAAGCCAGTGATATATTTTTATCTGTGCAAACTTGATCAAAAGAAAGATAAATCATAAGGAATAAAATGACGAGCATTTCAATATCCAAATGATTCGTTTTACGCACATCTTAAAGGAATACCATCAAAAAATTTTGCCACCTGAAATATAATTTTGAATTTTCTACTTTCACGTCACAATCATTGTTCATTATGGAATAAAAAAATCGGTTGCTGTAATTAATATTTAAATGAATTAAACAAATATTCTATCACACGAATAATTTGTGCATAGTTTAAAATTATGGTTCACCGATATTAATATGCAATATATTAAAAATGTTATTCATATTAATGATATTAAAATAATTATTAATGATAAATTAAAATGATTATTATATTAATGAATAAATATTAATAATATTAAAAAATATTTTATATGTAAACATATTACTCAAACTGTTAAAAATTTAATTCAGTTGACAATTGTATTATGTGTAAGAATTAAATCGTAAAAAAAGTATAAAATCTTATTTACATCAAATATTATATAGAGATATTTAATGCATAAAAATATTATTAAATCTTTCATGCACACACATTACATAAAGAATCAAAGAATAATATTTAATCTTTTAGAGAGATTCTTTATATTTATATTACCATAGACTTCAATAATAATTAATGAGAATTATAATAATAGTTCTAACAGAAATATTAATGCTTAATATCACTGATGAAAACTATATTACATATTCTTTTTTGTTGTAAAAATATTTCGCAATTTTATGAACAGCACTATATTGTAAGTAGTAAAGTTTATTACATAATATTATCACAAAGTTGAGTTTTATTTAAAAAGTATTCCGCTCAAGTTCAATGCCTTAAGTTATTGGATTTATCACAAGTATGTTAATCATTCATAATAAATTCAATTAGTTGCTGAATTCTTCATAAATAAAAACAAACATCTTCATAAATATGTCAGTTTTAATGTTAAATGTATAACTGATATTATTTATAAGCTACAATGTAAATATAATGTAATTATTAACTGTAAAATTATTATATTGTTTGCAAAGAGCACTTTTCTTATTTAATTTTATTTAATAAATTATTATAACACAAATAGGAAACTAAGAAACATTTCAGTATTTTATTGATGTATAATTCAATATTAATCTTTTAATTTGTTTGTTATAATGTCAAAAAATTATCAGTTTTAGAAGTTACCAGATTAGTTTGAAAACGGCATATTATTTTTTGATTAAACATCGTTACCATATTCTGTTACATATAATAATTATAATATTCATATAATATTCCGTTAAAATGTTGTCATGTGTAATAATTTATAATTTAATACATAAATATAATTTAAAATTAATATAATATTTTTAATTAATATCAAATAACTTTATTTAAGAAATTTAATTTAAATATTAAAATTGACATCATCATTTTTGTGTTATTGTGCTATTGTAATTAATACTTAAATAACGAAATCTTAAATATTATATTTACATTTGACGATAGAAATTCAATCCACTTTTAATATATCATATTATTACAGAGTTTGCTTCCACTTCAATACATCCTACCAATAAATAGCTTTAATGCAACATATCATTTCTGCCTAACATCGATTACATTTCATTTCGATTTAATCATATCGTTTAAGCTCCGTGGGCTTTCAATTTAATCATATCTAATCAACAAATGCCATTGCGATAATTTCACCGTTGCATATTATTCTGATGCCCCAGTGCTGCATTCGAATTCAGTATTATTATTAAATATTTCGATTATGCAAATTCCTGCGATATCATTCATTTTTTATATTTTATTTTCGATTTTTTTTCTGATTTTTCCAGGTTTAAATAAATATAGAGAGAGTGGAATTAGAGTTTCAATATTACATATATTCTGATAGTTAATTTTAAAACAATAAAAGTAATCTGTAATTACCTTTGTGTTGAAAATATTCTTAATCAGTTGCAATAAGTTTTTAATATTAAACAACTTTCCAACTAATAACTAACATTATTGCGATATACAATAAAAGAAGCACGCGAGTTACATCATTTCATATTCATTTTCTTCGGGGTTGTTTTTCAAATAATTAACTTATACTGGATTTAATTATAAAGGTTTAAATGCAACATTTTTCAAATTAAAATTTTGCTTAAAACGATTTGGAAGAATTTATTTCAATACTATACTTTATGC
Source organism: Latrodectus elegans (assembly GCA_030067965.1). Taxonomy (NCBI): domain Eukaryota; kingdom Metazoa; phylum Arthropoda; class Arachnida; order Araneae; family Theridiidae; genus Latrodectus; species Latrodectus elegans. The sequence continues at coordinate 90,697,253 of CM057814.1, read as the reverse complement.
ACTTTATATATATATATATATATATATATATATATATATATATATATATATATATATATAAATTAGACGTCAAATTTTTAAAGGGATTCAAAATTAATATTTATTATTGGTGTAAAATTGCGTTAATTCCAGTTTTATAAATGTTTATCTAAATAACATAATTTATTTATTTATATTATTTTTTTAAAAATTATTGTATTAGTTTTAACATAGGTAATTACAAGAAACAAAAACTCACTTCGAGTTCAAATTGAAATAGGAAGAGAGTTTAAATCCTTGTAATATAAAAACGTACATATATAAAAATGTTTTTTTTTTTGTATAAATATCTTATAGTTTATTAATAGTAAAGATTCTACTTCAATTAAACATGAGTTTATTTCGTCATTTATTAGTTTCCCATATTCATAAAATTCAAAGAATCATATATATTAATAGCTTTCCAATTGCTCTGGTTCACCTTTATCATTTCATTTAAACTATATTCTACAGTTTAATTTAATAATAAATAATTTCAGAATTTCAATAGATTTCAATATTGTTTTTTCATTCGTGCAGTTTAAAATGATACTCCTTTTCCAATTGTAAAGGTTTACTTTTAATATTTTGAAATTTATAGTCGTAAGCAGAATATTACATTTTAAATAAATAATATCATGTAAGGTATTTTGTTATGTTATAATATGATGGTACACTTTTTCTGGAACAGGTTTTAATATGGCATTTAATATTTATATATTATATAATTTTATCTCGGGTATATTTTTGAATTGTTTCTTATTATATTTCAATGATATATGTATTTCTTACTAATTGTTTGAACTCTTAGAGTTTTATTTTATGTTTAAATTTTTTTACGAGTCGCTTGAAGAAAAGATTATTTCACGTATTTTATATTAAGATATTAAAACCAACATTCTGATAAAAAATTTAATTATTAATTAAAATTTTAACAATAAAATTAAATTATTATAATTTTAACATAAAATTAAATTAACATTAAAATTCTGGAAAATGGCCGAGTTATTCAAACATTCTAATACTTTGCGTCCTATAAAATTTAAACTGTAAACAAATTTTACAGCTTTGTTCAACGCATTAATGCGATTAGATAACTCTGATTGGACGTATCTCTACATACTTCGCGTATCGCATAGAGCAAAGCTTAATTTATCTTTTTAATGATTTGTGAATTTAAAACTTAAAATTTGAACGAATTTCACATTATATTTGTATAATTCAACATTATAACCACGACTAGAGAGTATCTTGGAAATTCTAATAATTCGCAAAATAGATTTTATTTCACAAATTTACAAAAACCTTTCTATGAGTACAATTTTATACGATTTATCAATGACCAAAAAAAAAAAAAGAAGCATATTATGATAAAGTTCTGCAATTAAAAGTATAACTGAATTATATGCATAACTGGACGTATAACTGAAATGGTCAAGTATGCACAGAAATTCTTTCCCATTTCAATATTTCATATTTCAAAAAATTTAATTATGACTAAAATTTCATAAAATTTTTTAGCATTTGAATAATGATAACGTTATAATTCTATGGAATTAAGCAATATTTTACTATCGATTTTTATTATTTACCAGCAATTTCCATTTTGCATGCAAAAAATAAAAAAATTTCACTGTAGCACTCATTTTTATAGCAAATACTTTTTCATTTTTAAAAATATTTGAACATCATATGAAAAGTGCATGCTATTCTATATCTTTTCAATAATTTTAAAAACCTTCAAAATACTAAAGCTTCATTAAGTAGGCCGAATGAGTACTCAAAAATGATGCAAATATTTTTTTGGAATTCAAAAACGAATCAGGAATCTTGAGAATCGCTGGAACCTTTTGAGTATTTTTAAATAGGAGTATTTATATAGAGAAAAGAAGTCATTACTCCCTTAATACATTTCTGCAAATAAATTATAAATAAAATCAAATATAAGGATAAAACCCTCAAAAAATGCTAGATTAATTTATTTTAAAAATGTATAGCTAATTTTAGAATAAAATCTTTTAAAACCTTGATTTTACGAATCTCTTTTTAGTAAGAGTTTTGAATTTACAACAAATATTGTTTTAATTCCGTAGAAAAATAAATAAGTTTGATTTATTGAATTAATGCAAATAAATTCAAATATATTTAACATTTTAAATGGAATGTCATTCAAAATACCGATTGATTTCTTATATTGTCAGTTACAACAACTTGTTTCAAACTATTAAAAAATCAGAATACATTTTTGTTATTTATAAATAATACAACTAGTAAAATAGTGACGTATTGTTTAACCTTCCTTAAAAATTTTGTTAAAATTGTGTTGAAATTATAAATAATTATTTAATTTAGAAATAAAGTTTCCTTGTAATTAACATTTTTCTTTAAATATATGAAGATAAATTTGGAAAATATATCAACTGTTTTGTTTTATTTTATTGTTTTGCATGATATTTTTTTTTTATATATTTCATCTTTAGCTACGTTTGTGCAGATAGTAAAATATGGCTTTAAGAAATTTCACAAAAAATAATACACGTTTTAGGTAACTCTTTTCTAAACCTTAAAGCGTTATAAAACTAGATTATTTCCTTTACAAAGATAATATGATAAAAACCATTAGAAAAGAATAAATTTAGAATATTTAAGAAAAATAAAATCTCTGTCATTATTAAAAACCTTTTAAAGCAATTTAAAAACTAAATGTTTGAAATATTTAATCGGAAAAACACAATTCTGTTGCATAAAATAAACTTTAACTGTATATAAATACATAACTAAACTATATATATAAGTACAGTTCAAATGTTTGATTTGGAATAATCAAGAAAAGAAAAATTTGCAGACATTAAGTGAATCATTCTAAAACAATCTACACAGTTTAAAAATTAGGTTCGGAATGCTCAAGAAAATTATAATTTTCTTCAAAAAGCAATTGAAGCAATTTGAGAATTCGGCTCCAAAATGAAGGAAAATATTATCCTTTCTTATTAAGAAAAGTCAATTTAATAAAGTCTTTACTATAATACTACACAATAAGTATACTTAAAATGATTCAGCATATTTTAAAAAAATACAACTTTCATCAAATATAGAGTTTAAATACACATTTCAATGCAGCTCAAAAATTAGATTCACGATATTAATTAGATTTACAATTATAAATTTTTTAAAACAAAAGAAAATTATTTGTTTTTAAATAATATCTTTTAAAGCAATCCATACAGTTCAAAAATTTCTTTACGATATTTAAAAATATTAAGCAAATTCTTCTGAAAACTTTCATAAATTATTCGGCAATTCTTCGCAAATTATCCTTAAAATAATTGAGAAAAATGAAGCTTCAAACTAACTAACAGTTTAACTAAAAAACTATATTTGCGTTATTTACGAAAACTGTAATAATTTGTCCTTAAATAATGCCTTCTAAAAATTATCAGTTTAGTCTCTAAAACCATCAGCTTAGAATTTGTAAGGAAGTTAAAATCCTTTGTTACTAAGTAAAAACTTTTAAAGAAATTCCAAAATTATATAACATAAAACAAAGCTTTGAAAATTATCAATAGAGTTCAAAAATTAAATTTTCTATAATAATCAAAAAATTTTATATAATTGATTATCTTCAAATGATATTTTCTAAAAACAATACAGTCCAAAATTAAATTACGAAATTTGGAAAAGTATGATATTTTTTTTATCATGTAGTAATAGGTGTATTAATTCTATCTCTAAAATAATTAGTATATTTAAAAAATTGTTTAATATATTTAATAAAATTATAATCCTATAATATTAAGTTAAAGTGTTGACAAAACAATAGCTAAAGTTCAGTTCATGTACATATATATATATATATAATTGTGCAAATCATTCTATATAAAAGGAACACTTTTTTATCAAATGAACTATTCCCATAGGAAAATTGGGAAAAAATTAGGCTTTGTACACTTGATAAAAGTATAATCCTATAATATTTAAAATTTCAAAACAACAATAACGTTTGAAAATTATGATGAGGATATTTAAGAAAATAAAATCCGAAACTATTCGATTATTAAATAATCTTCTGAAAGTAATAAACAAAATATAGATAGATGGATCTCTTCAATGGTTTGAAAGAATATGCGGGAAAAGAAACATATCAAATGAACTGTTCCCCTTCCCACAGGTGCAGATGAGTGGGAAAATTTCTGCCATTTCATCTCGAAGGAAGAAAGTTAGTGACCAGAGATGTGTCTGAAATAGTGCCAACCTCATCACTTTGCAGTTTTGGAATTGAGAGAAAAGCGACCGGTAATACAAAAGGGAGAAAAGAGTTTCATCATCTCGTAGTCAAAGCTGCTGATATCGACTTCGGTTCAATTGTGTCAGCAGTTCCCATGGCAACCAAGGGGCTCGGTTCGGAATTTTCGCTAGCTGGGCGCTATTCCGACACACACAACACATTTTGAAATTATCAGGTTGCTTTTCGGGTAATGAATGTTTTCCTCAGATTTAACAATCCTTGATAGTTTGCCAGTCCCTATCTCTTCGCCTCTAGCATCCCCCCTCCTTTTCCTCCCCTTATCCTGGCGTGCACGCACTAGTCGATTGCGATTAAAATTGGAGGAACAATATCGAACGTGTTCAAGCACATGCGACTCCTGTAGTCATTTTCCAACTAGTGTTAGAGCGCGTTTGATCAATTTTTTTGATTTCGTCATCAATAATCATATTTGCCGCGTAAATTGCTTGAATTCGTGTCGAAAATAAGATTATTTATGATGGCATTAAGAAATTCGATATATTCACAAAATCAAAGAAATATCCTTATTTTTGATGATAAATATGTAAATATATTGAATTAATATGTTAAAGAACTCCCACGGTTAGGAATAAATAATTAACATCAAAAATTGGGTGCGAATAATTATAATGATTAAAACATTCGATAAAATTATGGAAGAGTAAGCAATCAGTCAATTCAAGTATGTGTAAACAATCTGTAATAAAAAAATACAGGAGTGAAATATTTTGATTAAACTTCATATATATATATATATATATATATATATATATATATATATATATATATATATATATATATATATCGCATACAATTATATTATAATAAAGTTATTTACTCTGCAAAAAGAAAGGAAAAATAAGATTATTTTTGTGTTGTCCCTTATAAGGTATTTTTTTACTTTATTTTAAATTGTTAAGAAACCAAAAATATTATTAAAGCACTAATTCTTTTAGAATAAAGCTATATGTATTTTAATTATAAATCAAAAATGAAAGCGGTAAATGTATTTTCACGAACTTTTAATGTCACAACTAATTACTATATTTCTTAATAGAAACGTAATGAAACGAAAACTAAACATTTGGCTGTTTCCTTTGAATATTTTACAACCGCTTGAAAAAATTTAAGTTTAAGATAAGCATGCATAATTTGCATACCAAAATTCTAAATAATTATCGTTAACGAAAAATTTTGAATAGATCTATAAAACACAAGAATGCAATATGCAACTGGGCCCTGGACAAACACTGCTTTATATAGAGATTTCGTGGATGAAATTGTACAACAATGGGGGAGAATTCTGCTATTTATTTACTGATGTTATCAAAAAATAAATAAGATACGAGTCTTTTATGATGAATCTTACCGTAATACATATGTAAGATTTTTTGGGTGAATGATAAGAACCGAATGATTCAGCAGAACTCCTCCTGAAAAGTAATATTCGAATCTCGAAATAATACACTTTTACTGAGGGTATATTATTTCAAATGATATTTTTATAAATAAAATGTGGCTAAGATTATATGGGGCGTCTATAAAAACAAAAATTTATACCATTAAGATGAATTCAATAAATTTTGTGTTCCTTGATGATGAAATCCCACATATTGGTCATTTGTGGTACAAAGAAAAAGTGAATCGATTGTAATCGATTGTATGGCAGGTATGTATAAATAATAGAATGTTGTAACTGTAATTTTGACCTCTACGTCATTCCAATGTCACGTTTCCCTTTAAAAAACAATGCACTCTACAAATCCCTGAATGTAAAATTTCTGCAATGTTATATCAACATATGCAGACGGTAAAGGAATTCATGTCAGGTACAGGATAAGCACGTTGATTATTGTGATTGTAATTTTGTTCTTCCAACAGAATCTGACAGCTTACTTAAAAATGCATAGTACTCTACGAATCCCGTAAAGAGTAAAATTGATAGAAACAAAAGACAATTATTTTATAATCACTGAAAAGGATTTATAGAATAATAATATGTAAAATACTCGCATAAATTTTAATGCCAAAAAGCATCAAATATGTTCCTTATTTGCAAATGAATGAAATTTTGAGACTGAAACAAATTATACGGTCTTCTACATAAGATGCATTTTTCAGTTTCCATGGGGGCAAAATGATGATACTATCTAAATAGGAATGCCAAATCATCGATAACGCGCCAAGTGAAGTAACAAACAAATAAGAGATTAAAAAGACATTTGGCGATAGAATAAAAAAGAAAGATGATAAATGTGAAAGAAAGACCAACCGAACGTTTCTCCCAACGCTTTCCGAAATGAGAAAATAACTATCATTTTTAATTTCAGGTATATATTTTTAAAGGCAAAATTTTAACTTTTCAAATTTTGGAGTTTAAAAATAAGTTCTATTAAACCATCAAGTTTATTTAAAGGAAATATAAAACAATAATAGTCCTTAATTTTACTAACTAAAGAAATTGAATTTATAACAGATTGCAGAATGCATTCAATTAAAAATAAAATCGAATAAGCTATTAAAAATATTCACAATCCGTAACAATTTTTATTTGGAAACAGCCATGGGCGAGCTCGAAGCACCCACATTTGCATTTATTTAAGCAAATTACATGCCCAAAAATATGCCAAACGACATTTAAAAATCCACAATTTTAAAGTTATTAATTATCCACCTCAAATGTAAATATTTTGGAGATCTCTGCTTATAGAGGCAGAGTCCTCTCAAACAAACTGACAGTTTGTGATACGTTTAAAGAGGTTAAATATTTTCGCAGAGCACCGCGAAGGAATGGAAAATGCCAAACAATTATTTCGAAATTCGGGAAAACTTCAACTCCAATCCTAATTAATTGCGGTTGAGTAATTTATTTGATTTGCATAAATTGAAGATTCTAGGGCAAGAATTCTGTGAGTTTCCAAAGCACTGGCTTACGAAGATACCACTTCAGGAATAAATTATTAGTAAAAAGAATATAGCGAATGTTGTTGTTCATTAAGGTTGAATAAATTTATATAATTCAATTACACTCTCTTAATTACAGACTGTAAAATTTATTTTCCATTTCATATTTTTACTAGCAATCTAACGAAGTAAATATTTAAAAAAAGTTAACAGAAAAATGCTCTTAAAAGTTTAATGACAACTTTACATAGAAAGATTTGTTCCAATATAAACATTTCTATAACATTAAAAATATTGTATATACTCAATTTGTTAACGCACGAAATATTTTCTAAAAAGAGAAATTATACGCAGTTCTTTCTGAACATAAATATTATTATATATATTATGTATAACATAACATATATATATTATATATATATAACATATTATTTCTTTCCGAATATAAGAATTTTATTGTTAAAAATATTGTATATTCAATAGTCATAAAAGTTCGAATTTTTTTTATAATCAATTTTAGTGAGAATTTTCTTAGGTCTTCAAAATAGTAAATTATTTACAAATTAAAAAAAAATTAGCAAATTATTTTCAAAATTTATTTCCATTTGAGAAATAGAAATTAATTAAAAAATAAAACAGTAAATTTGTAAATTCAGAATATTTATTAAAAGTTAGTAAATATAAAAGTTTCCGATGTGCTGTTTTAATTTATGTCATGGACAGAAAGCTCTTATTCGTTTTCCCAAAGATACTGTAGTTACCAACATATAATTTAATCTGTTAGTGTTCATTGCTAACGATAGATGGAGCACGCTCCTTAATGAACTATTAAACTTAAAAAGTAATTTAAAGGCTTACTAAATTTGTATCTTTTTATTGCAAATTATTTTATATTTCAAATAAGTTTAATTAAGCAATTCCGTTATTGAATTTTAATAATAAAAGTGTGAAATGTTAAAAATTAATTAAAAAAAATTAAATTCAAATAAAGTACCTTTAAGTTTTTAAACAGATTAAAAAAATCAGAAATAGTTAACTATATTATATGAAACGAATTAAAAAAATAATTATTGTAAGGCTAATATTAAATACGGTAAAGAAATTACTTAATCATTAAATATAAAAAAATAATAATATATAAACATTAATATAATATAAATATAAAACCAAGTATATTTTACAAAGTAAAATAAATATATGTTATTAAACGACTTTTTTATTTATATAATAAATATGCCATTATGTTAATATGTAATTAAATAGATATACAATTAAATATTTGTTTGAATACATCAAAATATAAAATAAATGTATAAATTTATAAAATAAACATATAATTAAATGTTCAACAAAAAATTTAAATTAATTATTTAATTTTGAAAATAAAGCATTAAATGTTTGTTTTTCTCGAGACATTGAAATTAATTCACGAAAACTTACATAAAGTTTTCACGCGGTTAAATTATTTACAATTTATAACTAAACAATTTAATTGCATACGTGATTTAAAGGAATGATTTTATAAATGAACTACAAATATAAACAGCAGCCGATGCCAACATTCTCATAATAATTCAACAAGCAATTTAATTCGTGCCAAAACACTTAAACAGCGTTTGTAGTTTTCCGCAGTATTTTTATAAATATGACAGTAATGTTTGATGTGACAAACAACGGAAAGATATTTGACTAATTACCGAATAGGAGAAACAATAAAGAACGTAAAGATGAGTCTTGAATAAATCTTTTTTTCTCCCGCTCCGATTTCATTTCAGTCTTCATTAATTATGAATTATGAAAATGAATTAATTGTAACAAGCATTTTTACTCGGCGTGACGGATTTCAGAGAAAAACTTCTGCACTGTTGTTTATATGTTTTCATTCCTCTTGAGTTTGAATAAAATAAATAGTAAACACAAAAATTTAATGCATTTATTATTTACATTATATGCATTTTTGTAAAAATAGATGTAAGTTTTAGGAGGCATTAAACAAAGTGATGCTTCTAAGGGATTGGCCATTACAATTTTAACTACAATTAGAAGCACGTGTGTGTTAATAAGAGAATTACTTTAATAAAAACGCACTTATAGTACATTTATGTTACTTACTGGATTAATTGTGGTTTTTATTTGTTTTTATTAAATGAATACGATTCAATACGACATGCATTGCCAAATGCAGTTGCTATGTAACAAATCTAAACGAGTCGTTTGTATACAGAATAATTTGGCGATATTTGCGGGAGGGGGGGGGATAACATATCCTTAAGATTTACTTATACTTGCAATATTTTTTTTTCAAAATATTTATTATCGTTAATTGTACCTTTATAACAAAATTCTTGATTATTATAATTTTACGCATATGTTCTGAAATTAGAAAATTATTTAAATAAAAAAAATTTATTTGTCTATGTTTCTGAACTTATTTACATGTCAATATCGCCTCTTTATTTATAAATGAAAATCAATACTATTTCTTTGAATATAAAGTTTGGCAAAACGATAAGATGGATAATTATTATTAAATTTAATCTTGCTACAAAGTTACTTTTATCGAATAAAAGTGACTTCGTAACAAGCCTGAAGGAGAATATTTTATATAAATAATTTGGCGAAGTTTTCGGGAAAAAATAAAAAATATATACTTTTAATACTTACTTGCGTTAACAATATTTTCTAAACTTCTTATATCTCTCTCTCCATAATTATAAGAATTTATAACAAAATAATTTTGTTTCCAGTGTCTAATTTCCATAATGAGAAAAATTAAAATCCATACTTCGATATTGTCTCGAAAATGTTCGATGTGATTTATAATTACTAAAAAAGAAGACTTGATAAATAAAACATACGAACAGTTTAAAATCGATATTGCAGACTTATATAAAAAATAATTTCCCATTCTATGACTCAATATAATATCTGTGATCAAAAATATTTTCACACAGTAAAAAAGTGACGTAGTAGCCCATTACGAAAAATAAACGATGAAACATATCTTAAAAAATTTGATACCCAGCTTTTTATTTTAAAGCGAAAAATCTAATCGTAAAGCTAGTTGCTACACGCCTCTTTTACTTTCTAAAGCAAATGAAAAATTGAAACGATGTATGTTTTAAACATGTGTCCCAAGAAATTTCTAAGCGAAAAATTCTTTTAAGAATATAAACAGCATTAATATTTTAAAGAAGCGATATTTAAAGTAAACGAGAAAGTTTTCGAGCGGCAAAGACTAAGAAAGAATTATTTTTCAAATGCTAAAAATTTTGCATATTACTTTGTTCCGGTCCGATAAAAATTTATTTTTCCTACGTCAACACAGAGGGATAATTTTAGTAACTAAATAATATTTTCATTTTTGGATGATAAACTGCATTTTGTCGCCAATTGAACCATACATTAATGTAAATATATTTTAAACTTTGTCTTTTTTTGCATCAAAATTTTAATTTATAATTGTTTATGGTCTTAACTGATATATTACAGTTTTTTCTTCTCTGCTTCTATAATACTTTTTGATAAGAATATACTGAACCATTTCCTGAGATAGACAACAGAGTTTGAGGAGAATTTGTGAATAATATATTTTTAATATTATTTTTATCATAAATGCAAACATTTTTTCTGGGATTATGTTCACATTTTATGCATTGATCTGATATTCTTTTAAGACGAGGATTATAATATATGATATCACTTTTTGATACGAATATTTTGATTGATTTCTTGAGATATGATAATTTTAGATAGTTAATACAAAAAAGCTTCTCTGTAATAATTATTAATAATAATATAGTGCAATTGTTTATTACGTTACTTCTAATAAAAATGCTAATATTCTTTTTTAAGACATGATCAGATTTTAAACATAGATATGATTTATTTTTTGAGATTAGTATTATCATATATTATATCATTTTTCTTAAGATATGCTGAGGTTCCTTCCTTGAGATATGAAAAATCTCAATAAATACTACAGAAAAATTCGTCTGAAATAATTGTTAATTTAGACAAATACCATAAAATTTCAAGGAATTTATCATTAACATAACTTCTCATATTATTATATAATATACATTATTTTTTCCATAAATATTAGCATTTTTCTGGGATTATGATAATTGTTTTTTAGATCTGATATCATTTTAGAAGAGAATAATCATATCTGATGTCAGTTTTTGATACGAATATTCTGATTCATTTCTTGAAATATGATTATTTTCGATGGATGATACAAAAAAAAGCTACTCACTTTTCTGAAATAATTATTGGTAACAGTAGCGTTCCAGGAGAATTCACCAATAACGTTATCTTTTTCATTCTTTATCAGATAAAATTAATTATTTCTTAACATTAACATTTATTTCTGAAATTATGATCATATTTTAAAGACAGATCTGATAACTTTTTTAGAATTATCATATATGATGCTATTTTTTGATATGAATATTCTGAACCATTTCTTGAAACATTATTATAGATGGTTAACACCCAAGAAACTTTTCTAAAATAACCGTCAGTAAAAACTGAATTTCAGCGGAAGTGATCTATAAGAATAATCTTTTTCCTATGCTATCTTGAACATAAATCTTAACATGATTTTCTGAAAATATAATCACTTGTTATAACTAGATCTAATAGGAGGCTTGAGAGCAAGATTATCATACATAATATTTTCTCATAAAGATATTATTTTTGCGATATATTATTGATTTGTTTTTGCGGCCTGATTGTTTTCCTTCTCGATGGTCTAATATCGAGTGATACATTCTCTCTTAATTTTTTTCTAAATACAAATATTGTTGAAAACAGTTAAACAGATAGTAGAAACTAACTGACAATTTATAATTAAAAATAATTAATTTATTAATGTATTTATAAGAAACAATTATTACTGTTTATTTCGGTTTTTAACTAGAAAAGCTTTCTTTAAGTAAGGACTTCATATTTGGAAAAAAATTAAATTCTTCAAAAAATACTTTGCAAGAAAAAAATAAACTTTCCTAAACATATAATTTTTTCTTTCTTTTTTTTTTTTTTCCATCCCAAAACCGGTAGACACTAACATCGCCTCTAGGGGAACCGTTCCCAAAGCTGTAGCCAATAATTACAGTTCGTTAGCACTTTTGCTTCGATTTTTCTCGTCAGTTTCCCTCCCGCCAATAATTCGTTTGTGAGGGAGGGTGTACAGGATGCGTTTATGATTACCCCGGCGTTACAAGTTGAAAAAAAAAATGTAAAGGACACCTAGTAGTAGGTGTCGTTTTCCACCGTCTGAAATTAATAATTGGGGATCATAAAAAACGCGATAGAGCGCCATGAATAAATGGCACTTTCCCGAGGAATTTGGCGCAAGAATATTACTTCCAGAACAAATAATCCGCCGAAGAAATGTAACAGGGTGTGGTTTTTAGAAATGATATCGAAATTCACCAGGGAGCAACAATGTTACATTTTTTTTTTTTCTGCAATTATATTTCGATTACAAAAACTTCCGTTTGGTACTCCAACTCAATTTTTGTAATTATTCGCTCCATAAGAAATATAAATCGGATAATTTCGAACAGCAATTATTTATAAAAGAATTTTATGACGTTTTTTATTATTTATATGCGAAATACTTTTTTTTTTTTTTTTAAATTTTGAAAAAAATTTAACTCAATTTTTTTTGAAATTCCTTTTAAGTGCCTCAATTGAATTCAGTTTTATAATTTATTTTATAGCGGCATCGTGATTTATTTCAATTCAAGCATTTTTATCAATGATACATTTTCATTTATCATTTGAAAATGATTTAAAAGATTTTGTAGATGAAAGGATTTTGTATGTAAGTTAAAAGGTTCCAAAAATGTTTCTGATTCAAGTTATAATTAAAAATAATTAAATTCAAATGCTTAATTATTTTTGTTATAGTCAATACAAATTTAGCATGATTTTGCACGAAAAACATGAATAATTAGTTATTAAATAAAATAATAAATGTAAATCTAGAAACATAACAAAGGCATATTTAGAAAAAAAAAATATATTTTCACGATTAATACACCTTTATCAGTATTGGCAACACTAAAACTCGAAAAAAAAATAGATTTTTTATTCATAGCACGAGTTTTAAACTGTTGCAATTATTTTCTTCCATCTTATATTGTAATACAATGAAATGTTCGAAAATTTATTTTATATACTTTCGTGCAGAGAAATTACTAATTTTTTCTCCGTAAAAAATCTTATAAAAGAGAATTGAGAATTTAATACTCCTTAGCACTCTTTAGAAATCTGTTACATTTAGATGCTCTATGTTTTAAAACTTTTTAAATTAAAGAAAAAAAGAATTTTTTTAAGATAAAAAGTTAGAAGAATATTTTTATAAAAATTTTATTCTTTTGCTTATTATTAATTTTTAATGCTTATTATTAACGTTTAAAATAACGTGATTATTGATATAAAAAATAACAATTTGTTAGTAAAATTACAATAAAATATTTTAATATAAAAAATCACATCAATTTCAATTGCTTTACAAAATATCAGCATCTTTTTTTACAAAAGCTGCATCTAAGAAACAAATATAATTTGTAACTATAGGCATAATATTTTTTAATTTAAATATTTTATTTCACATTCAAAATCGAGCTAATGATGCAAAATATATACACAAACATTTTCTTTAAAAAAAAAAGAACTTTGCAAATTAAAGCAAGTATAATTTTTTTTTTCTTTTCTTAAAGTTAAAATCAGAATCAATACCTGTCAAAGCATAAATATTTGAATAGAATATTTGAGATTACCTATTTACAATAAAAATTATTCAAAATTATCAAATGCAACTAAAAATAGTTTCGTATCAAAAAAATAAATAAATAATTCTGTATTAAAACAAAACTTAGAACAAATCGTAGTACCACTGAAAAATTACAAAAAATAATCCCTTTTTCCCTCTTTTTGCTAGTTTACTTAATAACATTTGGAAAGACCATAATAATATCATAGTTGGTCTTACGTTTGGACTTAGCTTAAGTTTACAGTCGCTTAAATTAAAGCTGATTTTAACAAACTTAAATTCGGTATGGTAACTGTTGACGGAAATATATTAAAAATTGTGTTTTTACTTTATATTGAAAGGAAAATGTGATAAGCAAAAAAATTGGAATAGTTTCCACTATAATAATGTTGTAAGCATTGTAAATAATATATTAATTCTAGTCTTTGACTTGCAATGTATAAAAGAGAGCTAAAATAATTAGATCTTCACCAACCTGTAATCGAAGATCTAACTTTTCAAAATTAGAATCTTGCCCAATGTTGAAAAATTATCTTGAAGCTATTTTGAAATGAAGAATACTTTTCTTTACATGAAATGCATATAAATAACAGTATAAGTACAAATATGTACAAAATGTAGAACTTTATAGTTGCACCAAATTAAATTACTATTGTATTTGTGGATAGTACGAAAATTTAATTAATAACAATGTGGTATTTAAAGGAAAGAGAACAAAACTTCATCACCTTTGACTAAACCCTACATAAAACCTCAAGTAAAGATATGCAGTTTTTACAAAACTAAACTGTGCAAAAACAGCTAGGGAATCATATTTTCCATAGCCTATAGTTGGGAGAAAAATACAAATCAAGAAAAAATAATTTTTAAAATTATTATCGCTAAAGATTTTAAGATGTACTTAACATCAATACAGACGCAATTTTTCGAAGCAATTACAACTTTTATAAATGATAGATTTAATTCGTATTATTTGATAAAAATAAATTAAGAATGGTTTTTTTAAAGTTAAAATGAAAAACATTTTCTTAAATAACTTTTATACATTAAGATATATAAGTGTATATATTTAATACTTTTGTGAGCTTCTTAAGCTTTAAATTTTAAATATCTTTATAATTCAATATCTTAATGAAAATAAATAGTTATTGATCAAATGTTTTTTTTAATTAAAATTTTTGATTAGAATATTTTAAACAAGATAATTGATAAAATGATACAACATCCTTACGTTTTTAGTGATACAACAGTCCAAGGTGGGTCCTGACCTTCTTAAATATTTTCCTCCTAGTCTCATTATTTTTAGCCATGGTCTTCCAATTTATCACTTTTAAAATGGTAAGACCACTTTCTAGGCAGTCAGCCCATCTAAGGTTGGGTAGGCCTCTAGATCTGCTCCAGACGACCTGACTAAGAATATTTTGTGTTGAATGTCATTGTTATTTCTAAGAATATGATTAGGCCATTTAATTCGTTGGATTTTTATGTATTTGATGACATTGGGTTCTCTGAGTACATGATAATTTTAAATTTGAGCGTCTGTGCTATAAGTCATCCACTTGTATACCACTAAAAATATCTCATAGTGCCCACCGCTTAAAGAATCCATCTTTTTGTGCCATTGTCCAAGTTTCTCATGAATGCGTAAGAATAGGTCTTATTAGATATTCATAAACTAATAACTAATCTTTCTTTAAATTAAATATGATTTTATGTTTTTTTAATCCATAAAAACATCTGTTGGCAACACTGATTCCCCACTGAATTTCAGAGGTATGATGTTGTTGTTAATGTTAACCTCAGATCCTAGAGGTGCAAAGATACTTTGGGTCAATTACGTTTATTATTAATCTTATTCATTATAGGTTAATTTTCTTTTTCTTTCTTTTTTTTTGTTATTTTTTCTTTGTTATAACATAAAACAAAGCAACAACTAAAGGCTAAAAAAAGCACAAATTTACTTTTATAGCCCATCTGCCACAAATCACTAAAATTTGTCAAAATATGACAAATACTTTCAATTTGGAATAATATTTCCTGGAATTAACTTATCATGTGATATCATAACGTTGCCCCAATTTAAACATTATAATCTTGCAGAATTCATGTACTAAAAACCTCATGCAGGAAAACAAAGCTTTTGAATGCCATATTGAAAATAATGGCGAAGAAATTGTGACCTCAGATTACATGCGAGTAGTTTTTATTTGGCGATAATCTTGGCGTCCATGTGATAATGAGGTCCATGAAAATCAAGTTATACCAGAAATAATAACTCTGCAACTCTTAATGTTAATTTTATGTGTGTGTGTGTGTGTGATAGATGTTTTAATATAATAATTACAGTAATGGTGTTGTAAGATTAACAAAGTTCAAAAAAATTTTGTCTAGTTTTTTGAAAATTCTACTGTTTTGAAATTTTCCTTTTAAAAACAAAGTACAAGATAAAGTTTGACAAACGATCCTCGCACCTGCCTGTTTCAAAAGATTAAAAGGCCTTTTCGAAAAGAAAGAGGGGAAAAAAAAGCGATACTTTTTGTGTCGAAACAAGACAAACACAATGTAGCACATTCATCAAAAACTACCAGGCCAACAGTGACTGCCACTTAAAACCAATCGATCACTTATTGCCAATAAAAGGGTTTTTTCCCAATAAATTCTTTACTTCTCCGAGTTAAGTAACGATCGATGGAGGTAGGGATTTTTAGCTTCAGAGCCATCAAAAGAATTGGACAACGGACGAAGGTTGTTGGGTTCACATGAAAATGGACGCAAACTGTAAGTTGCGAGGGAAAAATCCATCTGCCCCGTACTCTAAACATCGCATTAGTTCCCTCCATCTCTACAGACCAGACACGATTTCAGGAAAATAAAGGGGAAAATGGGTAGATTGGAGGGAAAGGGGGAAAAAAAGTAAGTCGTTGTCTTGGAAAAAGAAGAAAATGCTGAGAAAACAGAAACATTAGGAAGACATCGTATTGATTCCCAGAACGCCACGTGCCGACCAGAAGAGAAAATGGATGGGGAAAGGGGAAAACAAAAAAGGGAAAAAAACTCCCTATAAATGAATTCTATGTTGTCTTTCCTAGGACAGTGACATGAAGACACTGATGCTAACAGACTGTAATAAATTACTGCAACTTTGTAGTATTGCAAAAATAGACAACAAGGAAATAATTCCTAATTACGAATTTTCGTTCGAAGTTTTAATTTTTTACAAAACAAAAGAGATTCCTAAGAAATATGTTGTTAAATTAAATCATGCTGTATATATAAATGGTAATGGTAATCAAGTTCACACATCATACTAACTTCATTATTAATTAATAAATTAATCTTTTTTAAATCCATAAATTATTTTATTTATAATTATATATCAATTTAATAATAAATAAAAAATTTTAATTTAATAATAAATTAATAATAATTTAATTATATATTAAAAATTGTACAAATGAAAAAAAAAAGTTACGAAAAATAACATACATTTTTTTTTCTAGAGACTATAACAGGAGCCGTAATAGCACTTATAAGAGGATTTCACTAATATAGTATATTTTATTGATTATTAAAACATATTTCAAAGTTTTTAATTGAAGTTTAATAATACTTTTTTTAACTTTATGATTATGTTAAAATTATTTCCATCATTTAAATAATTTTTCATTAAACTGTAAAAATATAATGAGCATTTTGAAACTCGTAACTGTAATTCCGAAGCTGCTATTGTTTTAGCAGTTTTTTTTCCTTTTTTTTCAATTAAAATCATCATTAAGCAATTTCATTTACATTTAAGGTTTTAACATTTTTATATCAAATTAAAGATTTAAAGACAATTAATAATTTAGTTTCCACTTGAAGACTTTAAAATTTCTGCTTCCTGATTAGGATAGACAGTTAACACTTAACACGAATTATTTGTGATTTATTAAAAAAAGAAGGTCAAATTCATATTGAAGTTTTATTAATTTTGATCAAACTAATATTATTTCGATCAAAAATTGCTTCTGAAAATTTTTTACAAGAAATATTATTATTGCAATATATCAATTTTTTAAATTATTTTTTAAAGTAATTTCTTATTTCAATGTTGACAACTTACAGGAGAGATATGTACGTAATTAAGTGCAATCATATTTTTGTATGCAGTTCTTCTATAGTAAAATTGAAAAAATTTCAAAATGGAAAAAATAAAAAATATATATATTTCTGCTTAAGGGAGAAACCAGGAAAAAATGATAAATGCTGTATACACACAATATAAATAATTTACTCATTAATATATTGTGTAAGTGTAAAAATGTAAATACTAATTTATAGTAAAAAAAATTTTTTTCATTATAATTTTTTTTTAAATTTGCAAGGTAGAAAACAATTTTTAGAATTTTGATTTAAAATAAAATTTTTATAGTAAATGTCACGTTTTCTAAAATTTCATTTGCTTATAAAAATAATTCTATTAGAGAAACTTTAGCATTATTTGGAAAAATATTTTGAAATTTTGCAAATTCAAAAAAGGGATAAAAAATTCATAAATACGAAAAATTTTAGAATATAGAATACATTGAAAATTTCAAATCCATTGTTTTTTAACAAACGACTGCAAATTCCCTCACACATTTAGAAGCTTTCAAAATAAATCAATAGAGATAAAAATAATTACTTATAACATGGGATAAATTTAAAGGAAATAAAAGTAAAATTTTACATCTTACCATTTTCGATAGGCATTACATTTCATATTGCATTACATATTATACAAAAAAACACAAGTGTCTTACCTACAAAGATAAAAAAAACTATATTATTAAAAATATTGAAATTAAAATATATTTCATATTAAAATAAGTTTAATAAAATATATTTCCCCCATTTCAAACGAGTGTATTTGTGTTTAATTTATTTTCAGTATAAATTAATACTTAATACTAATTAAAATATATAATACTAATTAAAAACGATTTAAAGTACACAAATATTCAGGTATGATTTGAAGAAGGGTAATTAAAATGGCGACATCTCCTAAAAATTAGCTCATTAATTAATTAGATATTGATAAGTACATTCTTAATAAATTCAAATTCTCAGTGGCAGAGTAAGTTGATTTTTGTTAGTTTTTTAATTGTTTATAAAAAGAAATATATCTTAGATTTAAGTACCCAATAAACTTCTGTATAATTATAAAATATTTAAATAAAAAATTTATTTAAATGTAATCATTAATAAAAACACTTCATTTATTTATTAATTATTGGATTTCAAGAAAAGTATTATAATATCTTATTAATGAATAATAAAGCGCAGAAATAAATATAATAAAACAAATCAATATTATATTAAATTAAATTTTTTATATATTTAAAACTTTCAAATTACAATTTTTAATTTTACTATATTATTGACTAACCATGTATTTGATATTCGGAATAACTTGTTGTATATAGCAAATAGTTGCATAACAGTAAAAAAAAAATCCCTTTTTAGTAAAATGTACATTAATATAAAAATCCTTCTCAGAAGATTAAATTATTATATTTGATATTCGGAATAACTTGTTGTATATAGCAAATAGTTGCACAACAGTAAAAAAAAAAATCCCTTTTTAGTAAAATGTACATTAATATAAAAATCCTTCTCAAAAGATTAAATTAGAAGTTTCGTAATTTTGAACTGTGGTCAAGTGACGAAATTGACACTAACTGAATTTTTTTTCACTACACCACACCAGAAGAGAGATATAATATTTAACGTATATTTAACTTATAAAGAGAGAGAGAGAGAGAGAATTATTAACATAATATTTTTATTGAGTCAATAAAATTCAAACAAGAAAAAAAACCATCAAAATAAATAATAATTACTAAATTTTACGATTTTTATGAATTTATGAAAATTTAACCCTTTCTATTGACCAAGCAAATTAATAAAAAAAATTTAACGAACTGGTAAATTACTGTTTTTATATCATTAATTTAAGCGACACAATTTTATACCTATTTCTTTAATTAATAAATGAAACTGACAAAAGCAATAAAGTGTTCATTATTAATTTAGAAATACAATATTAAAAAATTCCCTTAGAAAAACCCTAGTGATAAAGGAAATGGCAGTGGATTAAATTAAAGGTTAAAATGTGTGTTTGTGAGAGAGAGATTAAGGGAAGTGTTAAATGACACGGAAAAATCTTATTTGTGCTTATAGACAAATTAAATTATCATTATGAAAAATGTTTTAGTGTACTTTAACAACAAGTTACAATTTAAGGAAATTAAATCCTAAAATGTTATCACATATTAAAAATTTTTAACAACGGAACAAATTCCTACTGTTAAAAAAAGTAACTAACTAATTTTAATTAAAAAACTTGACATGAACATTTGTATAGATTTCTAATGTAATACGAGGGTTACTCTGAAATTTTTGAGATACGCAAAGACGAGAATTTACGAATTAAAAATAATGGTTTAATTTTAAAATACAAAGTATTGTAACACAGAAGACGATTTTTATTGACTTACTTCAACTTCTTTAGTGTAGAATGAATTTTAAACAGAAGGGAAAAGGGAGTTGACGCGAGAACATGTTCGCGCTATGATTTTCTACGATTTTGAAACAGGATTAAATCAAGAAGAATGAGTTCAACAGTTGCAATTAGCATTTGGTGATGAATCTCCAGCTCGTGCTACTGTATTCAGATGGTTTAGAGAATTTAGAAGAGGTAGCTAATTTCTTCAGGATGAAGAACACACAAGAAGGCCGCCGTCGGCAGTAATCACGGATAATGTGTCTGCCATACGAAAAATGTTAATGGATGATAATCGCTGTACCTATCAAATGATACTGAAGGAACTTAACATTTAATCCGCAGCCATACACAAAATCATTCATGAGGAATTACATATGAAAAAAGTAGTTTGCCGTTGGGTTCCCCAAAATCTAACTGATCACCAAAAAAGAGGAGCGTGTCAGAATCAGTAAAGAAACTCTTAAACTGCTAAATGATGGTGACCATCGCATCATTTCTAAAATTGTAACAGGTGATGAAACGTACATACCATTTTTTGACGTTCCAACATGTCAAGAAAGCAAAGTATGGGTCTTTGAAGATGATCCCACGCCGACAATGGTGAAAAAAACAACGCGCACTGAAAAAAGTGATGTATGCCGTTTTCTTCAGAAGTACGGGATTGGTCAAAGCCATCAAGTTGGAAAGACAGAAGACAGTAACAGCAAACTGGTTTACCACTAAATGTCTTCCAGAAATTCTACAAGAACTGAATGTTAGGGAACTAATGCTTCACAATGACAATGCATCTTCACATACAACCGGATTAACAGTTAAATTTCTTAAACAAAAACAAATTAAAGTGATCCAACATCCTCCTTATTCACCTGATCTAGCTATGTGCGACTTTTGGTTATCCTTTAATCTAAAAAAGGGCTTACGTGGACGTCGTTTTCATTCAGAAGAAGAGATTGATGTGGCTATAAATGCATTTTTTTCATCTATACCAAGAAATGAATGGCTTGAGGCATTTAATCTGTGGAAAATTCGTCTACAAAAGTTCATTGATGCTGGAGGAGACTATTTTGAACACACCTAAAATTTTGTAAGTATAATTTAAAAACCTAGTTGTATTTCAAAAATTTCAGAGTGACCCTCGTAGTAACTAGTTCAATTTTCCAAGTTATATTTTCTTTAATTTTCTTTAAAGTCTATATGTTATTTTTCAATTTTTTCCAAATTAAAAAATAAACATCGTATTTTTCAGTTCACTATTGAACACTTTTACTCAGTCAAAATAATTTTAACTGCAATAATCAACGAAGTCTTTGTAATATTTGTTTCTAAAAATTTAAAACAAAACGAATTAAAACATCGATATTGAACAAAATAGTTTTTTTTTAAAAAAAAAAAGTAAAATAAACATGAATAGAAAGTTTAAAAGAAGATTTTGAAATGTTCAGCAAAAATTGTCGCCAATTTCAAGTCACTGAATGTATGTAAAATATATCATTAAACACATCGCTTTTTTCTAAAATACTGAATAAGATATTCTACGTGTACAACAAAATAAAAAAAACTGCTCTTTTTACAACGATAGTCATCTTCACTTTTTTCCTTTTCGAAAAATACAAGGTGTAAATAAGCATAAGAGATTTTCAAATGAAATGCTAAGTGTTGCCAATTCGAATCATAAAAGCAGAAGTATCAAAAATCCCTCCCTGTTTTAATAGCATGCATTTTTATTCTATCATACTCAGTGCAAAATAAACGAATGATTCTTTTTAATAAGAATATTGAAGCAAATAATTTTGTAAAAGTCAAATTTAAATGAATACCTTAACCAAGGGACGATTTTAAACGCATAATATGGCCAAGAAATCTCAAACAGCAAACACCATAAATTCATCACCATTTTCATATCATATATATCAAATATGGAAACTGAGAATAGTGAAGATCTTTATAAGCATCTACCACTTAATAATGCCTTCTTTTACCACATCATCGATCCCCAAAACACCCTATGTATCACTGTGCGAATGAAGAAAACTCCAGGAATGTTTCTGTACACCTGTAATTCACCGGTTACACATCCAGTGCTTTCATCAATCTCTCCACCAGATTCCAGACAAGTAATCACTTCAATTTTTTTTTATTTTAATGTCGAAATGCTGTTCAAGGAGCGACAGGGGTGTTACGGTCATTGCAAATGTTAATGAGTACAAACTAGCGCGCGATCTTTTCTTCGAGGTAATGTGGATACGCCTACATATCCCGATAATTACGCCAAAGAATTACAGGGCGTTCTTGTCTCGCCAGCGATGAAAGAGATGAATAGCGATCAAATGAAGGGAATGCTTGTTACTTAAGATGACGTAAATTTGATAAAAATAAAATAAAAGGTCTGCTGTTTATGGAGATGGGATGACAAAGTTGGTCGCCTTATTCCCAAAACAGTATAATGGCATTGTATTATTACTTGGCAATAATAAAGTAGTTATCGCCAAAAAAGCGAGTGAAATTATATATTCTACACTTCTAAGTTAAAAATGGCATTTCTTTCCATGCCAAAGATTTAAGCTTCTAAAGCCTTCAGCAAAAAATATATCAAAAGGTCAGAAATTTCTAAATTTCAAGAACTTGTATTTCATATTAATAGGTTTGATATAATAGCTAGATTGATTTTGTTTAGTAATTTAAAAAATTTTATATTCAAAAAACTTTTAAATGTACCGCTCATATAGTATTAAATCTGAAGCTTTCTTTTTTCATCCAATGAATTTAAGTTCAAATCAAGGATGCAAGCAGCTTTCGTTCCTCAACTAAATTTTATTTCAGGATGTTTATTTATAATTTAATACTATATTATATATTCAAATTAACCTATTATTTTGCTTTCATAAGACATTAATATAAATTTTTTTAAAAAAAATTCTTATTATTAATCACTTTATAGTAATACAGTATATTTTCTATAGTGGTAGTTTTTTACAGAAATAATAATGAAATGCAAATATAAAAATTTCAAAGTAATATATGTCTTTTTATAACAAAAGATAATTTACAAAACTCTGTAAAATATTATAAATTATAATAAAATTTTAAGATTGCCATTAAACAAAGAACTTGAGGGATGATTTGATGTATGAATGCAATAAATTTTGTCAAAAATTGTGTTAAAACCCATTTAGAAATTAGCAGGTGACAGACATTGCTTACAAGACTGAAAGATGGTGAGATTGATACATAAACTACCATCCCTATTAAGTTTGGTACCAAATACATCCGCAGTGATGCGGGGAGATGGATAAACTTTCGTATGGCTAGCTCTTTCTTGGCGTGGTATGGCGAAGATTGTGCCAGTTCACAGTAATTCATCTCGGCATTCGATAGTGGTTTAATATTTATTGACAATTGGCTACGATTACCAACTTTGGTGGGCAGAAATATGTAAAACGAATGTAATTAAAAAGCATTAAATTTACACTTTAATCCTGTTCTAAAAATTAAATTGAAAAATTTGGCTTTATAATTACTTTTTTCAGTTCATGAAGATCATTGAAACGAGGACCAACAGTTCAAAGTGGTATCCGAATTGTTGTACCAAAGGCTAGGCCACTAAATCAGACAGTTCAGTTTATTTTAAATATGTATACTACATACATATGTGATTAAGATATGCCAAAATTAGGCAAAATGATTTCATGTTCTTATATGTAAAAAAGATTTCATGTTCTTGTTTGTAAAAAAGATTGTATAAAAGAGAACGTTTCAAAATTATTTAAATAATTGTATTTTTCAGTGCTTAACTTAAGCAAAATCCACATAACTTCACTTTTTTTTTTATTCAAAATCATATAGATATTTATACTGATTTAATTACATACAAAATGTAAAATTTTGATTACTAAATTATCCGATTCTGCTATTATTATGCAATTTAACCTTATAGCAATGAATTCTGTTTGTTTGTATATAGTACATATAATTTCAAAACGCCTTTCTCTTGTCCTTCTAATGAGTAAAGATAAATTTTATTTCTGTCATTTCTCAATTATTTTGTTTGTTTTCTTCCCTCATGCTTTTAATCTTAACTTCCATTTTCACTTACGCCATTATTACTTTAATTATTTTCCATTATTTTCTAAACGATTAACTTATTCTAATCCGAAAAGCTTTTCCTATTTCTTTAAATCTTTTGTAATTCATGCAATTTGGATTACTTTGTTTTTCAAATATCCTATTAAAAACACTTATAAACCTTTGGTATTTGTTATAAATAATTTTTATAATTAATTAAAATTTTTGCAATAACCAATATATACATATATATATATATATATATATATATATATTACAACTTTCAGATGATAGGAGAAAAACCAGTATGATCTTTAATCTTTAAAATATACAAATATGCATATTAACCTAACAATAAAAATCAGTTGTTTACTCCGGGGTGTACAACCCGTCCTGAAACAAATATACACCTTTGATATTTGTTATAAAGATGTGAAACATTTATTTTGCGCCAAAAATATAAATTTATGAAATGAAAGAACCCATCAAATATTCTCTATCTCTTTCTCGCTTTACGCAAAATGCATTGCCAAAAATAAATTGACATGAAAATAGATGGAAAAATAATTCGAAAAATTATATTATACTTCAATAAATTGATTTCGAATCTCCAACACAAACGCAGGAAACCAGACAAGTGAACAGACGATTTAGACTACCTTGATTCTGCAAAAATCATGCTTGCTGTACAATTTCTACTGTCGAAGCAAAAATCATCAATAATATATGAAACAATTTATATTTTCCCGATATCAATTCCCCAGATAACCCTCCATTTATTTCAAGTAGGACGATGGCAACAAAAAATACACATTACCAAAAGAGGATAGAAATTTGGCACTAAATTTCCGAAAACTAGACAAGCGATTTTTGAAACATAGAAATGTTTTCTTTTTCCTGCTTCCCTAGCTTCAGAATTTGCTTAATTTTTACAGACTTAAGCAAAACAAGGTTAAGATGAAAATAGAATTTTTATAAAAAAAAAATCTATTTCTGCATATTTCTAAATAATCATTTATTTTATACTGATAAGTGACAATTTACTATATTATTTTGACTGTTTGAATCTGATAGGAGCTTCGATTGAATTGGTGTCTCGTTTTGGTATTTCATTTTTTTCCATTTTCATTCCAGTTGGTAGAATTATATTTCGTTTGCTGTTGGTCTAATTGTAAACAACATTTTGAATTCATGCTAATGGTCAAGTGATAATGATACTGACTCAATATCATTATCAATAAACTATTTTCTTTATTTTAAAAGACAAGTGACAAAATCAACCCCTGAGTTGGCATGTTCATCTCTAAATGTCTACATCACAATGGAATCATAAAAATTTTAATTTGTACAGAAGTGTTGGCAGCACACTACTCAGCTGAATATCAAGTAACATTATATAAATATAAGAACAAAAATCTAAAATTAATTATTTTTACTTGAATAAAATAGTTACAATTAAATGCTTTATAAACACATCATTGATCTTTCTACAATGTTGCATTTGTAGTGAAGTCACAAAATACTTAAGAAAGTCACAAATACTAAGAAAGTCACAAAATACTTAATAAATAAATACTTCATAAATTCAAAGAAGTTTTGTAGACATTCTACTGAAAGTATAAAGTTATATTGTAAATGTAAACTCGCATAACGCTTGATACAAAAATAATGTTTTTTTTCAAAACAAAAGATCTAACAATAAAATTTTAATTCTGTAAATTAAATTGAGTACACTATATTATCATAATGAAAAGAACTTTACTTGCTAAATTAAATTGACAGATAATATTTAAGCTAAATTAACGTGATATTAATACCTGAATAGATATATCTAATTAAATTTCAGCATTCCCTATTTAATGATTAAATTTCGAGTTTACTATTTCTATCGATTTAGAAATATATGTGAAATAAACGTTTCTCATATTTAAATAGAGTGAAATCCGCTATTTAATGTGAGACATAATAGCGCTATCCTGTTGAAAAATGTCCATATTTGTTATTTTTATCCAGTTTATTAGTTTTAAAAAAAAAAAACGCAACGAAAATTTTATACATTAATATTTGTGATACTGGATCAATTATATATAAAATAATATATAACCCATTCTTATAAATTATTATTCTTTATTAAGTTATTCTTTCCTTTAAATTAAATTTAAGCAAACGAATAAATTTAATTTAAGAAAGAAAAATTAGCGAAGAACGATTTTTTAGGTTCATTTTAATAAATCGTCTTGAAAAATGAACAGTTTTATATCAAAAAAGTTTTGGAAAGGGGAAAAATCAAATAAAATTCAGATTAAATATTTACAATTATTAAAGAGAAAAAGTCAACACCCGACATAACGATATTATTTTTTAATAATTTGATTTTAATTATTAAAGATTTAATTGCAGCTTTAGTTTTAAAAATCACCTAATTAAATTCTGTGACATGTTAATTACTTTTTAACAGCAATAAACTTTAAAAAAAAAGTTCAAGAATTTCTTAAATTCTGAAAGTAATTACTGTCGTTAAAAGCGAAACAATAAAAACCGCAAACTTTAATTAGAAATAATTTAAGAAAAAAAAAAAAAAAAAAACGCAGTCCGTTTTTATCATTTTCTGCTACATAATACGTTGAAAATTTAATTAGGAAAATATAAAATGACAATATTTAACGAGTTATTGTTCCTTCTACTTTTAATGTTCCAAATAAATGACACTGCCATTATGCGTAAATTGAACAAACATAAATTTTTACTCCAGACTAAAAGATGACTTACTGACGAAATTCCTACTAAAAATAAATATTGAAAGTTGCAATCACAATTTAAAGAATTTTGTGAAAAAAAATTGGTAATAGTGTAATGAATGATATAAAAATTATTGTTTATTTATAATCTTTCCATTTCCTCATTCATTTACTAGAAAAAAACCTCGTTAGAGTAATGTATTTATATGTAAGCGATAATGTATTGTCAGCAATAGTATTACTTAATCAAAATTAGCTGGCATTTTATGATTGGCGATGATTCTAAATAAAAATGGAATTTTTGCGACAAATTTAATGGCATCAATATTAAAATTGGTGACAAAAATCGGTATGATTCATGGTAGTTATAAATAAAATATTGTTGCTCAAAAAGCAACTGTAAAAGTATACTAAATAAAAGAGCACGAACTGAAAGTTCCTTTCTAAAATAGCCAAATTCTATATTTAAAAATCCCCTGTATCATTATGTAAGAAATTCAGTGTTTTTTTCCCCATTTAACATAATAAAAGAAATTTGTCTCACAGTATTTTGTTTCTGACTACTTATTACTATAATCCGAAATAATAAATATACAGATGATATCTTTGTAAATTTAGTTCATGACCAATGTCAATGTCGACTCTTTTTCTTCTAAATTTTTAAGTCATACTAATAGAGACAATGAAGGTTTAATGTGTATAAGCTTTCTTATTGGGTCAGTTATTAGTGGATATAGGTATCGAACTTGATACCGGGGTACGAGATATTCAGCTTCTTCACATAAGTAGTTTGGTCATTTAAAGTTGTTATCGATGAAATAAATCGTGTTGGTTTATTTGAAGAAGGAAATCAAACTAACTTATCTTTAAGATTTTTTTAAATGAATGTTTCTATAATTAAAATTCCCAGTGGCCAGAATTTGGTACGGTTAATCATTGATTTGAGTATAAGAAAGAAGAAAAAAGTCAATCGATCACGTGAGAGAGCATGATATGTGATTCTCTAAGAGACAAAGAAATCTCTTATTGGCTGAAAAACGCCAATTAGATGCCATTAATAAAACCCTTCACTCAGGTATTTAGATTTGTTTGTCTATTTCTGTCAATCAAAACACAGGCATCAGTCTCATAATTTTGAACCAAGATCAAATGACGAGGTTGACACCTGAACAAACAAACCCCTAACACTAAGCTACTCCAGCGGATGCATACTGAATCCCACATATAACGAAGATAGGCTTTCTCATTTCGACGTTTTTGTATCAGTCAAGTATCGAATTAGCTACCTCCCGAACACGAGACCAATGTTTTGTTCACAAGGATATCGTAACATTTATATAAAAACACGAATCACTATAATATTCCATTTTTTTCTCAATAATACTTACAAAAGTGTTGAAAAAATAGAAAAATATTTTTGGCGCGGATTTTCTTAGATTTTTAAAGGGAGACCACCTCTAGCAATAAGCATTAAATTAAAGATATTAAAATACTTTTTTTTATTCACTAATAGTTTATAAATTATTAAATTTTTTTCACAAATATTATGATCTCCAATTAGCCAATTTTTTATTTATTTTTTATTTTTATTATTATAATTTTTTTACCAAATTCAGAACAATGACAGAAAAATAAAGCTTTTACGAATAAAAAATTTAAAAAAAAGTGTAAAAATAATTATTTTTCATCCATTATTTAAAAAGAAGACAAATATCAAATAAACTAACAGTCAAACCGTAAAAATAAACAGCAAAGCGTTCAATAGCCGTTTTCGATAATTCAATTTGAAGTCATTTCAAATATTCCAATAAAATATATTTCCCCGAATATTTATACCCTTTCATAAAATTCATTTATTTCGCTATTCAAATTTTCTTTCCGCTACTTTTAATTAGTTTTTTGATGTTTGAAAATGTAAGAAGTTCAATTTACAAAAAAAGGAGGAAAAAAAATTTTTTTTGTTCCAGTTAGAATAATTTTTTATGCATATTTGCATTTAAGGGGTCTCCCTTTCAAATTAAAGTAAAAGCAAATATTAATTAAAATATCTTTATCATTCACGTCTTTTTTAAAAAGGAGTGAATCAATTTGGAGAAAAGAAATCGAAATTTTATAATTTAATAAATTAAATTTTTACATATAAATTTCAATATGGGAAATTTTTCGTATAATTTTCCTATGAAAATGATTTAAATTACACTTGTTAAATTTAAAGAAGTGCGCATAACGTTTTAAAGAATATGCCATTTATATGTTTTTTCTTTAAATAATTTTCCACCATCGAATTTTATACTTTACACTAAAGCTAGAATATTTCAGTTGCACGGTTAAAACCCAAATTATTTAAGCTATTTTCTGAAAGTGAATAGCGACTATGATAACAGAAAGCCATTCCAGGCAGTAAAATTTGGAATTTATAGTGTAAGAAATTTTATTTTTAATTATGCTGAAATTTTCTAAGTTATCAAATTTTTCATAATTTTTCCATTAAAATATATTATATATGTTTTTAAATTTAAAAAAATTTCTTGCTAATGAGTAAGCTATTTGTACTAAATTACATATTTTCTCCATTAAATAATACGAGGTAGTTAAATAATACGAGGCCAAATCCGTTTTTGTTAAAATTATCATCATCTACATCAAGCAATGAAAACGTGGTAAAAATGAAAGCAGAGAAAGCCAATTGCCTTAATTTTGATCACATTCTTATAAATTTAGGGAATGAAGTGAACTATTGCGAGAGAGAGAGAGAGAGAGATTGCAATATTGACGTAGAATTAATAGCAAACAAAAAATATTGCTACCTACATTTTATCAATGATGATAACCAATGAATTTTCCCGGCAATGTCATCATATATCAAAATATTATCAGCAAACAAAATAATATACGGAATACACAAGAATTATTTAAAAAGTAAAGTATATTCTATAGCACTTTTTAATTCTAGCATCAAATTGACGACTTTCTTTTCGTTTGGCGCAAATAAAAAAATGGACACTGAGCGCCATGTTGGTTTAGCTAAAATATTTTCAACAAACACAAATGTTTCAGGGGATCATTAAATACAAAGACTAAAATAAAACTTATCAAAGCTGTTTACGTGGACAGATAAATTTATCAAAGCAAATACAGTAAATAGCACAGGGTCCCAGATTAGGCTTAATTTTAACATTCTGCAAATATTCTATTTCAATGGATAATCGAATTAAAACATACGAAAATTCATTATATTTGTTGACATGAGCAGGCACACTATGCCAAAGCAATAAGAAATTGCTAAAAGCAAAACTGTAAAACCGCGGAAGTAAAATGAAGTTGTTATTTGTGTCATCACCGGGCGCCATGTTAGGCTTAACTTAATGACATCTTAATATTTTATAAATGAACACATTTCAATGGATGTAAAATGCTATAAAAATTCATTACAGTTAAGCACAGAAGCAGAAATAAATTTTTTAAAAATAAAATCGTAAAATTACCGAAATGAAAAATGAAGCTATAACTTGAAACAGTAAATATTTTGTAGAACTGTACTCTATACAGCTTCACAAGTCTATTACATGTTAAAATAAATGAAAATTAAAATCGATTTTCAGCTTCAAAACACGTTAAAATAAAGGAAAGCGGAAAATCTATTTTCAATTTCAAAACACACAATACAATTTGAATACAAACGGATCATGATAGATAGCAGCTTAAATAACTATTTTCCCAATAAACAACAGGAAGAGCTCATTTCCGTTTTCTTGAAGTTCATTCTTTAATTCGCGCCTTCAACAAAGGTAAAATAAACCAGGAAATAAATATTTTGGAAACATGATGCGAATTAGACGTAGAAATGAATGAAAAGATCCCCATATCTAAAAATGAATTCGTTCTAAGAAAGAAATTTAATTTTCTCTAAAAGTTATTTCCACTCGATATAGCATCTTCACATTCTTTAAGACAAACTGAATTTTGAATGATATATAATATCTATAATAGAGAGACAACCTAAAGAAATAACCTGTTTTGTATTTCATATTCTTTCCTATATATTATGCACATCTCTTTTGATTTTTCCTATGGTTATTATTACAATAGGATGTATTATTATTTTATATAAAATTAAAATGGTTCTCTACCAGTTTTTCCCCGTATTTATTTGAAAAAGTATTATTCGCGCTTATTGTTGCAAGTGTTACAATATTTAGCAATAAAAATATACATTAATTTTACTAACATTTTCAAGTGGGGTTTAAATTTTGAATATAGATGATTTTTTACAAGAATATTATTAATATTAAATTTAGAAACAATAGAAAAATTTACAAATTACTTTAAGATTTGAAGTAACCAAGCCAAAACGTAATGATAAATATTTATCAGAACAATTATTAAATACACTTGTTTTAAAATCTCAGTTGAAGTAACGAGTACTGACTTTTATTCGAATTTTACAGTCATTTTTATCGCAGCATAATAATTTAAATTTAATATAAAATTAGAAAGAAGTACCACTTAATGAACGGTTATCGTATTTATAAAATGTCAATCTAGATGCAAAACACTAATTACAGAAGGCAGCTCAGTAAATTATTATATTGTTTAATTTGTCTCTCTTAGCTCGCATAATACACGTGAAGATAATTGACACGGGTTCAGCAGACTTAAATATATTTATAATCTTTAAATATCCACGTTTGAAGTGAGAATCGAACAAGCGAACTTTTGAGCGAAGAACAAAAGTCGTACAACTGTACAATAACCAAACATGTTCATCTCATTTATTAGGAAATCTGTAGATAAAAAGAACGTAATCCTTAAGAAGTTAGACAAATAGCATATATACTTATATGTATATACCAATTGGGAGGAGTGCTAGAGTGTTAACAACTACATCACCGATATTCTTGTTTTAAAGCCTCACTTATAAATATACAATTAAAAAAAAATTTTTTTTTTTAACATGTCTTTTAAAAATCAAACTGATTTCTACCATTAAAACCTCTCGTTCAAAATGTTCCACTTACGCAATTATGTTAAGCCTAAATGAAGCAATTAATTCTACTTAGATGAAAGAAGTAAAAGCATTTATAAATTCAGAAGAAGCTGAACTTATACAAGTGATTTGAGCGCTTCAATTAAAAGAGAGGAAATTAATTTCGTAATTCAATAACGAATTTGGGTGCAGTGACACGTGATTATTTCGTTTGAACGGACTAAGAATGATTTCTTTGAAAGAGTAAAAAATATTGACTGATATCGAAATAGCCCGAGTTGATTTTTATGAGGCTATATTACGTAAATTGGCCATTTTATATTAAAAGAATTCACTTGATGAGAGTAACTTGAAATCTTTAAATGAAAAGATCTAAGTTTAACTCGCATACATTCAAAGTTTTGCCGTTGAATTTTATTCAAAATGAGGGTTGCTCAATACTATTGATTGACTTTAAAGTCATGTAGTAATTTTTTGCAAAGTCGAGAAAGGTTTTCTAATTTTAATTTTGTTTTATTAGCAGAAATTTGCATTACAAATAATTGGAAAATAACGATTATAATTTTAACGTCCACTATATTGTAAGATATTAACGCCTTTTTATTGGATGAGAAAAATAGTTGATGTTGTCACCTATTTTTCTCATAGCAAGTTTGATACCAGACTCAGACAAAGACCGTTCTAAGACAAACTGTACTGATCTTTCATAGAACGTATCATCCCGACGGAGGGATGATAAAGATCATCTACGCTTTACATCACTGTGGAAGCCAAATGATCATCGAGATTGCGATAACAATCTGACTAATTCTGCGGATATTGCAAAAAATATTTCCGTACGATTCGATTTAATGAATGTAAAAAATGTGCAAACAGCCTCATTTAAACGTCGGAATATGGAGAAATCGAAAATCTCCAGTTTGCCTACACGAATAGATGAGAAGAAAGAAATCAGAGGTGCAATAACTATCATTCATTACTTATTTTGAAATCAAATCTGGCATCTTCCATCCCCAAATAGAAAGAAAATCGTGGCAGATTCAATGGTCCCTTTAGTTCGATTCATGCACAATAAAAAAAATGTGAACAATTTTAGCTCTGAAATATTTCTCATATATAAATGTTTATCTAAAATATATATGTCGTACACAAAATATTAATTTAATATGAAAAATTGTAAAATATATTTTCCTAATATTTCGATTTTTTAAAATTTGATATGCATTTGAAACTTTATATAATTCTAATTTTTTCGACGAATTCATACATTTGAAAGACTTTATCTGTGGTCTAAATAGTGTATTCATAATTGGTAAGGGGGCCGAAATTCTGATTACATTCTATCCCCCTCTCTAGTAACAAAAACAGATTCACCACCTTATGTGTTAAAAAATTATAATAAAAATGGAAATTAGTAAAATTTATATAGAAATTAAGAAAATTATAAGCGACGTGTAAAATTGAATATAAATTTCCTTTACATTAAAATTAGCTTAAGTTATCAAAGTTTAAGTATTTTACGTCAAATCATTATATAAATTACATATTAGTTAACATACTAATTTAAATTATCTTACATAAAAACTTAATAATTTTTGAAGTAGTGCAAAATATTTTTAACCATAAATGGCATCACTATGTGTCAAAATAATTTTTTTTTATTTGTTTTTCATTTAGGATTAAAGCGGATCGTTTGCTAATTGATTTTTTAAGAAAAAAAAATCGTTTTTGTTGACAATTTTTTTGTTTATTTAGATGTTTATTATTCTAAAGTCGTTAAGGAATTTTAAGGAGTAAATTTAACTCTTGAATTTTTTAGAAATTTTACAATTACAAGCCGAATTTAAAGTTTTAGAAAAAAAGGAATCGTTTAGAAAATAAAACTATCAGAAATATGAAATGATTCAAGGGGCCATAAACTGGATAGTGAAAACAATTTTTTGCAATATATTGCAAAACATTCTTGTACTCTAATTCTGTTTGGGGATCGAAATTTACCTATAAAGATAAGTAAGCGGCTTATAATACCATGTGATGACATATGCATGTTCGGATCCGGAAAATAACGGATTCGATACTAGTGACCAGAGAATTGAAAGTCTGTGCTTGAGAAAAAAATTATTTAAAACTACATTTCAGTAACTTTATTAGCAAGCGCTTCTCGTTAGGGATACGATTACTTTTATACAGGAAATAATTATGCTATTAATTGCGTGAGCTGCAGCTAGTTTATCGTGTACATATATTTCCCACGCATAAACTACAGCAGATATAATAAATTCATGATATTTTTAACAATTAAATTCGATTGGTTAACGCTCAGTTTTTGAATACGAGACTTCATTCGACCAGAAACCTATGGACTACTATAAATGTCCATACCCAATGTGGGAATTGAAACTTCGAACTGGTGAATTTGAAAGCAAAGGCTTGTAGTGATTGGAAAATACAAATGATAAGGGGGATAATTTAAATTATTTAAATTACAAACTAAAAAGCAATTCGTTATCTATAAGGTATCATAGAAAATACCAATATAATAAAGGGGAATTATTAAAATTATTTAAATTTTATAAAGTTTTCCCATTAGAATGCAATTTGTTATTTAAAAGGTACATAAAAATAAGCTCCATTTTATCTTAGAAACAGTAAAAACCTTTTTTAAAATATTGCCATCGCTTTAGTTAAAAAAAATCATGATGAAATAAATAAAAAGCGCCAATAATCACGAACAAATCGAGCCAAACACGAAAGGCAAGCGATAATTTGTCTTTCCACACGTACAACTGGATTATTTTTTAATGATGTCGCCAAAAAAATAAAACACTAGAATCATCTACAAGAATAGAATATTACCAGACGAATAACGGACTCGTACGTTAAAAAGCGTTTTCCAGCAATAAATTGATTGATTAGTAGCAGACGAACGTGCAAAAGAAGACGAATTTGTTTTTGCACGTACTCGAGAACTTAAAAAGAACTGTGTGTGGTAGAAGCAAACCTGACGCATCTTTCAATTTTTACGTCGTCCCTCGAGGCTTCGGTTTCTTGTTTGTGATGTTGATGCACTTCTTGTTTGTGAGCTTTCCCCCCTCTCCCCCGCCGCCTTCTCTGCTTTCTATGCGTGTTTTAAAGAAGATAAATCTCGGGCTCTAACAAGATAGGAAACCTCGATTTGAAAATTCTTGCGGTGCAGGTGTCGACATATTCTTTTTCTTTTCTTTTTTTTATATTCCATTCTTTTAATATCTTCCGTTTCCTTTATTTTTTGTAATGGGCTTCTCAAATGTTGTACACAAGATTTGCGACGGGCAAGAACTGGATGATATCAAACCTTAAATTTCGATAGCAATTTTTTTTTAAAACATTTTAATCAAAAGTTTTAGATTTTGATGCCAAATACATATTAAAATTATTTCCAAAATTCAATTTTACTATAATTTGTGTGAGTGAGTCAACATATAAATCTAAAAATATTTTTTTTAAAAAAATATCCTGATAAATTTAAATAAATTAAATAAATTGTGTCTAGAAATTATTAAATAAAATATTTTTCTTCCCTTATAAGTACTTTAAGGAGAATGCTAATTTTAGAAATCGTCTTCACGTGTATTATTATTATTATTCGATTTGTTAGTTACCAACAAAATTTATATAATAAATTTATTTATATTAATTAAAACAAATTCATTCTGAGTCATACAACAAGTCTTTAACTGCAATTTAATTTTTATAAAATATGCTGGAAAAATGCTTCCTATTATAAAAATTATCTATTTATAAAATTATTTGAAGTTCTAGACATAAATCGAATGGCATTGTACTTCCTTAATAACGGAATATTTTTTTAAATGTGCTTCAATTAATTTTTAAGTTATATATTTTTAATCGTAAATTTAATTTTATGTTTGAAATTAAAGCAACAGTGTCACTCACAGAGAAAATTGCCATAAAAATAGCAATTGTTTTTTCTTTTTAAATACATTTTAAAATATAGTGCTTAAATTACTTGAAAAATTATTTTCCAAAAACAATTCTAAATATAGAAAATAAAACAAAATGACACCCTTGTTTAAATGACGGATTATACAATGTGACCTACATTCAAGTACAAAACTAGAATAAAATAAAGTAATAACCGTTACCTAAAGTACCAGGTAGTGGGAAAGAACAGTCACACGCAATAACCGTTACATTAAGACCCTTGACAAGCTCGTCTCCAATTCAAGTGGATCTGACAAGCTAGGCGGACATTTGGCGATCCGCTCATTCCAGGTTACACGGACACAAACATCCTCTTTCCGTAATGAGAAGAATGAGACTCGGGTACTTTTCTTCCCTCCACCTCGCCACATTCGACGAGAACAGAACACAAAACCATACTCCAAACACGGATAAAGAAAGACTTAGGGCAACGGATTGATCCTTTGGTAATGATGGAAAATAAGCGCGGGAGTATTTGAGCTTTTTCTATTTATTTTTTTTCGGGACGAGGTCCCGGGTGGGCGCGATATAATCCCTAATAGCGTTATATAATCCCAGCAGAGCATAAACGCGACCACCGCCATCTTGGAGCAACCATCCCCACTCAATTGAGCCGCTTTATTATGATGATCCTCCGAACGCAACAAACACATTGAGGGAAATGAAAAGACGAGGCGCACATACGCGGTGGAGTCTCTGCCACAGATAATAAGAGAGGAGAGTGACTACGCAGGGAAGAATCAGGATTATTTTGAAAGGAAAGGCATCGAATGATAACTTCCATAAGAAAAAAGAACAAATATCGACATTTGATAGACAGGTAAACACAGAAAGTTTTTGGCAGTTAAGAGATGAATACTTTTAGTTAAGTATGAAAGCAGAGTATTATACATCCTTTACACCGAAAAGAGGTATATGAAAGAAATGGTATCGGGAAATAAATCATATAATATCTTTCACAAATCTTTGACTCAGCTTGTAACGTAGTTGACTAAAAGATAAATACTGTTACGAAACGGTTGAAGAATCCGAGGATTTGGTATCCCAATTGAGAAGTCGTCATTCTCACGATTGAGGGTTTTATATCTGATTCCTAGCCAAAGATTGCTGTGCACTAATAGCGATCGGGTCGCATAAAATAGATCGTGGTAGCAATGTCAAACCCCATGTGTGGCCTGGCGTGTTGAGGAGAGAGCCAGCTCAAATGTCAGAATAAGTAACATCCTAAATATCGAACATATCGAATTTATAATGAAATGATATAACTTGAATTAAACTAGACTGCTAGATTCTGCTTAGATTAATATAGAATTCAATGAGAACACATAGCTTGTAACCTGCCGTATAACAATACAGCTATATTTTGCTTAGAATAACTAAAATATAAATCGAATTCAAAGAGATGTAACTTAAACTCAACTGTAAACTACTCTGATTAAAATGACTGATGTATAGAATTTAACGAAATATAGCCAGCATTAAACTGGAATGCTATATTCTGCTTAGAATAAACTAATACAGAATTTAATGAGACATAGCTTGCATTAACTTGCTGAATAACAATTATATACCCATATTCAGCTCAGAATAACAAATACTTCGAATTTAAATAGATGTAAATTAATTTCAACAACAACTCTGTTCTACTTAGAATAATTGATATATAGAATCTAGCGTAATACAGCGAGCGTTAAATTGTACTGCTATATTCCGTTTAGATATATAAAATTCAATAAGATATAGTTTGAGTTGAATTGTAAATTAATATTCTGCTTAGAATGGCTAATATGGCAGAATGATTAATATATCGAATTTTGTTGGAGCATGAGTGAAACTTGAATGGTATATTCTATTAATGGCTATCACCTAAACTGAATTTAAAAAACTTTTCTCAAATGTGTATATCAAATGATAATTTGAAAGTACATTCTACTAAAAGTGTATTTTAATCAGAAATATTTTTTTGAATATAATCCTCAAACAGACAATTTCATATTACCGATCTAAATTACTTATTCTAAGTGATGAAATCGGTTTAACACTTCTTTCCGAGTGACAATGCTAATAACCATCTAGTTTGTTTGTTTTTTTAATCTACCAGTGATCTGGCTATTCATTTAGAGTAAATTGACGTTATTAGCCCTGAATAATTATTCCACATCATGAAGTTATTCTGATTTTTCTTTATAAGCCATGATGCTAACGCAAATAATACCTAAATCAGGAAATTGATCAAGATGCTTATTTAAATCAAACTGTTAACTTTTACAGAGACTACTCACTCCAATTCATGAAATTGACTTTACTTTTAATACTAAGACATGGACTTGAAGCAGAATACTCATTATATGTCGTGAAGTTGACGTCCACTATTCATTCCAAGTCATGGTGTTGATTCAGATTACACATTTGAACTCATGTATTTGACGCAGACGACGTATTCTTAGTCATGAAGTTTACACTGACTACTCATTATATGTCGTGAAGTTGACGCCTCCTATTCATTCCAAGTCTTGGTGTTGATTCAGATTACACATTTGAACGCATGTAATTGTCGCTGACGACGTATTTTTAGTCATGAAGTTTCGCAGACAACTCATTATATGTTGTGAAATTGACGCCCACTATTCATTCTAAGTCATGGTGTTGACGCAGATAATACATTTTAAATCTTGTAATTGACGCAGATGACCTATTGAAAGCCATGAAGTTGACGCAGACTGCACAGTAATTGCTTTGTGAAGAAAATTATTCATGATGTATGAATTATTCAGATGAAAAATAAGGCACTTAACACGACGAAGCAAAGAAAATATGCATTAAATACATTCTAATCGTAAAGACTCTATTTATAGCATATCAAATCTTTTTCCATCAAAACATGTAAAAAAGTCATTATTTTCCTAAATAAAAAAATTGCATACCTGCAGCTCATTATTCATAAAATTATACGCATCTTTAGTTTAAATAAAACAAAACAGAAGAGTGGTTAGGCTTAGCAGAAACACAATGTTTCAAGATAGAACAATTGAAAACCCAGAACCAGAAGATCTAACTTTAGGTAATTTAAATTAAAAATAATAAAGAAAAATGAATGATTTATATGAAAAACATTTCTAAAGCAGGAAAAAAGAAAAAAACTATTTCAATAAAGTATGAAAATGAAATGGAAATAAGAGCCTAAAACGGTAAAATATGTAGCTAAGGAAAGAATAGAATTCCTCAAGAAAACGATAAATATTTTATTCATAAAGAGAAGGAGGGCGTTTTTACATAACATTTTCATTTACATGCAAATTGTTCAAATGTCCAGAATCGATTAAAACATATGTGTGTGTTCTTTCTTTTCTTTTCATAAAGTGCAGTAGTTCCACTGTCGCAGCTACATCATGAGAAACAAAAAGTGACGAAAAAGAAAAAAATATATAATGATATTGATAGAACCAAGAGTTTTTTTCCTATAATGTTAGCATAGCAACCAAATCAAGGAGTCTTAAATAAATCTAAAAAGAAAAATAAAGGCTTGTAATTTATTTTTATCTATCCTGCTGCTATATTTTGCATGAGGGAAGAAATGTTTTTTTTTTTTTTTTTTCCCCAGAATAAATTAGAAATTAGGTTTCGCAGTGCTGATCATAATAAGTGAATCTGGTTTTTATGTAGAATGGAACAAACAAAATTGAAATGTTGACCATAAATTTATCTCACATATGCTGGAAGAAAATTGAATTGCAAATTTTTTGGAAGTTTCTGAAAAAAGCTTTCAGAGATTTTTTTAGTTTCAGAGGATGTGCTTCAAAATAAGTGTTTTTAATTGATGGCACCATTTGAGAACATATAATAGAACCGTTTTCAAACATTTTAGTGTTCGCAAAATATATAATTTATTTTATTAATAATTTATACCTTCATTATTTTAACTTTATTTTTTACTTATAGATTTTATTTATTTATTTTTTTTTCTTTTTTTACTTGAAACCAATTGTTCAACAAACCCGATTCAAATATGAGCCATCACATCTTGAATTAAGTAAAATATCTTTCTGATGACAAGAAATAAAAAATGAAAATGTCTGTTAAATATAATTATTTTTCTAACACATGCAGACTTCATTTCAAATTAATTCATGATTCATCGGAAAGAAAAAAAAATTATTGTATTTAGCAATAATTTTGTCCTTATAAAAACGAACAAATGACAGTTGAAAAAAATGTTCAAAACATTTATACAATAAAAGACAACAAATATAATAAATGAATTAAAATTTTGTTTGAATAAAGTATTTCGAAATTTAGATATCAAATAAAAGTAATATAATAAATAATACTTTTTGTGTATTTGAAATGCTTAAAATTGAATATTCAATAAATTTTCCTCGCACAATTGTTAATTTGAAAATAAATAACAAATCTCTTTCATTAAATTTATTTTCTAAATATTTAATAAAAGAAAAATTTTAAACCTATATTTTTGAATATAATCGATTAAATATATCATACAAATTTAAAAATTGTAATAAAACTATTCATTTAACTTTTAAAGTTTAATTGATTTTTAAATATTAATCTCTATTTTTGTCAAATTTTGTTTATAGCAAACGAGTTTTGTTTTATCAATGAGTTACCTTTAATAGCAAGTAATTGTTCTTGATAAAAATTATTTATAAAATATCAGCCAATCAATCTTAATTTTGTTCACTGAAAGTGATTGTGGCATCTTCAATAGATTACAAATATTGGTTGTTAAATTTTGCTGTTAGCAAATGATTTCACCCAATTACATTTATAGACAACAGAAAAAAAGTCCATATCTAACGAATTTTGGTTTATAACAAACTCTATTCTATCTAACGTTGTTTACAACAAATGGCTTAATTCATCTAATTTTGTTTATAATAAACTATTTTAGATATCTGCATGGTAACAAATTCTAAGCATTATTTAGAATTACTTACAAGTACACTTTAAGAAATATTTAAAAGTATACTTAGAGTAACACTTAGAAGTATTACTTGAAATCTTGATATATTTGACATATAATATTGATTAATTATTTAATCATCATTTCAGGTAATATTTAGATTTTTTTAAATACATATCTGAATTCTATGTTCAAATGTTATTTAACAAACAATTTATGTAACAATATCTTAAATGTTGGTTAATTAAAATGTAGAATTTTTCTACAACGCATCAACATTCTATATTTTCTTTTTTAAACAGAAAATTATTAAATATCTGAAATTTTAACAAATCAAAGTTTCAAGTAATATTAAAATTTTTAAATATGTATTTCAGTCCAATGATCAAATGTATTTAAAAATAGAAATGTTGATTATATAATAAATCACTATTTCAAGTGATACTTAAAATTTGCTTGTTGTTAAAAGTACAATTTGTTTGACACTCTCATAAAATTAGATAAATTATTCAACATTTCAACTAAATACTTTAAATGATATTTCAATTTCGTTGACTATATCGCGATAATTTTCTTTAAATCAAAATACATGACTTTAAATTATTTTAATAATGATTAAAATGGTTACGATTTGGTTATTGATAAAATTAATCCTTTAATTAATTAGAAAATCGCCATAAGATAAAAAAAATATTCATTTGAGTAAAGAAATTAAATTAATATTTTTCAAAATAACTCTAATTTATTTGACATGAATTAAATACATTATTTTTTAAATAAAATATAAAATAAAAATCAGTTTCATTAAAAAAAATTTTTTCTTATTTTAAGAATATTCGATGACGGTTCACCTTAGACACTAAATTTCTAACCCTACACTGAATTTCATAATAATTTTTATATTTTAATTGGTTTGATATTTATATTATCAATTTATTTTTCAATATTAATTAAATACATTAGTTTTAAAAGATAATAAAAATTGGTTTCATTTATTTTTTCCTTTTCTTTTTTCTTTTTTTTCTTTCTTTTTTTTTAAATAACATTCTGTAACGTTACAGCTCAGATACTAAACTTAATACAGCCGATTGAATTCTGTAGTGTCAGGGGATGTTTTGAAAAGCAGACGATAGCACAATTTACACAATTGCTCAATACATACAGCGCACCTGAACACTTCTAAGGCAGGATGAGGTTGTTTCTTTCAAATTCGGAAAGGCATATTCATATTTGGAAGATACACTGTGAGAGGGAGGAAAAGGGAAAAAGAAGTGATCGAGAGAGAAGAGCTTCGATACAACAGTTACTTGTGATAGGAAAAGGGGAGGAGATTCCCTCTCGATTCGGAGAGAGAGGGAAAATATGGAGGGAAATAAGAGCACAAAAAATGCATAAAGAAATGGGGAAACAGGTTTTTTTCTGCTTACCTTTGGGTGTGCCCGCTTTGGAAAGGCAACTTTAGGGTCGATCTAGAAAAAAAAGAGAGGAATATAAGTCATCATATAAATGACCTTGGAAAGGATCACTTCCAAGGTTATAGAGTATTCATATAGGAAATTAAGGCATATTATATAATATTTTTTTACTTAGATAATTCAAATAAATATCTACTTATTTGTACATGGATGAGTGCAGAACTACAAAAATATTATAATCTCGATACAAATGAATTTTATTTCAAGTTAAACAACAAACATTTTATAATTGTGTTTTTTAATTATTAATTTTCATGTAAAGTATTTATAAGAAGTCTCTCTCTCTCTGCGAGTATATATATATATATATATATAATATTTCTTCATATTCTAACAGGGTTCAGATTTGACAAATTTTAAACATGTCGCATTTTACATAATACTTTAAAATATATTATATAATAACAGAAATTTAATTTTTAAAGCAGAATTATATGTTCCATAATTTTTTTTTAAAAGCAATTTAAATACAGACCGACATTTTGTTGAATTGTCGTTTGAATTTGTTTATTTCGTTCAGTATTAGC
Organism: Latrodectus elegans; assembly: GCA_030067965.1. NCBI lineage: Eukaryota > Metazoa > Arthropoda > Arachnida > Araneae > Theridiidae > Latrodectus > Latrodectus elegans. Next base: position 90,654,039 of record CM057814.1, on the reverse strand, counting down.
TAAACCGATTGCATTAAATCACATAAAAATGTGTTTCATAAGCAAGGAAAAATTTACAATCCCTGAACGACTGTTTCTTTTTTTCTTTTTTGTATCTGGCCACAGATTAAAGGACGCCATTCTTCAGAGAAGAAGCCTACAATTTCGATCCCAGTGATTTCAAAATAAAAGGCACAGATGTTGTGATTTTGCTTTCTTCAGAAAATATTTGTCAGAGTGACTTCTTGGGAGTTTTTCAGGTTTCCTTCTTTGAAATATGAATGCGGATCTCTATGCCTGAAAAGTCTTTTCGGAAAAGAACATGTTTGTATATGAGAAGAAGCCTTCAGCTTTAAGGGGTCAATGGTGCCAAAAAAAAAAAAAGCTTGGTATTTCTATTCAACAAAATAAAATTGTTGAATACTATAAACACAAGAAACTATAGAATAATAGAAAACAACATCTCGATTAACAGATATGTATTTTTTCTCAATATTATTCATATAAAAATAAATTTTAGTCATCGGCATAAAAAATTATTAAACAACTGTAACATACTTCAATACCTCATTTAATGTATAATAATAATATCATCCACTGAACACTCATTCACAGAAAATTTAAAATACAATTACACTTCTCAAAAAATTTATTACAATCTTGTAGTTATTATCTTCTAACAATGCGTCTAAATTTATTAAAACCTCTCTCTCTCTCTCACAGACACACAAACCTATAAATATATATTAAAGAATTTTTTTTTTAAAATATTAAGAATTTAAAGGTAAAATAACAATGAAACGTTATTTCATTTTTACTTTACTTAAAATTGCTTAAAACATTTAATTAATAGTAATTAATATATCAAAATCAACACAATTGTTTCGAAATGTAAATGTATGTATAAAAAGAGAAAGAGAGGAATTAACAATTATAAATTCTATGTTATTAATATTTAAAAAAATTATAAGACTTTCTCCAAGAAGTCAGATAAATTTATTTTGTCATTAATTCAAATATTTTTTTAGCTCAAATTTCTTTTTACTGAGAATTACAAAAAATCATATTTTATTATTATTTTTTTTTTCTAACAGCGGGAATGGGTAACTAGCCTTAACTTCCAGTTAACTTCTTCTCATGTATCGTTATCCAGTGAGCAATAATTAAACAGTTCACGGAGGCGAGTAGCATTACTTACTTATTTTATTATTAAATATAAGAAACAGAAACAAAACGAAACACGCCGATTTAAATATGAATTTCTTATTTTCTGCAGAAGTTTAACCATTTAGTTTCCCTTTCAATCTCAGTAGCAAATGCTATAATTTATGGTAAAAATGAGTAATACATCATCAAACGAGAGATTTTGTCAATTTTAAAACTGCAGAATATTTTATTTTATTTTTTAAGATTAGATTCAGGCGGGGAAAAATGCGATTAATTGATAGTAACAAAAACTACTGCCAACCAAAAATATTGAGGGATAACATTAACAGGAGCACAGTTAACAGTACAATTAAAAAAAAAAAACTGAAAATATTTTTGTTTAAAAATCTTAAATAACTACGTAGTAAATAAAAAAGAAATGAAAAATGGGAGCAGTATTTTTGGACTAATCAGTTCCAGAATAAAGATGAAAATGCCCCAAGCTAACTAAAGCAGGGTCAAGTGCTCGAGATGTTAAAAACCATGTAAACTCAATTTATAAATCACCCGAAGGTCACCTTTTTCAAATGTTCAATGGTCCTTTTATTGAGAAATACCAAGACTTGTTAGTTCTGAAACTTATCTTAAACTTTTTTTTTTTTTTAAATGTTGATTGCATCTGTTGTTTCACTCGTAAGTTATAATAGTTTCAAGACAAATTCAAAACATACTTTAACAACTCATTGTATTGGTTTCTTACATAAACGCACCTATTTGCAAAGTCACAATACTAAAAAAAGTTTGGATTTTGAAATATTTCCTAATGGCTCGCTTAAGTGATTGAGAGTATGCTTTTGTCTGCCAACATCTTTCGACCGAAATCTCTATAAGAAGTCAACCATCTTCACGTAATTTTGAACTACAATAAGGTGATGTGATCGACACCTAAAATGGTATAATCATTGCTCAATGCCACACCAGAGGAGAGACATTGCAGATTAAGTATCTACTTGGAAGAAATCCAAAAATCTCACAAGCAACCACCTCGACTAATGTTGTTGTTGTTGTACAACATATTCCCTTGTACCTAGTCACTTGTTGGGTTCTACCAATCAGATGGAAGCAGCGGGTGAGGAGTCTTCGAAATTTAGGAACTAAAGAAGTTATAGAAGAATAATTAAATAAAAGACAACCCCAATACTGGACCAGTCACCCCAGAGGTATCATTTCACTTGGAGGACATTGCGACTACTACGACCTATCAAACATGCCTCAGTCACCTTTAATGGTGATAGATACTCTTAATCTTCTGGTGTTGAGAATAACGCCCTAACCCGCCAGGGCACCGCGACTAACGTGCATGCACATTGCTTGTTTTTTAATTGTTACTAGTCTAACCCTCAGAACTTTCCATTCCAAAAACGGAGTTCAAACAATAAGTACGCATTTAATTACTATTTAACTTAATTTATTTTCATTAACAAAAATGCGAAAAAGAAAAAAAACGAGACACAATACCAATTACAAAAATTTTATTCATTCCTAAGTTTCATTTGGAAGGAAATAAAACAATTACCAACCATGTTGCCATCTTGGCGGAAAAATTTATTTGACGACGAAACAATATCGTTTTCTGTAAGTTTGTTCAAAATGAAAACATAATTATTTAAACATTATAAATAGGGGAATATTCAATATTTATAATGGATTGTGTTGTATGTGTGGCGATAAAAATAATCATATTATTTTAAGCATATATTTCCTGAAGCCAATACAATGGAGAGAAATTATAAATTTATTTGAGTTTTATTTAACGCAAATGACTATCATCCCTTTTGTTTAACAATTGGAAATTAAATGTCTCATAACCAAATAATACAGATTTCGCTTCACAAAATTTTATTTAAAATATTAAATAAAGCATTCAATAAATAATTCATCTCAAAAATTAATTTTCCGAAATAAATTTCAAATATATATTATTCAGTTATAATTCTTGCATTATTCAGTTATAATTCTTGCATTATTCAGTTATAATTCTTGTTCATTTAACATGGAAAAAGTTTCCCAATTAATACAATCATATAAATTTATTAAAAATTTAACAATTTGCAATTGTTTGTACAACAAACAATGCAAAAGTAGTTTACTGATTTAAATTCAGACGTTTTATGGAGTAAATATGTTTAGGATAAATTTTGATATAAAGTCCTATTTGAATAAAGACCATTATATCGTACATTTAATAATCCTCACTATACATGGAGTAAAATAGGCTTATAAATTGTTAATAAAAATGCTATTTAGACTCTAATAAATAAAGTGCATTATTTTCAGGAATTTTATGTAGGCATTAATTTTTTTTAATCTAATGATAATTTGTTTACAAAATTCTTTGCTCTTTCATACTGAACTGATAGTTCAACGATTACCGAATTAGTTCTCAGTTCATGGGTTCGGATCACATCTTACAGGTCACGGTTCTGTGTTCAGTTTCATTAGCATATCTTGTGAGTGTGTGTGGTTGTTTTAGACTCCAAGTGCAAAATAGAGTTATATATATACTATTTCTTAATCTTTATATTATCACATAAAAACAAACTTCGATTAAATTTAGCAGTAATTAAAACATGCTCTTAAACTTATAGACACATGTTTTATAATTTATTTTAAACAATCAAAAATTTAGTGATACAAGTTCTAAGAACTCTGTTAAAGTAATTATATGTCTCACGCAACTGCCAAATTATTCTTGTTAGAATATTTATTTAGAACTTTAAATAACTTCGGAATTATTTGCATAATTTTAAATACATATATTTAGATTTAAATTAGAACGTTACTATTTTAGATATTATTCTTTAAAACCAACATAATATTTGAAATAAAATATATTTCAGATCAAAATTCTTTTAGAATATTTTACGACACAAAGCAGCATTCAAAATTTGTATTTATTTAAATGTATCTGAAGTAAAGTCAGTATACTTTATTTCCATCGTCTGAGGCAAAAATCTCCAAAAATTATTTTGGTAAATTACAATATCTAATATATCTAGATAAATATAATATCTAAAATCACAGCATTGCGAATTTTTATTTCAATAAGTAAAACACAATTTTATGTAAAGCACTAATTTTTATGAATCCAACTATAACATTACAAGTTAAATTCTAAACATTTTCATAGCAGACGATAAATTTCGAACTAATTAGAATTTCATTTTCCATGTAGTCAGCAAACGATTTTTTACAGCTAATTATTGCACGCTATTATTTATTTGTCGTTTTGCATAAACATCACTCAATAAAGATGGCAACAAGCATCGCAAGAAAAGCAGCAGCCAGGGCGAAATAAAATAAAACCATTAAAGTAGAAGCAAGGCTTTATTTTGTTTCTAATAGCAAGATATCAATCAGTTTATATGTCGTCTGCACAATAGCCACTCTTCAAAAAGATTAGAAGATGCATTGGGCTTCAGGAAAACAAAACAAAGTAGAAAACTGTCAGAACCTTCTTACAGCTCAATATATACATTTTTTTCTTTTTATTCTCTTTTCGTCTCCTTTATTGAAGATGTTTCCTTTAAACAAGACCGCTCAATTTTCTGTCCCGTTATTCAACTACAGACGGCAAAAAACTTTTTTTTTCTTTAATAGAGAACGCTTTTCATGGGAGAAAGCAGTTAGAAATGTTCCTCGTTTATTACTTTTCAGAAATTTTGATGATCGCCTTCTCTGTAAGTTATTTTCGAAAAAGGAACTGGATGAAACTGATTTCCGCTTTTATTTTAAGAGAAGTTTAACTATACAGTAGTTAATGTTGTTTATAGTATGCCATTTCTTTTCACATAAAACTGTACATTTAATTGTTAAGGCAGTTTAAAGTTAAACTGGTTCGTAATTTATAATTTTTTCTTAAAATAATTTCCTTCACTTTTTTTTAGTATAAAATATAGAACAAATATTTTTATATTCCACAATTATAATGCTGTCTGTGTAGGGGTATAAAACAGGAAATCAGTTGCAGCTAAAATTATTATTTACGTCTGTACTTTTATTTTACAATCACAGAACATAATATGAATTTTAATAGAATGAAATGCAATACGACTTTTATGAATAACCATCTAACAAAGTTTCTGAGCTAATATTCTCTTTTCTAAACTTATAGATTACACTAGAAGAATGAAATCATATTGATAGTATAATCCGTAACTATAGACACTGTGAATATTAGTTTATTTATTCGTGTCACACCATAAAACTACTACAAAATTACACGATATCCTCTTAAATATATAGTTACAATGTAAGTAAAGGCATAAAGTTTATATTTACAACCAAACTCAGTTTAAATATAAAATTGCATCTAAAAACATTGATTGAATATAAATATCTCTGAACGATGCCATTTTGTTGATAAAATTATGATAAAAGTACAAAATTTACAATGATTTAGAGACACAACTGATGATAATAGAAAGGATTTACCTGAGATATGTAAATAATACAATGTACATGAATCGTGTTCACTGAAAAAATAACAGATAATTAATGGCACTATAAAATTTCCGCAGCCATTCATTTTATTCTGCGCTATTTATTTTAAGATCATAGTGGCCGAGTCTATACTTGGGCCAGCCAAAAATACGTCGTATTCACTAATGGTGACAGAGACGCGTAATATACCCCACGTGGGCAATATGGCATGGCATGGAGAGCAGAGAGCCAGCTCACGTGATGACCTTGTCCATTGATTGTTTCAAAATTAAGAGGCTAATGCCTCTTAATTTTGAAACTTAATTTCATTCTAATGAACCTCTTAATTTCATTCTAATGAATGTACTCAGAGTCTTTTCAGTCGTAATTGCTTCATAATATTAAACCATGGTCAAGTACGAAGTTGACAATTGAAATAAAACCCTCCTCCTCCTCTCCATTTTGTACTGGTGGAGAAACTTTGTGACCATGACTTATTTTATGCGTCTTAGTCGCAGTAGTAAGCACGATTAACCTTCGATTGGATTAGGTACAAAACCCACTACCTCCCAGCAAGGAGATGGATGATTTTTTGAACTACGAAGCCTCAACCACGAAAACTTTTGAGCCCAGAATAAATTCTGCACCTTTAGTGAGATTATTGGCAGTAAAAGTTCTTAGACAATTTAAATTCTCGGATCGCAAAGTAAATATACAAATTCCTCTTTGCAGGCAAAGACGGTCATTTGTTACATAAACTAGAAAAAAAGCCTTATCAATTACGAAAAACCATAGCTGCAGGCGATTGTTATCTCGACATCCTCCTCGTCCAGAGAGAAAGTGAGGACATAAAGAAAAGGAGAAACAAAAGGTGGCCCTGCAGAAACACAGAAAATAAAGTAGCAGAGAAAGGGAGACTAAAAAAATAAGCGCCGGACACTAGAGAATGGTTCTCACGTTGCCCTTCCATTCCGGCCAGACCGTCCGGCTGATTATTATCAATCCAATGGCCGGATCTCAATTTCGCGACAACAGGACCGGTCACTGCCGGACAGCGTCTCCCATTCCTAATTCGTGAGAAACTATAAATATGATTGGATGGGACAACAACCCTCCCTCCATTGGCGCGGGGGATCGTCGGTTGATTGCTTTCTGGGCGCGGACCGTCCCCAAACGCTTATCAGGAAATAAACGGATGAATTGTTCCGGCAAGATCACCAGACACTTGGAGGAGAGCGCGTTGCAATTGTTGAAGTGGGGTGCTCCAGACAAACTTTTCCAAATTTGAATGCGAAGAAATAAAATTTTGTTTACAATAGATTTTTGCTAGTTAAGTAACATGTACCTTTGAAAATACTCTTTATTTCCTAGCATTTAAAATAAAACGTTTTCTAGATAAGGAATTAACATTTTCTCATCAAGAAAACGATAGTTAGTCTAAATGTCAAAAAAAAAAAAAAAATTCGTAAGATTTTTTTTTTTAAATTATCAAGATGTAATTGAAAATTAACAGATTTCACTTGGTATAGCTTAGAAGGCACCTTAACAATCGAATGCAGTTTTAAGGTAAGTTACAGAGAGTAGAGCCGAGATGATAGCCGAATAGTTAGCACTCTTGCCTTCGGTTCAATAGTTCTTGAGTTTGAATCTCACTTTCGGCTTGGATTTTAGTAGTCATTTGGACTTACTTTAAACCATAAGTCCCGGTCTAATTAGTCCTCGTGTGCAAAAAATGACTGCTGAGGGACAAAAAAGCTAAGCCATACACGGTGGGACATATCTATTCGTGCGATTAAACTTGGAAAACTCCCTAGACTTCGCTCCCAATAACATACATGTCGAAAGCAAAGCCCCAGAATCCATCTTCAGTTGTTCAACAGCGGCTGTGTGTGTATGTGGGGGGGGGATAAGCCCGGGTATTTCCGACTCTCAGAGCTAGCACTAAGTCACGGTGAGCTGATATTTAAAAAGTGTGAAAGAATCATGACTTTTCTTGAATTCAAAATTGTTAAAAGCATCACTCTCATCACTAGGAGACAGTGAGTTCGATTCCGACTTTACTTAAAATATTATATTCTTAGTTAAATACATAAAACCAAAGATTTTTCTTTGAATGTTATGTGAATTCATAACCCCAGAGATCTTTCTTTTAATGTAATGTGAAATGTCTTTTTGGTGTTATAACTTAACTAAGAACATGAAGTCTAAAGTGAAGTCTTAATAAAACCATTGTCTCCTAATAATGAGAGCGATGATTATACCAATCTTGACTCAAGCAGTCAAGATTCTTTTACACTCTTGGTTTATTCTTCTATAATTACTCAATGCAAAGATGAGCTGATTGAACTACGGTTCAAAATACATTTTACAGCCAAATATCTATGACCAAGTTGGGACTTGAATCCATTAACACTTTAAATGGAGACTAGAGCTTTGGCCTTTAAGCTATCAACTTAATATAAAATAGGACGTTAGCTTAAGACTTAAACTACGTTCAAATATCAATCACTACAGAAATAAATTATGGGTTACTATCTTCCAATACATTTTATGGTGCATGTCAGCCTAATATAGTCGGGTAGCTCTAGTAAGATGTAAGTACAAAAGAGAGTGCTTTGAACTTCCATCAATACTGGAATTGAAGGAGAAAATACTAAAATAATAATGAAGCAATTCAATGCGCTCAGAAATTGAACTTTGGTTTTTCTTAAAAAATGTGAGGGATTGAAATATCAATCCCTCTCCTTCCTGTTCCTCACATTCTAACCTTCAATTTAATAGTTCATGGGTTTGATACTTATTCTATTAAGCGTATAGTCGTAGTGTGTGATCCGGAAACTACATAAAACTGTAGACTCCAATGATATTGATCTTAGTATACAAAAAGATTTTGTTGAAAGACAATTAAACAACAAATTAACGCCAAACGATTTAAATGATAAAATTTTAGTTTAAAGAATATATAAATTAAATTTTTTAGAAATTTTAAAATTGCAACACATAATATGGTATTCGGAAAGAGCATAAGAATTAAAATGATTATAAATTTTGCAAATAAAAATTTTGGAGAAATCACTTTTTCTTAAAAAAATCTTTTGGAAAAAACCAAAATTTCATCCAACGAGGAATATTTTCCAGAATATATTCTTAATAATATGTTAAAAAAATTATTTGGCTATTTTTTTTAAATTTTCCTAATTTTTTCAAGTAAGTTTTTATTTATTTTAATTATAATAAAATATATACACATCACTGATTCGCCTACCAAAATACAGAAAACATGCGCAACAACATTTTACATTGGGTAAGTACAGTTGGAATATATATATATATATATATATATATATATATATATATATATATATATATATATATATATATATATATATATATATATATATATATATATCAGAAAATAACAAGGGAAATATTCTGGAACAAGAAAATAAAAAGATATATATATTTCTTGTCGAAGGAAATGGAGAAAAGAATAAAATATACAGGAGCCGGAAAGGGGATAATAATAAAAATAAAAAAAAGCAGGCTGCTCTTTTTTGAAGGACGGCATAGTTAACGTGGAGAAGCTGAGATTTCAAAAATAGTTCTTGAAAACAGCTAATCGATGATCATATATCGATTGGTGCTCACTCGCCGGGCACTTGGGGGTGTATCGGAAAGATATCTTCACTTTTTGGCTGCAGGAAAAGGGACAAACGAAAACGATGAGCTAAGTTCTGCCACTATTTTCAGTAAAATTCCACATTGTTAGGTTTTATTAGTTTGCTCTTGAATTCAGTTTTAATGTTAGTAATTAGGATATTTATTAGAAGAGAACTCGAAAAACTTTTTCGATCAATTTAAATATGCATAATTTCTTTATATCCCTTAAAATTAATGAGCATAGTGGTCACGGTACCCTGGTTAGGAAAAATGTCTTTCTCGTTGCAGGGAAGTAGCGAGTTCTATACCGGCGCAACAGAAAATCCATCGGGTTTATTCACTGTGACTCATAATGTTCTCACAATATTCTTGAAGTGGCAAACGGAGGAAATGGTTAATTTTTTGGCAAAAAAAGGGAACTCGAACAGGATGAATTCTACGGGATCCTTTGAAATATTATATTATAGTGCGTATTGTTAAAGAACGAATGTATGACTTCCGATCCAAGCAAGCAAATCAAAAAAAGGCTATGGAGGGAATCCCTCTTAAATCCCCTTTCTACCGTTCGTGATTTGCTATTGCAGAGCTTTTCATCTAGAAAGGGTATATTAATAATATACATAATTTTGAGTCATATATACATAATTTATACATAATTTTGAAAATTATGTATATTTATACATAATATATACATAATTTTGAGTCGGAATAAATGGCCTTACAAGCCATTTATTCCGACTCAAAATTATGACGTCCCCCATTTGTGTAGTGTTAAAAAGTGACTCTATTTCGGAAGCAATTCGTTTCAGTGAATACCTTGAAGTGTCTGGAAATATATTTGAAAGATATAAGCAAAAAAAAATTCCAAAATCTCAAGTCTATTTGAATGTGTTGACTACTTTCTCATATATATTAATATTTTCTGTATTTTGATGGTGACAGTGTTTTTGTTTTTGTGTTGTGTATGTTTCACACACTAGCCAATATACAATATCCTAGTTCTATTGCTTAAAAAAATCTCCAATTAAAATAATACTTATAGGTAGGCTACTTGGAGCTTATAAAAACAGTTAGACTTATTTTCCTAAAATCCAAGTCATGAGATTAGGAGTTAGCATGGAAACATATCAAACGCAACGTATGAAATATTCCCAGTTTTAACATTTCAACAGAAAGCGAAAACCGGGCTGGTTTTAACAACCGGGTTTCTTTGGACGACGGAAACAATTCTGATTAATCAAAAACTAATCTGAATCAATTAAGAAACTAAATTAAAAGAATTTATAATGCTTACTTTGTTTATCTGATTCTTTGCAAGTGGAACGTGACTTTTAATAATGGCACTTAACGTACTTCAAGTATTTGAAAGAAAATTTCAACAAACAGTGAAAGAGAAAGGATGTTGGAGAATTAGATATAGTTTTAAGTTTTACAGACACTTTCTGTGGGCAGCCCCAATATCACAGATCTGAAAAAAATATACTCTAGGGTGCTCCTTGACGAAAACTAGCGATTTTCTTGTCGCCAAATGTATTTTTGTACATATTTGAAAAAACAAAATGGTCTCAAAAATACTAAGGTTAGAAATAAACCAACACCACGAAAAATGTGGTGCCAAATTGGCGAGAAATAGGAGAGCAATGTACCAGGGAATCAACCATTGACATAGTAACTCAACAATGAATGTTTCAAAAGAATGGAATAAGGTTCAAAATTTCGCTTTTCTGAGAAATCGATCGACAGAAACAGACGGAAATAAATGATTTTCGAATGATGAATTAATTGAAAATATAGCATACTTAGTTATTTCGTAGTTGAGGTATATTTTCGATTGCCTATTTCTGCCGTTTGGAACCGTTATATGCAGCCAATTATTTCCTAATTATATAAATATATATTAAATTCTTGTCGAAAAAAAATATATTTTATGACTTATTATAAACTAAATTTTTGGTAGGAAAGATTTTTCAATAAATTCAAAATTTGACGAAACGATATCATTCAAACAAAGGAAAGCAAAATATTATTTTTAATGTATACTGAACCTGACTGAGGCAGGGGCATATGGGGCAGTTGCCGTGGACCTCCACATTAGCGAGGCTCCCAAATCAAAAAGAAGTTTATTTTACGTTATCAATAAAATCTGACAAATCGAAAGAATAATCATCTGCCGAATCGAATAAGAAGTTTTTTTGTTGTGAAACAGAGGGGGTGGGAGCAAAGAAGTCTTAGCCCAGGCCCCGATTGGGCTAACTTGGGCCCTGAATGCATAGATTAACAGAAAGGTTAGTAAAATATTTTTTATTCTTATTAAGTAAAAAAAAAGAAATATATATTATATGTACTTATTATTATTCGTATAACATTTTAGTATAATCATGATATATTATTAAAAGAAATATATATATATATATATATGTATATATATATATATATATATATATATATATATATATATATATATATATATATATATATATATATATATATATATATATATATATATATATATATATATATAAGTAAAATGTAACATGATAAAATATTTATAATATAAACTTTGATCTAAAATTATATTCTTATTTTAAAAAAGCTGAATTAACGTAGATAAATAAACCTTTCTCTGAAAAAAAAAATAATAACATTTTTGGTTTTACTATAAATCTGTCTGCCAAAACAGCCAAACAAGCGACGGAATTCCAACTATTTCTATTTCGAATGAATAGAATAAGAGATGGCGGGTGCATATTTATTTATTTTCGGTAGCAAAAGCAGAATTTCCGAATATCTCACAGCAGACATGAAGTGAAATGGCCGCGATTTTGGGACGTAATCACTCTTCCAACTTGAAGCATGTACAACTCCATTCAAAGGTTCCTCAGTAAAAATGCTACAAATATGTAAAACCTTTAAGCCAATTGTTCGAATTATCCTAACAAGTAATTGTCACTAGGTGATGGATAATTCGTCGCGAAATGCTCCCAAATTACCCCTGCGAGCTTCCGAGTCAACAAAGCGGCCAATCAGGCGGATTGGCGAACCTAATTGGCACTTTTGGGTTCCTGGGTTACATTTTAACCTTTTGCAATCTAACAAGGAGAACCTGGACACATAATTGCGTCATTTTCAAGGAATAATATATGGGGTCTTTATCTGAACGAGATTAATAATGCAGCTGTCTGGCAATTAAAGCACTGACTGATTGTGAGCGGTTACAGCTACAATGCTCTCTCGAAATTTGGAAATATGAGTTTATCTCATTTGAACAGTTAATTGAATTAACATGTTTGAACAATGGCACTTCCGGGACAAGAATCCGTTCCCACGATCGTATATTTCATTTAAAAACCCATTACCGAATGCGCTGACTTCAAAAGGTTGCCTATCCCAAGATGCATGGCGTCGTATTTGATTGTATTGACCCTAAATCAATGAGGTTGCAGATTCTTCATTTTATAAGTGACAGCTGTATTATTACAAAAAATAAATTTTTTAAAAAAATAATAATTAATTTTTTATTAATGTTTTTCTAAATTTTAGGTCTGGTTTTTTAATAAGATGTTTAAGTTTAACCAGAGAATGTTTAAGAAAAAAGTTGTTACTGACATGATTGTAAGTTAAGTCACGGTTTTGTTTACACTACTTTTTAGATAGGAGAGCTAATTCCACATAGACTTAAAGAACAATTCCTCAGGAGTTCTCTCTTAACTCTCTGAAGAGAACGATTACAAACATGGTCTCACAGCTGCTAATAAAAGCAGGGAGACGAGGATACCACTTTTTAGACTTTTCTGTCAGGATGGGTGCTTGAAACTTTTCCGGGTTTACTCCTTTGTGAATATGATATTCTACGTGAAAAATATTCTTGTGAAGCTATACAATTAGTGTTGGATATAAAAAAAGCCTTACATATCTTTAGTCCTATAAGTTACCCACAACGAATAGTCAAATATCCGTACAGGAATCGAACCCACATACTATTGAACTAAAACCATTTAGCATCAAATAAAACGGGAAATAGATAAGTGTCATTAAATACCTCTTAGAAAAATATTTGGCACAATTTGGATTACTTAATTTTATTAAAAAAAATAATAATTCACTTTATTTCTTAGATCATGATCACCTTTAGTTTTACATTTCTAAGTTAACCATCATTCATTAATAAGAAAAACGGGTGTCGACCAAGCCACTTGAGGAAAATTCAAAATTTCAAATTGCTATTTATAGATACAATCACCGGACATAATGAAAATAAAACGAACAAATTTTATTATCATTATTATTATTCTAAAAATTTACCATTAGTACAATATATTTCACTAAATAAATTTCGTTATTTAAGCAATTATATCAAAATTTGCACTTAGTTAAGGAAAAACGAAACCACTCGCAATTATTTGAAATTAAAATTCAGCGACTAAGTCCACCAATAATACCCGGAAATATATTCCACCGAAAATGGAAGCGTGTCGAGACACCTGTACATTCATAGCCGAAGCAAGAGAAAAAAAAATAAATAAATAAATAATCATCAAACTGCATGGTAATCATAGTCTTGTAAGATATTACGAAACGACCAGCCCACTCGCTGCCATTGAAGCCTCCGCTAATGCAGCCTCCCTTCTAAACCGCGACCGCACTTGAATAATAAAAAAAAGTGTCAATTCTCGTTCGTTAAATGCGCAATGCCCGACCTTTTACATCCTATGATGAAAGAGCTCTTACGAAAACAAAAGATTGAAACATTAAATTAGTGGAGAGTTACACTGTACACTTGAGTTTCAGCAGATAGTGCGGATTATAGATGTTGGTGAGGGAAAAAATTTTTGTTTTAATTTTTTTGGGTGCTTTGTGAGAATTTAAATAAATTAAAATTACCCGTGTTTCTCCTGCCTTTTATATCAAAATTTATAAAGTGCTCGTAAATTTTTTATTTTAATTAAAAGATATTTTATATATGGCGCACACTTTAGAAAAATGATACGACGTCTGGTGTCAAAAAGGAAAACTACTCTTCATCATCTTGTTTTAAAGCTAATATATCTACAGTACCTAAAACATATCATCTGGTGATGGTTTTCAGTTCCGCTTCTTATGTATTTTATTTAAGCAGTGACTTTCATCCCTATAATCGTAATGAAAATTCATTTTTGTTTTTTCATTCATAACTATATTCACAGTTATTTATTTTTCATTCATAACTACTTTATCATACGAGGATTTAACTCCATCTGGATCTACTAATTAAAACGAATTCCAAATCACTGGACACCTCCCTCGACCGATGTGGGTACCGAACCAAAGAACTGCTGAAACGAACAGCCGTATGACCATACGGCTGTTCGTTTGGATACATGATTCTGGGGATGAATACTGTGGTGCAATATTTCACTTAGCAGTTTGTGTCGACCGACGAGTCTGTGTCGAGCAATGAGCATTCCAGACTTCTAGGCTGTTGGTCCCGGTTCGAAACTGAATGTTCATTCCTCTCTCTCCCCCTTGTCCTTTTTCCTGAGATGATGAATGAATGTGGCCCACCCTATAAAAGGGGTTAAAGTAAAGTGACGTGGGTAATGCTATTCGCCCTCGTGACTTGATACCCAACGGGTTACGATAAATAAGTAGCCATTTCGGCCTTGTTGAGACGAAGGATTAGAGATTGCTATTAGGGAATGAAAAACTTACTATTTGTTTAACACTCTTTCATACTTTATATGAGAACTTATTAATTCGAAGTCTTTATGAAAAAAAAATGCTAAAATGACGTGGTAGACACCCGAGTTGACCATTTCTCCTTCAAAGTTCCATGACACTAAATAAATTATGGATCACGATTCACCAGTAAAAATGCAAGTCACATCAACAGTTACTTTCATTGGCTAAAAGTCTGCACTCATTGTAGTTGTAAGAACAGTTGCATTTTAAAATGAATATCACAGACAACTTCCAAATAAAAATAATCTTATTCAATTAATGAAGTTCCAGTGATTTTATCAGTGCATTAATATCTTTTTATAATCTTCGATTTAAATAAATTTTTTTTTAAATATATAAGTCTGATATGAATAGGAAATTTGAAACTAAGTAGGTATACATACATATATATAATTCGAAACTAGAGTAGCAAAGTTTGAAATAAGGCTTAGCTTTAGAATCGCGAGGGAGATAATAGCTGAGGGCCATCGCGCGGGCGGGCGGGCGAGCGCACGAAAGGCATTAAAATAATTACTAAATATGTTGCTTTCAACAGTGGTTTTCGTAAATAATAAATAGAACGTATTCACGCGTTGTAAAGAGACAACCTGGAACATTCTCATGCATTCACCCTAATAGATATGCACGAATGAAGCCAAAATGTAATAGCTATCGTTCGTTTTCCAACTGTAAGCAGAATCAAACCTTAGACCTTTTACTGGGAAGAACTTAATCCTACAGTGAGCTTTGTGGGTTCATTTTAGAGCTTTCCAGAGTAAAATTATTTTAATTATTTTTTCAAATAAGCACGACAATTCTAACGCATTTTTCCTCTAGCAAATTAAAACGTTTTGTTGTTTTCTTTCTCTAATCGCGGGGGAGAGCACCCCGGTAAAAATTAAAATTACTCAAAATGAACCTAGTTTTACGAATCATTAATAAGATAAACGCGCGCGCGTGTGATAAATATATAATATATATATTCTATAAAATATAAATTCCTTCATGCTAAGTTGCTACTACAGCAGATTTCTTTTGGGACAGTTACAGTTAAGCAGAGACAATTTTGTAAATATATTAAAGCCTCGATATTCTATTTTAGTTTAAATAAACAAACACAAAATGCTTTAATATATTCTAACATAAAATGTACACATTATAATATTTTTATTTTAAATATCTATAACAGAGTAAAGAGCAGATTCACATTTACAAAAATTATAACTTGTGATTTGCATTTCTTCGGAGAAAGTGCATTATTTAAATAAATCTATCCAGATTTCTTTCAGGTTTGCACAATATTTGTGCAGCTATGCACTCGTTTCCCACTGCATTATTAAAATAGTCTTTATTAATAATGCATAAGATATGTAAATGCACGAAAATTGAATTAACGCGGTTTTATACTATAAGATACAAAAGTTCGCCCAACATATCTTTTTTTAATAAATTTCGTTTATTTTTATTGAAAATTTTACATATTCTAATAATTTAAGACTTGATTCTATAAAAGAAATATATCTATGGAACGTAAAATTAGAATAATTTCAATTTTCAGTTGAAACTTTACTTAAAGTAAATTTCCAAGAATGTAAAAAAAGTTTGTATACTTAAATAGTGTTCCTGTGAAAAAGATAGTATTTTCGATAGAGAAAAACTTCAAAAGTTTTATGGAAAGATTAATTGTATTATATTTCTTTTAGATTGGAGCTTTTTAATGAATTTAGTTAGAGGTGAGCTTTATTCATAGAACTAATAACACATTATTTTGAAGAAGAAAAATTTAATTTTTATTCTCAATTTCATTGCGATTTCTTCCATTAAATATATGACCAATTTTGTGAAATAATTTTACTATCTCACAATTTTAAATGCTGATCCTCCATCTTAGAAGTTTCAAAGCAACGTTACGGGCAGTATAAATGCTGAAAATGCTGTCGTAAAATTCTTTGAAACATTCTCAGAACCAGTGATAATAGATAACATTCATGAAACGCAAGAAACATGGAAGTTTCTCGAGCATGCACAGCATATTGTTGATTAACAAATCTAATATAGCTTTCCCATAGTTCAAATCTTTGATTTTTCCACTAAGTTACAATAAATTAAATAAAGAAGTAAATTATTTTAATGAAATTTTTTTAAATTATGTTAATAAAAAGTTAATCGCATAAAATATTTAATCAATTATTGGTGACTTTTACACGACTTTTTATTAATTTATATAATCCCAAATATTTATATATAATTATTTTATTTATTATATAATTTATATTTTAATTACATGAAATATATATTTAATTTAAAATATACAGTTCAGGCGAATTTCTCAACATACTTAAATCAAGAATTAAATATAATTAAAAAAAATGAAATGAATTTTTATCATAGAAGCAATAAATATCACTTTTGCTTCTAATATAACTTTTTACAAAATTTAAATGTATGAATATATACAAAGAAACAATATAAAAACACAATTCATATAATGAGGTAGTAAATTTTATTTTTCATAAGACACACTGCTAGGCGAATGGTTGGCACTCCGATTTCCGAGTCAAAAGATCAAGAGTTTTATTCCTACCTTAAAATATTTGACATCCGAATGTTCCTCTACTAGTGGGGTGTGAATATACAGTAAAAAATACCAACTCAGGTATTGATATCGTCATTTGTTCGCACAGTTTACGCGCGCGACATTTATCGACTTTTATTGTCGGGAACAGATTATAAGCGTAGCATTTAAAGCGTAATGTAGCCACGACCGCGGATTTTGAGACGGTAGTTTGCATTGGACGATTGCAGCTGCTATTGAACAACGGAGGATATACGTTGCACTTCTGTTTCTTTCATGCACGTCTGTCGGGGTGGATGCTTGAGAGTCATCCGGGGACATCCTTTTTCATATGTGAATACCCAGTTTCCACCAGTTACGCTTTCCGTTATGCGATATTAAAACTGCCTTTGCAAGAAACAGGCTTGTAATGCAAAAAGTAACGTGAAATTAAAAATTCGTATATTTTCAGATCTGTTACTTTCAAATTTTCTTAATAAAAAAATTAATTTTTTTTAAAAATTGTATTTAACATTTCAAAAAACGTAGCTTCTTAATTATTTCATAGCTTCAAATTATATTTGTAAGAAATGATTAATTGTATTCAATGTTGTCTTAATTTTCATTCTCATTTAAAAATATTTCTTTTTTCTAAAACCTTGTAGGAGTAGAAAAAAAAATCTGAGATTTGTTCCATTTTTTTTTATCTTATTATTCATTGGCGGTAATTATTTTTTGTATTTTGGCGATATATTTATGTTTGATAATTAAATGGCTTTAAAAATTATATTGCAAAAGGAAACAATTTGTTATACTAAGCGTAATCTTATTTTTTATTTCTATGTAAAAGTATTTGTTTAGATTTAAGGATCTTTTAAAAATCGGATAGTTTATAATTCATCCCCTCTTTATATTACCCATTGATAATTTTTTATAATATACAATAATATATATGTTTAAAAAAAAGGAATGCAACTAAATGATGAAACTGCCTAGTTTTTTGGTAGAGGTTAATTTTAAAAATAAGCACAAAACAAAAATAAATATGACAACATTTTGCTGTTAAGATGATTTAAAAATTATAAATACTATTAAAAGATCAACCAATTATAAAAATTTCATTAAAATATAACCAAACAAGAAGTAAAATGCTAACAGTAAAAGATCAAAAACATATTCGATACCGGCTTTTTTTTTTGCATTAATTAAATATTTAACTTAATTCGCTTTATAGAAAAAAATACTAATAATTGGTCAACTGAACTAAATAGCTTTTATTCTCAAATTAATATAAAAATCACTCACCCTTCGAAAGAAATATATAATTAAACCTTCCCTCCTCTTTGAAGACGGGAAAAATATTTTTTTTTCCTGTAACAACTGGGGAAAGTTACGAAATGAAAGTTAAATTAAACTTTTTTTTTATTCTTTTAATTAAACTGGTGAGCCAAAGAACGCCTTATCTATACATGTCTTTTTTCAATCACAGTTTAGGTCTCTGTCAGTATTGAGCTTTGTCCTTTAAAAAGCAAAAGATAGTGAGAGTTTCTTTGAGGTATTTCTCTTTGAGTTCCACCTGCGCGGTTGAGTTCCTACATCCACCCCAGGCAGAAGTCCCATAAATCCCCGATGGACAAATTTATTTTCCTTTTCTTCCGTCTCCCCCCCCCACACACACTTTCTCCGAGGGACCACTAAATTCATTCTTACCTTGGTTTAATAAAATGCTCGAAAAGAACAACTTTCGAGCCACTTGGCGACTTTAATTTGAGCCATTGTGGCAACTAACTCCAAAAGAAGTTGTTTTCATTATAGGAATACTTTTAGTTATCGGAAAAAAGGACTTCTTAGAAACTATAGCTTTCTGATTAGTTTGTAGGTAACTAATTTATAATAATTTGTGTGCTCACCGCTATTGAATGAAGTACATGGTAGAAACTGCCTCTTATCTGAACTACCTCAGGGATTATTGTAATGATTACTTTTTTGGCTATGTTGCGGAAACCTGAACTTTGACAGAAAATTACTTTTAAGCATCACTTTAACAAATAGATACAATAATGAAAGATATATGACATGTGAAAGAGTCACTTCATATACCAGTCAAGCTAACGGTTTATCGCTCTTGGATTTTTGTTCAACAATTTTAGTTGAGGACGGATGCTTAGAGTAGTTTGGAATCTTGACTATAAAATACATGTCCCAGTCGAATAGCTCACAAAGCTTTTGTGTAAAAATTAACAATATAGAATGCAATACAAATCAAATCTTCGCATAGCAGTCTTAAAACTCTATGTTCTGCAAGACAGTAAAACCCAGTTGAAAATGATTTTCTGGGTTTTGGTTCAACAATTCGTATGTTTAATTTTCACAGGAAGCCTAAGAGATTGCTCGGAACTTATTTTAAACTGTAGGCCCCCATCGAATTAGTTCACGTATGCAAAACAGTAACAGTAAAGTGCTACACAAATCAAATATTCGCTCAAAAATCTCAAAATTTAATCCATTGTTGGACAAAACAGTAACCTAGCTAAAATTAGTTTGTTTCCTGGGTTATGTGCAACAATTTGTGGTTTCATTTTTAACCAGTCACGTGAACGTTTGCAGCTATTAGTTCTTTAGTTTAGTTGCTCGGTAATTACTTCCATCATCAAA
This sequence comes from Latrodectus elegans, assembly GCA_030067965.1. NCBI lineage: Eukaryota > Metazoa > Arthropoda > Arachnida > Araneae > Theridiidae > Latrodectus > Latrodectus elegans. The sequence continues at coordinate 90,633,866 of CM057814.1, read as the reverse complement.
TTACTTCACATGTGCGAAAAGTAATTGTCAAGTGATACACAAACCAAATTATTGTACACCAGCCTAAAATTCTCACATTCTGTGAGACATTAAATTTAGTTGAAAATGGTTATCTTTTGGTTTTTGGTTCACTATATGGTTATTCAATTTTCACCAAAAGCATGGATGCCTGAAGTTGGTCGGAATGCACTATAAGTAGTAGGTTCGAGCATAATTACTCCTCTGGAGCAAAAATTAAGATCAGAGTTATAAGAAAAGGTTTGAAGGGCACTTCCAAAACTCAATCTGTCACTCACTCTGTATGACAGGATGTCTAGAAGAAAAAGGTTCGTCTTCTGATCATCGGTTGGTTCAACAATTGGTGGGTTTAGTTCTCAGATTGGGTGTGAATGTAATAGTTTAAACAATTGACTCTAGTCAAATTACCCGTCAAATTAAAAAGGACAGCACAGATAAACAAACAAAACTAAGACAATAACTAATAAGCCATTGAATAATAAAAACAACTAACAGTTCAGACTAGTTATATCCTCTGCCTTTTCTGTACAATTTTAACGAAACTAAACAAACCTGCAAGTTTGGTTAAATGAAAATATTTTTTTAAATTATTTTCTTTTAGGGGAATCTTTTTCCTTCACATTTCTTTCTTCATCACCATTTCACTGTCATCACTGGGAACATCACTTTTTTCATCACAGTTCTCTCATCCATTATCGGCTTCCTAGACTGGAAGAATTATCTGCGAAAATTTGCTAGCTCACTTTTTTTTTTAATTTTTACTCTTCCGCGCGTCCCTTTTCACGGTTACGAAATTGCTGAGGACTAAGACATAAAAAAGTAAAAGTGCAAATAGGTTTCTCCAGACGAATCGCACAACTAATGGTGATAAAAAAAATGAAAATAGCTTAAAAATGGAGTCTTAAAGCATCGAAATAAAAAATTCTAACAAAAATATAAATCTACATGAAGAATGTTACAATGTCAGATGAGAATGAATTGATGAAAAATCAAGCTTTATTATTCATTTAATTAGTGATGAGTTGTATTATTGCATCTTGTAGCATGTATTTCAGTAATTTATTAAATGGTGTGTTAACATAAGTATCCTGTACAACGTTAGTTAGTGATTAGAATCTAAAAGAGCGTATTAGAGATTTAGTCTGTGATCAGTTAGTGATTAATATCTAGTTTTTTATGTGCGTTAATGATTATCACTAATATCTAGAGTGTAGAAAATTTAGTGTTTAGTAGCATGTGTCATAGTGATTATATCTAATTTCTAGAGTGTTAGAAGATTCAGTGTCTAGTAGCATGTGTTACATTGACTATACCTAATGGCTAGAATGTTAGAGGATTCAGTGTTTAGTAGCATGTGTGCCATAGTAATTATACCTAATGGTTAGAGTGTTAGAAGATTCAGTGTGTAGTAGCATGTGTCATAGTGATTATACCTAATGGCTAGAGTGTTAGAAGATTCAGTGTTTAGTAGCATGTGTACCGTAGTGATTATACCTAATGGCTAGAGTGTTTGAAGATTCAGTGTTTAGTAGCATGTGCCATAGTGATTATACCTAATGGCTAGAATGTTAGAGGATTCAGTGTTTAGTAGCATGTGTGCCATAGTGATTGTACCTAATGGCTAGAGTGTTAGAAGATTTAGTGTTTAGTATCATGTGCCACAGTGATTTAGCTAGTAACGAGTCAGTAGTTAGCACATTGCAATGTGTGTGATAGTAAGAAAGTGAGGAACAGCACACCTCCAAACACCTAGCTCAGAGTTAGGCACTACCAGTTAAATGGAGGCTTCTAGGTGTTCATAATTTAATTAGTGATGAGTCTATACGTTTATATTACATGAAGTTAGAGATTTAATTAGTGATGAGGGATTAATATGTATAGCAAGGTTTGTGTTAGTGAGGAATGTTTAATAATGCCCAAGTTTGAGATTACCACTTAGAAGTATACGATATAAGACCATTAAGTAAAAAATGCTAAAAAAAAATATAGATTTTACGTTTATACAAATCGAAAAATATTCCACTGACATCATAAATCTTTCGAGTATGCTCATACTAAAATTATAATAAAATTTAGTACCTAACAGAATGCTTCATGTATAATGTAAATGTTGATGCGCATGCGATTGAAAGTGCATAACATATTCTTAGAAATATTCAATGAATTCATAAAAAATAATCCAAGAGATAGTGTATTTGTAAGGTCTTTATCACATAAGGAATGTTTAAGTGTCATCACTGGTAATAATCATAGAATTAAAAGCAATTTTACTGTCAACTTTCATTTTTTACCGAATAAATTTTTGAGTTTTAGGTTTGTGTGTGTGATATAAAATAACTTTTTCACAAGATGTGAAAATATATTTTTTTCTGGTGATTTGTAATTTATTATCTTTTAATTAAAAAAAAAGTTGTTATAAATTAACTGGTGTATGAATATTTCTAATAATTTATATCGTTTTAATATTTTATCTGCTTAGAACCAATTTTTAACTGCCTTAATTAGTAATAAGCTATCTTGTACATAGTTATTTATTTTGAGATATTTATATTGTTACAACACACACTGGATTAACAGAATACTAAATTTTTCAAATGACAAGAAAATAACAAAAACTGTTTCAAAATTTATTGGCATCATAAAATGGTGGTTACAAGAGGTTTTACGATAAGCGTGCGGTAAAAACAAACCAGGATCTTGTCATCGACAATTATTCGGCCATAAATGGCTGATGGAAAAGAAATAATGCGCAAATTGCTGCAGTTGCGTACGAAAGACCTTAATTCTGAAATCTCCTTGAGCGATTAATTAAATAAATTGTCGATGAAGATAGTCAAGTAACGTTAAATTCATGGGTACATATAGCGATTTTGGCTTTTCTAATGGAACATACGGTAGCCAAGAAATTTGCGTCCAGATTTGCTTTTTTTGTGGGCTTCCAACTCAAAGCAAGAATGTTATTTATTAATTTGCATTACAGTGGAGGAATATTATGGGCTGTTACGATGCACACGTCTAAAGACTAATATTGTGAACATACCTCAAAGTTTTCAAGCATCAGTCAAGTGAGGAATTCGATATCTAAGCTGGCTACTTCATACCTAAATTTTCAAAGCCTGGAAGTTTAACGACATATGCACCTTACCACCACGTCTCTCAAAAAAATTTGGAATAGATTGTGTCACGACAAGACCACTTTCACTATTCGATCAAACATCAACCACTGAAGTAAATGTAAAAAATTCGAAAATAAGCAATTTTGGAAAAAGCATTTGTATTATTTGTAGTGTTAAATGGAAATCTAGAATAAACAATAGCAAAATGCAAATAAATGTGTATAATACAGAATTCACAACGCAAAGAATTTAAAATAAATGAAACCATATACCAAATATCAATAACTTCAATGTAAATTCTGAAAAAAATCCATTGTAGATTTTATGCACGCTAATTTTCTTATAGCCTAATGTCACTTTCTCATTGTAGTATAAAACACATAACACCAACAAAGAATACAAATAAAAAATCTGATAAATGTTAAATGTAACAAATTTTAATTTAGACTATTTAAAGTTATTTTTTAATTCTACTTAAATTTCAAACACTTTTAAAAGCAACTGAACATTTTAACAGTTATTTTAGAATTTTTAAAAGAAATTAACGTTTCTGAAAATGTAATCCTAAATGAGTGCTATTGGTATCTGCATCGTCATTTGGGGTATTTATCGCCTGCGTTGGCGAAATAAAATAGTGCCAAAAAAGTGATAAAAAAATAAAATTGCTTACCTTTTTGCCATCCAGCTCATGGGTTCCACTAGCTAACACTTTATCTACACTAGTTGGATCAGCAAAAGTCACAAAACCAAAGCCCCTATAAAAGAATAAACAATTTAACGCATTCACGCACAACTATTAAATTTATTTTTATTGAATATTTTTATAGCCGTAAATGCGAAGACAAAGCTTAGCACTTCACTTTGTAAACATCTTCTGTTTAAGTCAGTAAAATGTAAACAAATTATTTAAAAAAATTTTGTTATTTATTCTTTCCCACAATTCTATGCTTCTTCGCTTCACGTCACTTCCTGCACACTATCAAGAGGCATTAATTAGTGACGTTTCGTTAATTATGGTTTTGAGGACCATCATTTAAATAGTTAATTATCACTCTCTAAAATTTTTCTTTTTTTTCAAAAAAATTTTAAAATTTCGCAAAAAAAAAAATCTATTACACTATCTAAAAAGTTTGAATTAGCTCATTAACTCGTATTGGATAAAGAGAATTTGATATAGATTATGAAAGAAGAAAATTCATGATTTTTGAGTGCAAAAAATGTAATTTATCTTCTTTGACGGATTTCTTTAACTATTTTGTTAAGAGTTTGAAAGAAAAAGACAATAGTTTCATCTTTTCTGTTTGTTTGCTTACAATAAAAAAAAGTTAATTAAGAGATTTTTTTTACATTCAATTGCTTATTAATGAATTTTTTTATTCGCATAATAGCGGCGAAGTGAAAAAAATATTTAACTGTATTAAAAACTAATTAATTATGTATGGTTAATTTCATCTTATTACTCACTTAAGAGAGAGAGAGAGAGTTATTAACATAATGATATTTTGTAGTGTTTTTAAAAAATGGCAGATTTTGATACTTTTAGAAAAATATATAAAATAAGATTAATAAAAAAGATATTAATATTCATGGGAAATTGCTATGTATAGTATTTACATTATTTTTTCAAACTGTCACAAAATTGGATTTTTGGTAAGATACATTCTATAATTAGGTGTGTTTTAATGAATATTATTAAGACAATATTCATTAAACCTATATTCAATTTACTTAATGATATCTTTGAACAATTTACGCCCAAAGATTTCTATGATAATGATTAATACAGTTATTATTTACGAAGAAACGACTTGTGTGTGTGTGTGAGTAGCAAAGTTCTTTATGTTTGTTGGAGATAAGCAATTTATAAAACTATTTAAAAAAAAGTATAATAAACTACAGTAGAAATGTTCTCTAAATGAAATGTCCCTGGTTCGATCGCAGCCTCTAATGAACAATAGAAGATGAAAGTATGGTAATTTGTCGGGGTGGGTACTTGGAAGTTTTCCGAGTTTCCTAGCTTGAAATACTAAACTTGGCTCATTATTCATGAAAAATGTAGCCGGATAAATAAAGTGAGTGTTAAGAACCTTATAATAACTTCCACTTAATGAATAATCCAATATGTGTGGTCAAATTATAGATTCAATGCAAAGTATGTTCACAATTTTAAATTAATAGACAACTCAAAATATGCTGTCAAATTATGAAGTTATGGGGGGGGGTACAATAAATTCATAGTTTTCAATTAATGTACTATTATGTAAGTGCTGTCAAACTATCTATTAATTACGCAATACGTTTACAATTTTTAATTGATATACTATCCATTAAGCGAGATCAAACCATGGGGTTAGTGCACAATAGGTTCACAATTTTCAATTAATAAGCTATCCATTAAGCGTTATCAAATAATCGTACAATTAATAAACTCTATCCAATATACAGTGTCAAATTATCTGTTTACAGTGCACAATATTCACAAATTTTAATATATCATTTTATAAGCGCTTCCAAACTATTTAAATACCTAGTTAATGCCCAATAGGTTCATAACTTTCATTTGATAGAATATCCAGTAAGTGAAGTCAAAGCACATCGAATGTTCACAACTTTCAATTAACGTACTTACTTGGTAAGCGTTTTCAAACTATCGAATGAATGCACAACAGGTTTACAATTTTCAGTTGATACATGTTGTGCATTGATTATATATTTGTAAATGGTTTTTATACGCAAAGATTACCCAATATAGGTTGTGAAACTGTCTAGTTAGTGCACAATAGGTTTACAATTTTCAGTTGATACATGTTGTGCATTGATTATATATTTGTAAATAGTTTTTATACGCAAAGATTACCCAATATAGGTTGTGAAACTGTCTAGTTAGTGCACAATAGGTTTACAATTTTCAGTTGATACATGTTGTGCATTGATTATATATTTGTAAATAGTTTTTATACGCAAAGATTACCCAATATAGGTTGTGAAACTGTCTAGTTAGTGCACAATAGGTTTACAATTTTCAGTTGATACATGTTGTGCATTGATTATATATTTGTAAATAGTTTTTATACGCAAAGATTACACAATATAGGTTGTGAAACTATCTAGTTAGTGCACAATAGGTTTACAATTTTCAACTGATAGACTGACTATTCGGAATGCATCATTCAATTATCCAGTTTGTGCATAAAAGTTCAAGAATATTGAAATATACAGCAATGTATGTATATAGTTCAATATTGTTGGAATAACTATGCTCTGTTAGTATGAAAGAAAAAAACCCAAAAGTAAAAACCATCTTCCCTTTTCATGAATATATAATATCAATGTCTATTTATATTCTATTCACTTATAAAAATAGAAGCTATTTTAATTTACCGCACATTTTATGATTTTGCACTTTCAGAGATGCAGTATTGAAAATAAAATGTTGTCTTCTTTCGCATGTAAGATTTCTTCCAAGATAAAGGTCTTACTCATAGGTTGGAAGCATAAAAAAACTGGAAAAAGACCTCACACATGACTCCTTTACCCCATGTATAAGCAGAAAATAGAAAAACATCCCTACATCGATGATGATCAGTAGTTAGGCTCGAAACCGGAGAAAAATTAGGGAACTCTCTTCGAAAATGATATAAATTAAAAAGAAACGTCTTAAAAATAATCACTGATAAAAAAAAAATCTAATTTTACATAATTTTCAAAAAATGTGTGAATTTCGAGATTTCTTTACAAACAAAGTATTTTCGTACGTTAATATTTTGATACATTTCTCAAATTTCTTTTAAATCTTTGAATTATTTGTCATATTTCTGCATTAGATTGCACTAGACACATGGAATTCTAATGTTAAGATTAGATTCATCGCCAAATGATTTTCTAAATTCGTCAAAAGTTTTGCATGAAATCGAATTTTTCTTTACTTCCAATGTTAACTTCGCTGCAAATTCCATAATAGATACGAAAATAGTATATATTTTAGCGACTATTTTTAAGCTTCAATTTTCAGCCAAATATTGTGAATTTGGTGATAACTAAATCCGGACCCACAAACAGGAAAGTACCCAGAAGTACAGCTACAGAAAATAGTGAGGGTAGCTAATTCAGGAACCTCTAGAACTAGGCTGTGCCAGCTGTTAAGAAATGCATTGTTAGGATAATAATATGCATAAAAATATGCAAATTGATTTCGGGTTAAGAAAATTCAAAATAACCTTAACAAATTTTAATTTATGTCCTTTATTTGTTCTCACTAAAAATAAGCATTTTTCTCCTTCCAATCTTCCTGCCATCAAAATTTACTATCACCCAATCCACTATTGAAATCTTTCAGTTTTTTTTTTTTTCCGAGAAAAACGTCTAGCTAGAAAATGGCGACTCATTCAGTCGCAGATATGATAGGGAACAACGCCATTCTTTCTCCCTAAAAATCTACCTACATCACCAACAGCTTTTCGAAAGTTATCTCCCAATTTTTCATCGCCAATCTTTTTCGTTTAGAAGGATTTCTCTCTCCTTCGCAGCCATTCTTCATTTTCTTTTCTGCAAGTTCATAATATCAGCGTTGAATATATTTTTGCAGAACATGAAAAAATAAAAAATAACTCAACGAAAGCAAGACATATTAGCATCCCGACAGTTCTTGAAAGAACATCAATCCAAACCCCCCGTCCCAAATGAAAAAGAGGGACAGGGGTGAGGGGTGAAGATACCCCATCCCATTCCTTGAATAAATGATATTCTTGGCACGCACGACTTGAAAGATATTCCGGAATACATCACCCAGGCACAAAATCGGATACTTTACACTCTCAGCGACGGATATTTAGAAGAAAATTTTCGGGAAAGAATGGCTACTTTATCTCACGGTTTCCGGACTTGGCAAACAGCGACAGTTACAGGAGGCTAAAGACAAATAAATAGCCAGGATGTCATTTATTTCAGCAGCTCCAGTCAGAAAATATGAATAGCTTTTTTTTTTTCTGAATTCCCTTCTTCAAAATAAAATATATTCTGGAAAATTTCCTTAATATGTACGATGTCTTATCAAGGTATATAGAATCTAATATGGCCTGCGTGATTTTGTGGTGTTTTAAATAATTTCACCTATCTTTCACTCAGAGAACCGGACAGACGGATTATATCTCTCATTTTTGACACAATATCGTAATTTAATATCTTTTTTATTCGACCATGTAATATTGCCAGGTGTTCACAGATCTAAGCTGTTTAAAATTACAAATTTTACATATCAGCATAACAGATACGTGCATAGTAAACCCTTCACAAAAGCTGAATTCATAAATGTGCACTAAATTATAACTATTTGATTTCAGTTTTATAATTATTATTTTTTATATTTTGCTTCATTATTTGAGCTTTTATTGTACCAATTTTTGCTGACCGAAGTCACTGACAACAACCAAGCATTTCAGATTCATAAGGTTGGTTTGTCATGTTGTTGTCCCTTTTTTAGACATAAAAAGGCCATTATTACCGATACATTTTAAAGATACTTTGTTTATACAAACATCTATATTTGAAGGTGAGAATCAAACTCACGATCTACTGATTTGAAACGCCAGAGCAAGGACTATTTGGATAACAGCTCAGCGGAACTAACTCCGAAATTTCACTTAAGTCAAATGAAAAAGACGACACTGAAAAGATACAGGAATTTTGATGAGTGTAGATTCTTTTAGCTGCACCAAAATCTTCGGATGTGTTAAGTATCGAATCCATGACACAAAAATGAACACCTTACCGCAACAATAATTTTGTTTCGTTAAAGGATTCACATCCACAGTAATATGAAGCAATGATTGATCCCGAAATTGTATTACTAGATCAAAGATTTACTTTGAAAACCTTTCGTATCGTGATTTTACAAGATATAAAAATTTAGAGGATAAACATATAAATTTAATTACTGCAATTCCCCTTTTTGGGAGCATTTCATTTCTTTCTGTTAGATTTCCTTTTTGCCTTGATTGAACTCAACATTGTGTGTTGTGCTACTGTTTATTGCTGCTAAACAATCACTTAATTCCAATTCCAAAACATCCTATGCCTGAAGGAAAGACTGTTACAGATTTTTATTCATCTTAAAGTATGGAGAAACCTAATTTAGGAAACCGACATATTTCCGAAAAGTGGGTCTTCATAATTTGGAGCTAAGTAGTAGATCCCTTAGACCTGGTCTTACTGTTTCACTAAAACATGAAATCTTTAATTCCGCGGTTTACGCTTTCGAGGTATCAAATTAAGGAATCTTGGTAAGAGAAGATGAGGATTTCTAAAGACACTCAATGAATAAATTGATCATTGACGATATTTATACGGAAAAGAAATTCATATTTTATGAAAAAACTGAATTCGCACCCCTTAATGCTCTAATACACCCGAATGGATTTTTTTCGAGAGATTTTTACTTTGTGAAACACTTACTCCAGTATTGAATTCTGCATATTAACTTTAAAAAGTGTTGCAAGCTTAAAACACGATTTCAACGAAAAGTTAATTTTTGTTTGGAATATATTCGCTTTAACAAAAAAAATTGCTGCATGAAACTCAATCAATTCTTGGCAGATGTACTGGAAAATAATTATTAAAAATATTGCCGAGTAAAAGTAAATATAATTGAATTAAATTTAATATTTCAAGGCGACAAATATTTAAAATTTGGGATGCAGAAATTTCTAAATATTAGTTATTTTTAAATTATGTATACTACTTCGAAAAAAAGTGTTATTTGTTATGTATATGTTATGTATATAAATATCTAAGATAAGTAAGTTTTCCTGAAGTATTAATTTTATTTCGCTAATTCAAAAATAATTTTAGGGATTTTTTTCTAACGGCGGGCACTGGGGTCAATGTGTATAAGTTTCAGCCTCGTTGTGGCCTTCGCCACAACAAGGCTGAAAACTCTTATTCATTACCCGGTGGGCACCTGTGAACCAAGTCTCAGAGGCGAATAGCATTACTCACATCAATCCATCAGAATTTACAGTGTGGGTCACATTCATTCATCATCTTATCACAAGAAAACGCAGATAGAGAGAGGAACATCCATGAACGAAATGGGATTCGAACCCGGGACTAACTGCTTAGAAGCCAAGAAGGCTTCCCATTTAGCCTAGGACAGGTATATTAGTTAAACTAGTACATATGGTTTTTACAGATATGAGAGTTGCGTTTTTATAAATAATTGAAATTTACATATAAAAATCAAAATTATACCGTTATGTGGAAAACTTTTTGATAGTTTTTCAGTAAATATAATGGAAAAAGTACGAATTTTTTCTCCGAAAAAGAGTTGTGGTATGTTTTTAATTTTCCAATTTTAATGAGAAATACTATTTCAGAAGAGTATTTATTACCACTCATTTTGTAAATAATATATAAATTTTAGTTAACGTAATAAAGCTCGAAGATATTTAAAATCTGTTGCTCTTTAAGATGGCGAATATTTTTCGTAACCTCATCACTCATTGTCTCGCTTCGTTGGGGACATAAAACTGGACAACTTCGATTGCGTATGCAAACGCACATATTTAATATCGTCAGACAATACTCCTTGAGCACGCTTCCGGAATCGAGCGTTAAAATGTCAACCGTTAATATACACCCGAAATTCCTTTTAATTAAACTTTCGCCAACATGTCACGGCTAGAACGCCCCTCCACCACTTCCGCGTGCGAGTCTTCAAATTTCGCCACATTTCCAACTGATCAATTTGGATTTTTAATTAAAAGTTATGACGACTTTAAGCTTCCGTTTTAAAAGTTAGAGCAGCTGCAACATATGAGCCCGTCCAATAAAACGCGTCAAAAAGATAAAGGTCAGTGAATTATTCACCATAATTGACACAAGAACAGACGATTTACGGCGGCGAATTCTATACCGCCATGTTTTCTCCGTAGGGCGATAGCGTACGACCTTGTCTAGCGTCGAGCACAATGGAACGTTAATTTTGAGCGTCGAGCGGTTTTATTGTTTTTGGTCTTTTTTTTTTTTTTTATCATTGTTGTTGTTATTCGCTCGTCAACCGTTGCTGTAAACCGCGTGTGTGAGTTGTTGTAAGTAGGCTCGACAACTAGAGCTCAAATATTTTTACATCGATTTCAGATGAAATGAAGTGAAATAAAACAACTTGAATTAGCAAAAAATTGCAGGAATCGCAAGATAATTTTTGTTGGAGGTTGATGCATTTTATATCTTAGAATCTAACTTAGCTAAAATGCCCTGAAAAGTTCCTTTTATTGTTATGTTACACATATTTTAGTACAATCCAGTCTCCACTATATTCAATATCACAAAACACTTTCAATATATCAGGAAAACAAAGCGTTTAAACTCATAAAATCAAAGAATTATAACTATTTAATGGCTTATCATCAATTAATTAATTTAATTTAATCCCGTGACACAGTTACATTTTGAAATGCAGAAATAATCAGTTAAAATATGTAAAAAAAAAAAAAAAAGTATATAAATATATTTACTCATAAACACCCACTCATAAATATATTATCATTGTAATTGATACAAACTATCATAATAATTAATTCATATTATCACTGATTTAGTGTCTTCAACAAGCAGAAACTAACAACCAAGAAATAAAGGCAGCTGGAATACGTTAAATTGCAATGTCTTCCAAGTAAAATGATATTTATGGAGATGGTAGACCAAGTCTTGGAGGTCTTCCATATGATCCTTACTTTTAAATTATAATGATTTAACCATTTTTTCTCGCCAGCTTCTATTTAATTGGTAGAACCCTCGCCAGCTTCTATTTAATTGGTAGAATTCTGGTTTGGGTATCTCCAAGTATGCTGGTGCTCACAACCAAGAACTTGAGGCAAGGAAAACTTATAATGATTCAGCTCTGAACATGCCTATTTCTAACAACCGAAGTCGGTAAGTCGCTCAAACTAACGTTTAATTTATAATCACCATCAAATAACGAGGTACCCGCCATCATCCAAACCATGCTACACCAGCTGAAGAACATTGGACTTGACTGTACTTCTTAACTTTCTTAATACTGGAGTTTTCGGATAAATCACATGTCTAATCTATTCTGTTTTGAAAAGCATCCCACACTCAATTTGTTTTACGACCATTTATAGTGGAGAATTTAAAGGAAATAACTCTATGTTTTTCACATAAATGGAGGTACAAGTAGTGATTACAATACACTTATAAATTATCTTATAAAAATTACAAATTTTTCATTAAATTAAAAGATAATTTTTGTTTTGTAGTATTTATAGGTAATGATTCTATATGATTCAGAACTTATTTTCCTAAAATACTTAAATTTTTAAAGGAAAATAAAATTGCATCAAAAATATTGGTTAATTTTAAAAATTTAATATTAATAAATAAAACAAAAAATATTGCAAGTAAACAATAAAAAAAATGAGAGAGTGAAAAATTGCCAAATAGGTTTACCACGTCAATTGATGCGAAGGAATTTTTTTAATAAGAAAAAAAAATTTTTTTTCATGGTTAAGAAAAGAACAGAAAAATTGTTCATTGTACCAAGTAATGTAGCGTAATGAAAAATAAAAAATATTTATCCAGGATAAATTAAACTATTCTCATGGAATTGAACATTTTTATTATATTTATAAATTATATTTCAAAAGGAATATAAGTATATAATTCTTTCATATATAAAATAGATTCTTAAAATATTCTCAGAATGTGAATTTCACAGTGTTATATATAAATTTTATTAAATAGTTTTCAATGTTTTCGAAAATAATCTTATATATATATATATATATATATATGTATGTATATATCCCGTTTATTAAACATGCAAGAAAAAGTTTTTAATTGTCAAAAATGTTATTTATTCAAATATAAAAGCGAATTGAATCATTTATTTCAATACAAGTATAAAACTAAAAAAGCACAAACTAATATCCAGACGAATTTTTTCTGACTCAAAATAAATGTCGAAAAATATTCTAAATTTCAAAAGCGAAGTTTGCTGTTCAAAATAATTGCCAATGAATTTAATTAATGCAGTGATTTAGAATGATTTAAAGGAACTTAATTATCATATTGTGAAAATATTAAAATATATAAATCTAGCTGAATTTATTATCTTCTTATGTTCAGATGTAGTTGAATTTATGTTTGATAATAAATTCGTTACGATATTCTTTGAATTAAATTTAGACTTCTTCGTCGAGGAATTTCTTACTTTCTTGCTATTTACCTTCTGTAATGGGTGTTCTTTTATTTCTATATCAGCTCTGTTGTCACTAACACATTTTCATTTGCTGAATTACAAAACTTTCGCCAACGTCAACAATAAATTCAGATTAGCTCTCAATGCAAAAAGAGAACAACACACCCACGAAAAAACAGCGAACTTTCTAAGGGAACAAAACTATGAGTTAGTGCACCTGCAATCAACTAACATCTTTTGCTCGCCTCCTCCTGCATCTCAAAATTAAACAAAGAATCACTTAACTTAGTAACGCCTTTCGTGGCGGCAAAACAAGACAAATAAAAATCGCCAAAAGTGAAAACAACAAAGAAAAAAAAAATAACGCTCAGATCTTCGCGATCTGGCTTCTAGGTAATTGAATTAATTTAGGCCTTTTCATATATATAACCCAATCACGCCAATTCCCACCAGATTTTTTTTCTTTTTCTCCCCTTCATTTTTATTCTATTCTTTCCCTCGCGGTGTTTTTGGCGATCGCCAAGTTCCTGTTATTGCATGTCAATTAGAAGGCCATGCCAAGTCAGCTTCACTTAGCGGATATTAGGAAAACATATCGGGAAGCACTTTGCTAACAAAGTTTGAAAAATTATTTACGCGATGCCAAATCCCTTCTTGTGTTTTCCCATTCTTGGAGATAATTGCTTAAGTGCTGCAACTTGGCGTTATTAGATATTAAGATAATTTTTTTTCCTGCGTCTTCTCCCTCCTTTCTCTAGATTCAATCTTGTTTTAATGAAGATAAAGAAATGAACCAGAAAAGAGATTTCGAGGAGGACTATCATAATTCCAATTTCAGAGCATCTTTATGGAAATATCTGGGTGAAATGATGCTAAAAATCTTAGAACTATTTTAATAAGATATTCGGAAAATGAGTTCTTCGAAATGAATCTTCTTCCTATCTCTTCTACCAATTCAGGATATTTAAATCCTTTCTCTTGGAAATGATTTTGAGAAATTCAGTTACACTATTTCCACTGGGAAGAAAAGGGAAATATGATTAGATAAATATGCAAACATAATATAAACATAATGTTGCAAACATTTTAATTTGTAAGCGATACACGTTTTATTGAAACTATATAATATTTGTTATGTAACGGAAATGCTTTGAAATTGTGAGCATAGTTCATTAGTTCTAAATATATATAATATTAGTAGAAAATTTGATTTATTTTACTTGACAAATATCTGTTATTTAATAATATTTCATATTGTGTAATATTATATTTTTCCTATTTTAAATCTGAACTATAAATCGAGAAGAAATATTTTATTAACAATCCTGTGCAATACAGCAAAATCACAGTGCATCGCACTGCACTGTGATTCTGACTCTGTATTGCATTTTCAATTCTTAGAAGAACAGAGCTCCAATTATCCGCGAATCGATTTCAGTAGTTCTTTAAACTCTAACAAAAATCTTAGGTTTGTTGTAACACGATCCACACCAGATTCCCCAATTGTTCTTTCAATTTAATGTAAGTAACTTATATAAGATGTAAATCCTTTTCATAATAACTTTTATTCATGTGTATGTTCAGTTACTAATCCTTTTTAAAACAGCTTATTTTTAAATATATGTCCAGTTATGAATACCTCTTTCAACAACTACATTTTTTTTTCAATTTATATCCGATCATATATGAATCTCTGTCCTAATTACTTTTTGCTTATATCATTGTCCGATTTGAAATTGTTTTTATAACTTATCTATGCTTACATCTAACTATGAATCCTTTTTATGACAATGTTATGAATCTCCTTCATAACAACTTATTTTCTAGTTCATTATTTTCTGGTTTTTAGTTATTTCTAATAACACACGTTTCCTACTCTCAAGTTATTTATGTACAGATTTGGAAAATACCACTTTGATGAAACATGTAAGTGAAAAAAATGAAAGATTATTAAAGCAACGCTTTCATTCTAGCTGGATTTTTGAAAAATTTCCAAATAAAGATTAAAAAATCATCCACCCAAGAGAAATACATTTTAATTGCCCCTCGAACAACTTTAACTAAAAATGTCTTCCCATATAACTCATTTAGTATTATATTTTACTATTTCTTCAGAACAGCAAAATACGCGTTTATAATCGAATTATTATTAATAAGGATACCGTAATAATCTAATTACTCCTCGTTACGTTTAAAGAGAAGACGGCCTACAGCTTTCTAGTAGATTGAATAGGCTTTACTGTTAACACGTCTAACCACATTTCACAAATATCATTAAATTATGTCCTGGTATTTCGATTAATCGATGATCGTTTGTCAAAGGGACAAGGCTAATTACATTAGGTTATGTGTTGAAATTAGATAATTGGATTAGTAATTCGTGTGAATGCATCATCTTAAGATGTAAAATCGATTATACTTATGAGATTATCGATATATGGGAGAAGAAAGAATATATAAATTTAACAATTCACACATGAAGTTAAAAATAAACGAGTTTCTTAAAAGAAATTGTATTTTCGTGGAAAACTATATACAATATTGTATATCGAATATTTACATGTATTTTCTGATCTTTTCTCAACGATAATTTTCAAAACATTAATTTCTTAGTAATTTAAAATATGCAAAAAAATGTATATATATATATACTTAGAACTATAATCTTGGTTTCTATTGGATGATATAAAATAATAAAAATTTTCTTTGATAATTTATGTAAATAAAATCAAGTTTTTGTCACTCTTGACAGACATTTTATAACTAACAGTGAAATTTTCAAAATTACAATAGTGTTTTATGATTACTGCCAACAATACGCCAATTAAAAGATAATACATATCAAAAAATTAGATTTTCAAATTTATTAGTAGATCGCGCCATCTTGTGGAGACGCATAACATTACTAAAATTGTCAGTTGCTATAAAAATTTATAAAAGCCATAAAAAGAATTCAATTGTTGCAATTTTCATTATTATAAAATTTTCAACTACTAGAAAAATTGAAAACTTATAAGAAAAATCAATCCTTCATTTTTAACATATTTTATATCAACTTATAATCGATAAAACTTTAGCATTTATTTCAAAAACTGAAAATCAATAAAAATATAAAATTTACAAGATCTTTTACTATATGTATAACATAACAAAAATCAGGTATTGTCTAAATATTGATTGAATCTTGCATTTAAAAAAATTATAATTAAAAAAAAGTAAAAAGCAAGATTAGTCGCCAATTAAAAAAAAATGTAAAGAAACAGTAACTTTGGAACCAATCCATTTCGTCAGTGCAACAAACAATGTCGCCAAATAGTATTGTGATTCCAAACAAAATGACACCAAGTGTAACAATTTACCACCACGTTTTTAAAACTAGTTTACGTCTTTACTTTATTTTTGCAACTGTCATGTATTATTTATACGTAAGTTTGTAACAACTATCAGTTTCAGAGTTTCTTTTACCTGAATTCAGTGTATTGTCGCCAGAAATATTTCGGAAAGATTTGTGATGATAAAATGGAATAGCTCTGTAAATTGTCACTTGAAATAAGTTAATAATATCTAATATGGTGAATGTTCCTTAGAATTATATTATAAAAAAGATAAAAATATAGATTTATAAATTTCATTTATAAAATAAATAGATATTAAATAGGGAATTTGAAGGTATGAGACTGATATATGATTTAGAAACACACTTGCCTCTCTAAAACAGAGATAGTATTTTGCTTAAATAATGGTTTTTCATTGAAAGGCTGTAACTGGAGTTTGAAAAATATGTCAGAAGTTATCAAATATTTCAAATAACCCCGAAACGAAAATAATGGCGACGTTAAAATCTAACTAAGACATTCTCATTCGTTTCCCCCAAGTCGCTGCAACAGGAAGCTCTGACGAAAGTTTACACGTTAAAATCTCGAAATGTAGTATTCTTCCTCGTGCAACTGTAAATGACTAGATCTTTATGCAAAAAGATGACGTTTTTCTTTCTGCACAAGTCAAAAGACATTATATACTTCTTCCTCGTGCAACTGTAAGTGATAGCTCTTTATGCAAAAAGATGATGTCTTTCTTTCTGCACATGCCAAAAGACGTTAAATAATTCTTCCTCGTGCAACTGTAAATGACCAGATCTTTAAGCAAGAAGATAATGAGTCTCTTTCTGCATAAGCTAAAAGATGTTAAATAATTCTTTCTCGTGCAACTTACTATGAGTGATTAGATCTTTTATTAAGTGAGATTCCTTTTACAGCCAAAGCCATCTCGTTTATTTCACAAAGGCTACCGTAATTAAGAACTTCCAATAGTTAATGGACGTTAAATAATTATATAATTCTTGTTCTTGAAACTGTTGGTGACTAGATCCTTGTAAAAGAAATTAAGTGAGATTCCTTCTAGAATCAAAGACATTTTCTTTGTTTTGCATAAGTCTTTGTGACAGCAAACCATCCAAAGTTTAAAGATGTTAAACAATTCCTTTTCGGGCAATTATAAGTGACTAGATCTTTGTGCAAAAATTAAATCATTTTTTTTTTTTTTTTTTTTTTTTTTTTTTTTTTTTTTTTTTTTTACTGTCAATATTATTTTTTTTATTTCGCCATGGCCAATGTTACAGAAAACTGTTGAAAATTAACAGACGTTATATAACTGTAAAATAATTATCCTCGTTCAACTCTAAATGACTAGATCTATACAAAAATCAAAAGAAGTTCCTTCAACAATTAAAGCCCTTTACACCAAAGTAAATGGCTCTGTAAGTAGTATCTCTGTAACAGCTAACTGTCGAAAATTAAAAGACATTGAACAGCCGCAAAATTATTCTTTTTCGAGCAACTAAATGCAACGTTTGTGCAAAAAAATTAAGTGTCAGTTCTTCTACAGCATACGGTATTGTCTTCATTTTTAAAAGTTGTACCAGTGAAAGTTAAAAGGCGTTAAAAAGAAAAAAAAACTTATAATTCTTCCTCCTGCTATTATAAATGACTAAATCTTAGAGCAAGAAAAATTAAATGATATTTAAAAACTGAATGTCAATGTTTCTAAAATAAAATATGATAAATTTTAAAAGTAGAATTAAACTCGGTATTTATAGTAGTGGCATCAGAGAAGTTATAGCAATCCATCTCAGATCGAAAGAGGCATATAAAAAGGGGAGGCTAAATATAACACCTGAAAGATGAATGTCCTCGCCAATCTTACGTAATATCCGAATATTTCCCTGCAGGAGGAGATAAAATGGCGTTCCAAAAATTGGTGGCAGCCGCAGAAGTGAATCCAGTTGAAGAGTGCCCAACCAGATAAAAGCACTTGAGGAAAGAGAAAAGGGACCTACTCTACCTTGGCAGTTGGGTGTTTGCACTTTTATCTCATAACGGCCTCTCCAAACTCCCTTTCATCTTTTTGTAGTTTGGCGCTTTTCTTATCGCCCCAACTAATCTTTCGCGCTCGTGTTTGCGTCTGTTTGGCAACATCGAGTCAGGGTACAGCCGTTCCGATAACAAGCAGTTTGGGCCCACTGAATCTTTGGAAGCAGTGCAGGGTCTCCGGGATTTTATAGACGAATGTCTTCTGCCCAAGAGGTTGTAAATTACGCTCAAAACGATGAGGGTGCCGTAAAAATGAGGATATGGCGCATATCGCCCGGATAAGCAGGATTCCAGCACTGCACGATTAAGGCTCTTCAGGCAACCAAAGAGCTAAACTCCCTATGCCACTTCAGCCAACGGAACTCTTATGTGTTGGCTCTTAAAAAGGAACAAGCTATATTTGAAAGAAAAACTGCGAATAGTTATCATAGAATTATTATTATCATCCTATTGCTTATAATACTTATAAGTTTTCTTTGCATTCTATTTTGTTTGAATTAGAATATAAAATAATTAAATTACTCATCGTGTAGACTGTTTTTACTAGTCGAAACAATTAAATACAACAAAGTGCACCTTTACCTTGAACCACTGTCTGTCTAGTGGTGATATCCACATTTCGATAGGGATCTTCCTATTAAGCCTTCCACACCATTTCAGAGAAGGGAAAAGTTAGAATATGAAGTTAGAATGAGTTATTGTTGAACGTTTTCAACAACCTGTTTATAATTATTAAGGTATCTAAAAAGCAAACTGCCTAGTAACTTTGAACCGTGGTTAAGTAACATGATTAACATCTAAACGGGCACTCTTCTCTCTGAGCCATATAAGTGAAGAACTTCATGCATACGGTATTTTGTGCCTCATTTTTCGGGTGAGCTAGATACCCAATGGAAAATTTTCATAAACATCGGTGATTTCAAGTCTTCTACTAAGTGGATAATAAATTCACTAATTAATATAATATACTTTCGTGTTGTTATGCATTTTAAATTTGGAACAGGAAAAATTAATATAAAGCATAATTTTTAAAATGTGTAGGACACTTAATTTTGGAATATATCTGTAATTACAAATAGAATTATAAATTTAAAAATTATTAGAATTTTAAACGAATATATATATATATATATATATATATATATATATATATATATATATATATATATATATATATATATATATATATATATATATATATATATATATTTTAATCCAAACTCCAACGTAACTACAAAAAAGATCCTGGAGTTACGAAAATAATAAATGTTAAAAGCAATTTTTTTTGAAAAAAAAAAATCTTAACATTAAAAATAAATTGCAATAATAAAGAAAGTGTCAACAGTAAACTGGTCAGGCAAGGTGACGTTCTAACCTACTTTATTTAGCGTTTATAGCAAAATAACTTGTTCGAAAATAACTCTCAGCATTGATTGCTGTCCAGTGGACAGCAGTCACCGCTAAGAGTTCCGAAACAAATCAAATATTTTATTTTTCAATTAACACAATGAAGTGATGAGGAGAAGAAGGTCTAACTCGGGCATCTACTTCCCTTAGAAGCAGTTTGAATTACAACACTGAAAATCATAAATTAAAAATCACAGAAAAACTGCAATTTAATGTCAATAATATGCCAACCATTTTATGCCAAAGTATTCATTGGTTTAAACTCAATTATTCCTTCAAATAGGAGAAAGAAAATTGTTATGAAATTCTCCATTTTACGATAATGATTAAAATAATTTCGTGGAGAATTAGTATCTTTAATACAAACGCATTCTTACTATAATCAATAAACATTGAAAATTTAAATTATAACGCTCCCTCAATATATCTTTAAAACATAAAATTCACAAGCCATTTACCTATTAGCTTTACAATATTATATTTTGCTGTTATATGCAATGTAAAACCAACCAATAACGATGCTACTTGAATAGGAAAACCATTTAACGATTATAGAAAAATTAAAAGGAATCAACGCATTTAAATATCTAGCTATGCAATTGAAAAATCCAATAATTTCGCTTAAGGAACGAATTCCTTTTATCTTGCTTTCCGCAAAGTCTTTCCATTGAAGGAAATTCAAAGTAACACCGGAAACGTTCAGCAATAGGAAGAGAACGTTTTTCAAAGTCGGGAGCCCCTAACTGCTTATCACTGCAGCGTAAGATCCGATGGAAGCAACTCAACGAAAAATTCGTAGCTCATTCTTTAAGGTGGAAACGTCTCATCAGGAGGATGTTTTAAAAATCTATATTCGACCGCCCGCATCTACCATCCTGAAATAATAAAACGAATTAAATCTCTGCTCGGAAAATTATATTCCTCTAAAAGCACTGGTAGAGGAATTATTCCACCGAAATTATCCACGCAGGAGGAGAGTTGCAACTCAACTTTTCAGCGGCGAATATATTTTTCCTCAGTGCGCGAGCCCTTCTTCGAATAAATTAAGTTTAATTATAGATAAGGTATTAACCGTGCCAATTTTAATTAAAAGGGAAGATTTTTAGGTAAAAGGTTTAGAGGAAGAACGAAACCGCGTTGCGTATTTTTAACGTCCTCCATTATTCAACATGTTGGCAAGTGTGCTAGCCTCTCATTTGCTGAAGCGTAACGAAGGTATGGGCGATTTGGGGCTCTTTGAAATTAGTGCCGTACCAGTAAGCTTACCACGAAAAAAAAATGACGATGAAATGAATTTTGACCTTTTATGTGTATAAAGTCACACAGGCTGCTGCTATGTATTCAGTCTTTATATGCACCCAGTTTTTATAAGCATATTTCTTTTTATGGTATTATATATTTATTGAGCAACAAAAAAATGTAAAATCTCTCCAATAATATCCTTGATAAATGAGTTTTATATTACAAGCGTTTTTATAAATTTTAAATTCAGCAACCAATTGATCAAGCATTTTTCTTTGTTCCATAAAGTTGGAGTAAAGAGACTAAAAACATTTAATTACACTAAGAACAAAAATCAAAGCGATTCTACGATTTTGAAATCAAACAATTATCAAGAAATCTCCTCAGTTTCTAATCCAGACTGAAAATTTCAAGATATCTGAATAAGACAACAGTAGTATTTTTGGCGCATCATCGCCAAATTTAACTTTGTGAATACTTTTATGAAGCTGTAACCTGAACATTTACAGCTGTTTAAAGTACAATTTTATAAATTTATATTTTCATACACACGAAAATACATCGCGATTTTGCTACAAATGCTAATAATTCGGAAGACTTGAGCACTGATTTATAGAAAATAAAAATAAATTATCAGAAACAAATGCGCAAATAATCATAGGTGTTAATACATTGGCACTTAGTAGTCTGGAATAAATACTAATAGTGAGTTCGAAATTCCCGTTTATATTTTCGTTAAGGTTAATAATCCAATTAAACTGATAACCGATTACTGACCATATACTAATTAATTCAAACAGGTTAGAACTTAATGTGAAAAGACATTCGAAACATTTTTCGTTAACACTTCGGTACATATACATTGTAATTATACAATGTAAGGTAAAATATAAATGCACTTTTTCGTACCGACCGATGACTGAGCGGTTAGCGTTCACCACTTCTGCCACTTCTGCACCGTTCACCACTTCTGTTGGTCACGGCATCGAACCAAGGTTCGGCCATGGATGTTCCTTTCCCTCCGTGTTTGTTTTTCCTTTCGGTTGAGATTACGAATAAATGTGGCCCACCCGATAAAAGGATTTGCGCTGATGTGATGTTGGTAATGCTAATCGCCCTCGTGTTTTGGTTCACAAGTACCACCAAGTTACAATAAATGGGTAGCAGTTTTTAGCCTTGTTAGGGCGAAAGTCGCAATTCAAAAAAGTACACCTTAAAAAAATTGATGCAAGTTTTTCTTCACTCACTTTACGAAACAAACTTTACTTTTACGGATGTGGAAACCACAAAAGTGATAATAAAACTGAACAGCATTAATTTTTAACTTTCATTTTATGGATTAAAAAACCTAACCTATCTACTCCACTGGTCGAAGGAATCAGAGTGTGACCACAGACACAACTTCCACGCGAAATTCGAAACCAGAATTCTTCAATCACTTAACGCACCACGCCTGTACTTGAACAAAGAAGCAATTTCCTTCCGAAAGTTATAATTTTACTCCTTTTTTTTTTGTCCCCGTTGAAAAAGTACACGAGTTTTCAAAAACTAAGTTAAAAAACTTTTTCTTTGGAGGGAGGGAAAGAAAATACTGTATCGATTCCTCTCAATCTCAATTGGCTGGGTACTATATATGAAGTTAAAAGAAGAAAAAAACAAACAAGAAAGCGGGCACAAAAAATGAATTCAATTACTTATATTTCAAACTTTCCATTTAGGTTGGCTGAGTTTTTTTTCTCTCTCGCTGGCGGAACCTGACATAGTTTTTCTCAGAAAAATCACTTCTTTGTTCTAAGAAATCGCAAAGTATATTTTTTTAAATCTCATCTTTATTTAAGACAGAATCGTGCGTAGCATTGAACTTGAAAATGATTTTTTAAAGATAACGAAATGTTCAGTGCACAAGCATAATTTTCGTTCTTTTTTTTTAAGTAACGATGCATTGTTTTGAAAAGAATTATGTTTATTTAACATTTGTCTTTTATAGGATTTTATAATAATGTGGATTTTTGTAGCTTAGTCGTAACCGTATCCGATTCGGCATTTTAAAAAGCGGTTTCCAGTAAATGATATCGAAATTGGGTTCTTCATCCGAATTACAAAATAACCGCCATCATAAAACTGCTTCATAAAGATTCACCAATTTCGTTTGCTATAGAATTTTTTTACATTCTAAGCAAAAAAGAAATCATGATATTACACTCTACGTTCTACGTTCACTGACTTCACATTTTTTTTTCGTAACTATATCTAACATAATATCTGATTCCGATTTCTTTGGTTCTTTAAGTTTTTTTTTTCTTTTGGACACAAGCTAGTTGTATTTTCATTTACAGTTCATTTAATTTTTTGCCAACATACATATCTAACTTCTTCAATGTACGTATCTAACTTCTTCAAATCTTTTAACATGATGTGGACACAAGCTGGTTGTATTTTCATCCAACAGATTATTAAACTTTTTTTCACCAATATCTGACTCCTTGACTTTTAATACTTTGTGGATACAAGTTGGTGGTATTTTCATCCCACAGATCATTTAATGTTTTGCCAATATCTTTATTTGACTTCATCTGTTTTTTTTAACCCTTTGTGGATACAAGCTGATTGTATTTTCATACCAGAAATCATTTAATTTTTTGCCAATATTTGTATCCAACTTCTTCAGTGCTTTTAACATGAAGTGGAGGCAAGCTGGTCTACATCATGTTAAAGATGGTTCACATCATTTTCATCACACAGATCATTTAATGTTTCGTCAATATGTTCTTTATTTGACTTCTATCTTTATCTGACTTCTTCGGTTTTTTAACCCTTTGTGAACACAAGCTGGTTGTATTTTCATACCAGAAATCATTTAATTTTTTGCCAATATCTGTTTCCGACTTCTTCAGTTCTTTAACGTGATGTGGTACAAGCTGGTTGTGTTTTCAACCCACAGATTATTTCATTTTTTTGTCAATTTCTGACTCCTTCAGTACTTTTAATACTTCGTGCACATGAACTCTCTGGTTGTATTTATATTTCACAGATCATTTAATGTTTTTCCAATATCTTTATCTGACTTCTTCGGTTTTTTAACCCTTTGGGAACACAAGCTGATTGTATTTTCATACCAGAAATCATTTAATTTTTGCCGATATCTGTATCTGAGTTTTTTGGTTCTTTTAACTCTTTTTGTGAATATTAGAATGCTGTCCTTTCACACTTGACACCATTTAGTTTCTTTACCTTTATCTTCGTTCATAATCATTTTAGTTGTGAACACCATTGCGACTTTCCCTAATTTTTTTTTTTTTTTTTTTTTTTTGAAAATTCATTTAGAAAAACACTTTTTTTTTCATTTTTTAAATCTTAGTGAATTTTGGATAGTACTCCCATTGACTACTTCCACAAAGAACATTCAGTTTTTCTCTTTCATGGTCATTTAACTTTTTTGATTGATTCATTTAATATAACTTTGGTCAAACTTGTGTCTTTTAAAAATCAGATTTCATAACTAATTTTTCACCTTTCCTTTTTTAACTTTTAATGAGCATTCATTGATAGTGTTGCACTTACTTCGAAACCATTGTCATTTCACACATTCATTTGGCATATTTTTAATCTAGAACGATCCAGCATAATTTTGATCTAACCATTGTTCTTTGGGATAATGATTTAAGATATTTTTGTTAACAAATATTACAAATTTTATTTACATATTACTAATGATTTCTTCTTTTCTCTAGCGCAATTTTGTCTGACCTATGTTATTTAACTTACTTATATCACTATCAAATTCTCCTCTTTCGTTTTTCAATTTTTAATGAACACTCACTAATAGAACTGTAGTTCCCTTAATCCATTTGGTCTCTCACAATGATATTGATTTAATATCTCTTCAGTTTTAAGCAATCCAGTATAATTTTGTTATAACTATTACCCTTCGACTTATTATTGTTTTTAACACTAATTAATTCTTTATTTCACATTTTTTTAAACTGATCGAAAGTACTTACACTCTGTTTATATTTTCGTCTGATATTTTCCTCTATCTATATTCTAGTAGTCTCCAATTTGTCTCAACAATAGCCTTTGATCTATTGGTTTTTTTCAAATTGAATTTTCCCTAATTTCTTCATAATATTAATGTTTCCTAATAATTAATACTTGGATATAGCCTAAAAAATTATGTAATCTTTTTAAAATACAAAAAGGAAGTAGTATATACGAAACGTCAAGATGATAGGATAAATTATCCAGTGCACACAATCTGTTATAAATGGTTAAAAGCTATCTTCCACATTAATATGAAACTTTTAAGTGTCCCCTTTGGCATGATAAAGTTGATTGACATAAAAAATTAATATTAATTTTTAAATAAAATACCAGGATAATTATCAATTGATAATCACCATACCCATTTGCATTGTTTAATTTTTTTACCACAAACAGTTTCTGTGAAACAAGTACAGAAATAACATTTATATAATTGTATAGGTTATTTTAAGGAAATAAATTATTTACAGAAATAACACTTCTGTCAATACACTTATTTCCTTAACCTCTAAGTTATTATCCTTTAGCTTTGCAAAATCTCCTGAGCGAATGAAATAATGGATAAGTATCGCGTTCGATTCTGGTCAAGTCGATTGCACTGATAAAGATCAAACAAGGTAACGTGTCGATGTGAACATTTTCAATATTTTTGTTGTGTGACTTAACAAAAATATTGAAAATGTTATTAATTCAGCGTCTGCAGAGGTGACAACATTTATGCTCTAGTTAAAGTGTTGCCTTAAGTCAAACTTTTTTTAATGGAGAGTTCAGACATGATCAGTTAAAATTTAAAAAACGATCTTTTGAATATTTAAAGTGAAAGCCAGAGCACGATTCATTTGTTTTCCAGCTTAAATCTATTCTTTAAACGTAGTGATTCAGAGTCTGTTTTGAGACATATGTATCGTACGAACTTGTCTTCATATACAAAAAGTGATCATAGAGCTTAATCAATCTATCAACCATTTTCTTCGATCAAAACTACGATTAGCTAAAATTGCTAGTGTAATAATTAATTATAATTTTTGTATTTTTCTTGTTTTGAACAATTATTAACAGAGAAAACCATGCTTTTATAAAAAACTAATTTTGTTATACACAATTAGGAATGCGTGAATAAAAATTTATTCCAATGTCAACGTACAATTCATTCATATTCCTAGTTATGTTTCTAATAGAAAATTAAAAGAAAAATTCAAAGAAATATCAATTGAAAAGTTTCCATTAGTGATGAAATAATTAAATGCCCACTCTAAAACTTTTATTCGTTAAAATTTCAGGATATGAGAACTAGGGTTTCTTTCTTAACTGCATGGCTTGTTGTTAGTTGTTGAACATACTTTAAAGGTGATAAACGGACCACCAAACCACACGGCAATTCCGGGAGCTTAATTACCGATTCAGTCGACGTAAGAGAACCGGATATCTTGAAACGCGACAGTAATTATAAATAAAAAAGAACATTTCAGTCGAGGAGGTAAGGAAAAATGGCCAACACTCAAAAAGAAAAAAAAAAGACAGGTGACATTTTCAGGCCGACATCACCACCCAGCACAAATATGTTCCTGAGCTCTATTCATAGCAACTTCTCGAGAAACGCGCTTTTTAATTTCTTCACATTGTTCTTGTATGCGAGTAAAGTTTGGAACGAGATAAGCCAGGAAAATTCGACAAGCGACGGCGGATTTCGTACCTAAAAGGTCAAGAGTGAACCTGAGGGTATTTAAAGTGTCAAAAACGCTTTTTGTTTCTTATTTAAATCCGGAAGAATAAAGCACTTGGGGAAAACAAGAAGGAAAGAGAGACAAATACGCAACCAGATAAAGAGAAATGGGGCGAGAGATGAGAATAGAGCCTGAAAAATGAAAACAAAATATGGCTTGCCTCAGCAAAATAGCAAGATGATGAGTGAGAACGCGTGTTACTTTTTTTTTGTATTTATCAGCTTCTTTTCTCCCGTTTTCTTTTTTCTTTCCTCGCAGGGAAAAGCTATTTTAAGAAGAATGTGTTAAAGAAGAGATGGTTTGCAGTTTCATAGTTGTAAACTCCCGAATCTTGTGGCAAAATGCTTTATGGTTTCTTCTGACAACCCGGAAGACGATCTGCAATTCTGACAAACGAATCACGGCAGTTGTCAGATTAATTCATTAAATGGAATCATAATATTTCTCAGAAGATTACCAAGGCAGATTAACTGTAACTGTCATACGACGTAAGCTACTGATTCTTTCTGATTGTGATTCATATCATATCATATCATCGCTAAATCCTGTTTCATCCTAATTTCATTTGAATCCTTTTGATAATTTCACTAACATCTCAAATAAAGCAAATTCTGCAATTCATATCACATGATTAAATTACTGATTTCTAAATTCGACGAATTTAAGTTCAATAATTATGATCTTTTCGTCATCGGACGTAAAATACTGCTTCTGAAGAAAAATTGATTCATAGTACGATTCCAATCATATGAACACTTTACTGATTCCTGATTTCCTGTAGTTTCATTTGAATCATTTTTATTCTAATACTAACATCTAAAATAAAGCACTGATTCTATAATTCATATCAAGATTAAATGGCTGCTTTTTGAATTTAACTAATTTAAATTTAATAATTTTGATTTTTTTCATCACCAGTTGATGTAAAATACTGGTTTTTATTACGATTTCTATGACATAATAACTTCACTGATTCCTCATTTCTCCTATCTTATATATAATCGTTTTGATTCTTTCACCAACGTCCAAAATAAAGCACTGTGATTCTGTTTTTCATGTCATATAATGATATCACCGATTCCGGAATTTATTTAATTTAGATTTTAAAATTTATTTCCTTCAACTGACATCCGAGGTAAATATATAATATTACTTCACTGCATCACCGATTCCTGATTTCTCCTGCCGAGCTGGTAGCCAAATGGTTAGCGCTCTTGCCTTCGGTTCAACAGTTCGTGGGTTCGAATCCCACCTAGGCATGGATGTTTGTAGTGGTTCGGAATCCACTTTAAGCCGTAGGTGCCGGTCTAATTAGCCCTCGTGTGCAAAAAATGACCGTTGAGCGACAAACCAACCAACCAACCTGATTTCTCCTAATTCGTTTAAACTCTTTAACAGTACTTTCTTTATAGAACTATTATACCTAATGATTCTAATTATGATTCACATCACATTAATACAAAACTGATTTCTGATTTCAAAAAATTTAAATGAAATTTAAATTTTTTTTATTGATTTTTGCATAAAATACTGATTTATAGTATTTTATCAATAGTTTACTTGATTTTTCCCACATTTTTTCAAAATCGGATTTTTTTTTTCGCGATTTTAGCTAAAATCACTTTGGTTGATTTCATTTTTATCTTTTCTTATTCATTTTTAAAACTCATATTTTAACAATCCACAGAATCTTGTTATAATTTTGCTATTCGCTAGGGCAAAGATTTTATTTATTTTCATATCAGAATTATTATTATTATTAATCACCATATTAGAATTTTAATTAATGATGTATTTGAATTCACATAAAATATAACGATTATCATAAATGTTTTTTTCCTGAATATATAATTGATTCCATTTCACACTCAATATATTTTTTCTAATCCCAATCCTAAAACATTTTTTTTAGTTTTTTATTTCATTGATAGTATTTGCTTGTCAATTATTTTTTCCTTGTGCCAGCTAGGCTGACAATATGGGGTGCGCTGTGCTCCACTTTTTTTCATACTGAACCATGTTTGGTGTGGAGTCCGACTGCTTCAGTTCACACATGTCATAAGGACCCGTTTATAAGGTAGGCAACCATTTACAACTCATTCATACACAGAAAGGACAAAAATAGTATAGATAGAGAGAAAAAGGACATCCATGCCCGAACCGAGATTTGTACCCAGGACTTCCCTATCTGCAGTCAGGCACTCTGACCACTAGACAGGCCGGTCGGCCTTGTACGTTTGTGTTAAGTAAAATAATTTTAAGCAAAAACTGGAAATATGATAAATCTACTTAAATAATTTCCTTCGTATAACTAAAAGCATTACAGAATAAAAACAAGTCTTTTAGAGTTACTATCAGTGTTTTACAATCGAAAAAAACCAAATACTGATCTAAATTTCAGATTGTTGGCTTCGTTATTTTTAATTTTTTTTTTTTTTTTTTTTTTTTTTTTTTTTTTGTGTGTGTGTCAGTTTAAATCGCTTAACCGAATAGCTTCATTAATTTTACTTAGATATTCTAAGCATGAAACACAATTTCAAGTGAAATGCATAATTTGAATAAACGACTGTAACTGTAATCGTATTCAAAATTTATTTGCTCTAATTTCAATATGGGTTGTTCGGTAACTTTTCTATGAATGAATTCTAAATGCAGTCAAATTCGTAAATGTTATTAAAAGTTTAACGTGGTGAATTATCAATTAAAATTCAACTTTGCAAACATTTTTAAATGGGCTTTTAATTTGATTTCGCATAGCCTAAGTTACTTGCTATTGCCTGAATATGTGATTCTTACACCAAATGAATTTGAAAATATAGACAGTAAAAAACTTCGTTTTATTTCATTACAGCTCCTCCTACTTTTATGGGAATAGTTTTTATTTAAATATACTACATTAAATCTCAATTTAAATACATCTGTAGCACTATTATCAATTAGATGTGAAAGAATCTAAAAGTTAAAAGGTAAGCCTGTTGGATTTCCACCAACATTCTTTACTTCGTAGTCTAGAATCATAAATTATTGGTGAAGTGATGAATTCGACACCTGAGAACAAACCATCCTATTCACACACACTAACAGCGAGATTATGAATGCTTAACATAAATAGGGCCCCTCAGAAATAAGTTTCTGATTGGGTCAGAAAAAATTAAACAAAAACACATCCTTCAACAAGTGGTTAAAAAAAAAAAATTGATTTTATGACCACTCGCACAATTGTTAAAACTCAAATGAATTTTGGTTTAATATTTCTTATATGGAAATGGAGAATTAAAATACCGGTCGGTAACTCTAATTTTTAAAAAAAAAATGAGTGTTTTACTAACGCCATCTAATGGTTGCACATGATACCATTGTAATTTTCGTTCGCAATCCAAACATTGTTATTAGAATTGATTAAGCTGAATTAACTTATATAACAAAAGATGTTATAATATACAACAAGGAGTTTTTAATGCATTGATTTATATTTGAAAACTATTTCATTTTTAAAATCTTCTATTTCTTTTATTTATATATGCTAAATATATTTCAAATATATATGTATTAATCGCGATAATTATTCTTGATATTGATATATCGACAAAAAATGTATTATTCCTGAAATGTTTTATATGAGGATAAAATAAAGTTGACAAATTAGTAAGGTAATGTACAAAAGCAATATCTATTCTATGTATAATAGTGCAGCAATCGGAAATTTTTTGATGAAAAATTCCAAATATGTACTGAGGGAAAAAATTCTACCAAAAGAAGTAGTGTTGATTTTATTGAAGAAAGAAATGTTCCAGGAAAATCTCTAACCAGTCCCTGTAAAAAAAATCTTACAATAAAAGAAAGTAAGTTGGAGAGAAATTGCTTTTCAAAAAATTGGGTAAACTCATTTTATTTTCAGCAAATGATTTATTCATATAGTAAATATATTTTCGAATCAATACAACTGTTAACATTCGAAAATAAATTGTTGAATAAACTTTAGAACCACAAAAGTATTTAACTGTGTGCTACAAAATACACTATATAATTAAATAAAAGTAGCAAAATTTAAAGAAAAATATATTTAATTAAATTACAGAATTTAGATTGAAAAAATATTTTTTATAATTTTAAAGTGGTTTAAAAATAAGTCGTAAAACAGATACAATATTTAAGTTATATTTTAAATATTATTTGAGATGAAGTATTTAAAAAATGGACATTAGTCATTGATTCGTATGATAATTAGTAAATACATAACAACCTCTATCTAAAGGATGGAAATAATTAGTTTTCATAGTTCTTTTGTTCAATCATATAAACGAGAATTAAATCGTTTTAATTACATATAATGCTATTGATCAAACAGATGTTTGACATTTTCACACAAGTGGGATTTAAAATTATTCTCATAAGCAAAAACAGCCAAAAAATATTTTTACAATACAACCTTAAAATAAAACTAATTAACTATAGATTCAGGTTTAAAAATATTATTTTCTATAAGATTTATTAAATTAATGCAAGTTTTTTCATAAAACTTTTACCAAAGGTTATTTTTTTTTCTGAATAAAAAGTGAATATATTACCACATGTAGTAGCACATGAATTGGTTTTTCTTTACTGAGAATTTTTTCTCAAAGACAAGACAGTCCATATGAAGAGCCAAGGCTACAATGCCCATATGTTGTTTTCATGATCAAGAATTTAACAATTTATAAAGTTTAAAAATTAATCACAAGTTATTTAAACTGAACAGTTTACAATTTTTTTTTAATTCTAATAAAAAAAAACTGTGAAACTTAAAGAAGGCTTTAAATGTAAATGATGGTGACTTTTAGAAGCTAAATCTTGAGGATATTTATTTGAAAGAGTGCAGTTTTTAAAAGCCACATATATTTTACTATTTTTTTAACCATATTAATGAAATAATACATTACTGTTTAAAAATTTAGTTTCTGAGAGTATAAACATATAGTTCAAATATACAAGAATAAAATTAATAACAAAACTTCTAAATTCTCTTATTCTATGACCATCTATTTGATACCCAATTTATTTTATCATTTAGATATTATTTTATATATATAATTCGCATTATATATATGAGTGTTTATTTTTTGATATTTCTTTAACGTTGTATATTACCCATATTTACTTTGACATTTTTTACGATCCTTAAAATTTTTTAAATATATTTCCTTTATAATTACGATATTCATCATTTGTAATAAATAATAATTATGAATTTAAGTGAAGTACAATAGAGATTTCTTATTTTTAATATAGTTTGTTAAAAATTGAAAAATATTTTTAGAAAACTACTAAATAAAAATTGTAACTAATATAATAGTTGTAAATAAATTCCGTACTCATTTTGTTAAAAAAAAATCATAGGTTCACATGATACGCAACAGACATTCCTATCTAATATATTTCAAGATAGTTTTAGCACAAAAAATTACAACTGCTTATAATGATCAACCCCTGTTTTCTTTGATTTGGACCTAGCAAATTGTATATTTTTTATAATAAATTATTGCTTTTATAGATCATTAACAAAAATATAAATATAAGAATGTTAGTTTAGAGCATTGGTGTACGGTTAGCTTAGAAGATGATAAATGCAAAAATCATCTCGTAAACTTCAACCACATTCTTGGGCCACGGAATACAAAATTCAATAGTTATTAACCTGTTTCGCTGTGATCAGAATGTAACAAAATTAAATTTAAACACCGAAAAAAATAAAACACCAAAAAAATAAGCACTCGATAAAATCTTACTTGGCGCACCATTTGGCGAAAACGGTAAAAAAAGACTTTTTCTAGTCAACTGAATTTACCCGATCTACGTGTTTTCGATTACGAAGTGGATGTTTTGTATTTTTAATTTTGCTGTTCTATTGTCCATGTGTTAATGGCTTGAATCAATGGGAAATAGCTTCTCAAACCGATGCTTTGGTCCTTATATAATAAATCGTTTTATTAACAAAATGAACTTCGACACTATTCTCAGACATTTGATGGTGAACTTCGCTTTGTTTCCTGCTCGCAGAATGTGATTTGAAGGTTGGCTGCAAATTCGTCAATACGATGTGACATAGATGAAACGTTATATGGCGTCAAAGATATTTTAAACCAATGAGAATAGTAATAAAGTGGCGTACTCAGGATCTCAATTATAACAAAAAAAAAGAACACTCTATGGTTAATATATTTCTTTTACTTAAACATTTATAAAAAAAAGTATATTTTATTTCTCAAAATGCGTATTGTCTCTTTCTATAAATTATTATCATCTAAAGTTAAGATAACTTTCACTAGTCTTCTCGGGATTATTGCTTTTGGCGATAGATTGGCGACAGACTTTCTTCTCAGGTTTATCGCTCTTGGCGATGAGGTGGGTTCAAATAGGGGATTCAGTCTAACTGCTCTCATAACGCATATTATATTCATTTAAAAAAAGGTACTCCGATTAGTTGTCATACAAATTTTGGAACACAGTGGTAATTGAATACTTAAATGATTATTAGAAATTAATAATAAATCTAATAAATTTTCAATATAATTTTAATACGAAAGAATATACTACTATAATTTGCTTATTTAGCTAATGTCCCAAAATGATAAGATGTAACTAACAATTTGGTTATAATATTTTTAATGTAAACTGCTGCCATAATTATATTTATTTAGTAATTATTTCACGACTGAGCCATATAAATAAGAAGTAAGCACTAAGAATTGAGTTTTGAGTGCTTATTTGAAATTATAAATCAATAGATTAAAGTAGTTATAATGAATGTTCAATGTAATTGAAAAACTCTATATTCAATTTTTTTATAGTACATAATATGCAATATAACTTAGAATGTTAGTTTAAAAATTTTAATCAATATTTTTAACAGCAGTTATTGTGAACTTTCAGTGCAACAGCACAATAAATACCGAAACAAATATTGCATTTTATATTTATCTATTTAGTTAGTCACAAAACGAAAAATTTATTTAGAAAACTAATTGTTAAATTATTTTAATACAACCTCTTATTTTAATTATATTTTTAAAAAAAATAAATATTTCAAAACCAAGCAACTCAACTATACAAATTTTACATGTGACAGTAAAATAAATATAAAAAATATTCCATAATTATTTGCTTGTTTTAGTAATGCAGTTCCGAATAACGATTTAGTTTCATATCAATTTTTCACGTTGAAATAATAATGTTTTACTGTAAATAATATAAAATATATATTATATTTCACGCTTATTTACTAGATGAGATCATACTATGATAAAATTTATCTGTATAGCAATATACTTTTACAATTATTTTAAACAAATGGTTGTTAATATATTTATTATATGATTACGAACAATGTTTCTGTTCACCAGCGTCTTTTTCTGGAAATTTATACGAAATGGCGTCGTCTACGAGACTGGAATCACCACCTGCGGCAGAAACTTCATGTTTGTGGTACGAAAAGGAGCTGGGGAACTATCTCTCCCCCAACCTGAAGTTCAAAGTTCAAGAAGCAAGTGACCCCACAAGTGTCATTGACCATTTCCCGCCTTTCTGTCTGCACACAAATTTTCGCAATGCAGGACTGAATTTCTGGAAAGACTCCTTTTTGGATGCCTTATCAATTACTCGCAACTTCCCCGCCAAAATAAAAACTTTTATTTTGGCGATAAATTATATCGCCAAAATAAAAAGTTGAGAATTACTTTTTTTTAAATAAAAAACAAACATTCTTTTAATAATGCAACATGAGAGAAATTTTCTATTTTATTATTCTGCAGAATATTAGAATATATAATTAAAACTGGTCATAATATTTATTCTGATATATATATATATATATATATATATATATATATATATATATATATATATATATATATATATATATATATATATATATATATATATATATATAATATATATCATTCTTTATTAGAAATTTACGATATAATTCTGTTTTAATTAACTAAATTTTAATATATGTATTATATTCTTCAAAAGAATTATTTATAATCGAATACTATTATTAATTATAACAGTATTAAAAATTGATATTTATAATAAATTATTTTTATTTATCGATTACTTTTAACCTAAATTTTGCATTTTTTATCTATTTTTAAAATATCCTATTAAAAGTTCCAGTTCTTGCTTTTGTATTTCGAAAATTATTTTAATTATTGTAAATAAAATAATTTATGTTAACCTCATGTGGGGTTTATTTAAAAGTAAAATAACGTGCATGTGATGATATTAAATTTGTTAAAAAATATTTATTTTATAGTATTTGAAACAATTAATATCAATAATTGCTGTTGCTTTGTGCCAGAACTAAGCATCCATTTTCCCAATTGAACAATAATTTGATGCGGAGTCCGACATCCTCAGTACACGCTTGCCATAGGTACTCGTTTACAGGGTAGGCAACCATTCATACAAGGAAAGGACAAAGACAGGAGAGAGGGGAAGTGCCGAAACCGGGACACGAAGGCAGGACCTTCCTATCCACAGTCAGGCACACTGACCACTAGAAAGGGTGGGCGGCGACTAACGTCTATGAATGTTTGTAGTAAATTAATGATAATAAACTAATTAAGGAATATGTGTATAATTTAAAAATTAATTTAAAAAATAAGTAAATAATAATTAATTTAATTAATAATTTTGATAGATTATCGAGCGATTATGATTTCAAATCTCATATATAACGTAATTGTTTATAAGAATAAATAATAGGATTATTTGTTTGTTCTTCTTCGATAACTTTTTACACAAAAATGATCACTAGACAGAAGCTACCATTTCAAGTGGACTCAGAAACAGCTAAAACATGCACACCAGTTGTGGAAGTCGAATCTGCAAACTGTTGAACAAAAAAATTGAGCACTAATCTGTTCAGCGACCAGTAAGACAGAAAACTACCAAATATTGTCCCTGCAAGAGTATGTGCAACAGATGCGTATGGCAAAAATATAATAAAAACAGCATATTTCACAAAATATACATATTATAACAAATTCATACGTATCATACAATTGCTAGTTTATAAGTGTTTATCGAGTTCCAGCCAGAGCTACAATGTCTACAAGTAAAAAGTACTTCTTAAGATGCGTAACTCAATGCGCATGCGTGAAAAACATGATCAAATTCAAAGTCAGTCCCATCGAAAAAAGAAACTATTAAGGAATTGCAATGCATTCGATAGGTAGTAATCATTAGAAAGGTTGATTTTCCACCGTGAAAATTTCATTTATTTTAATGAAAATTTACGCTATTGCTTAAAAACAGAATAAGTGTATTATAACAGAATTATTTCTGTAATTGGCAACAAGAGAAAACCAGTAGCAACAAAGAAAGTTTGTAAGTCTAAATTAAGCTAGAGCTTCATTACAAAGGTCAATGAAGAAGCAAAATGGCGTCTGTATTCATTTATAACTATTTATTCAACAAAAATTTATTGAAACATTTTATGCTACAAGGAATGAAAAATGTGGCGATAATTAATCTGAGAAACGCCACTAAAGCCACAAATTTTCGGAAACAAAACACAATTTAGTTTTAATTAATAAATAAATAAAATTAAGTTCGCTCGCATAATTTCGTAGAACTGTACGAAAACGTAAATTCATAATTTGCAGAAGGAAAATTCTATTAATAAACGTTGAAGTTTGTAAAAACAGTGTTGGTAATAAAAATAATTTCAAAGTTAATTAAAATAAAGAAAGAACACAAAACACACTCTACTTTGGCAGAGTGCATTCTAATCAACTAACGAAATATATTTTGAAATTCCGATTTTCTTTCATGCTGGGCAATGATTTTTAATTAGTCTGATTATTAAAATTTTTAATTAACCACCAATAAGAAGCATTCAAAAACAAGTTTCGAACATTTTCAAGATTTTCATTCAAGTAGATGTTTTAATTAAATTTAAGTGATTAATTATTTAAAATTTTTATAGAAAAGTAAGACGATAAGACTTCACAAGAGGGGTTAATTTAAATATAAATTTTTGAAACGAAGTAATTTCCTTAGCAAAACTAAATTAGAAACTTGATTTTAAAATAATAATAATTATGGATAATAGGAACAAAGAGAAATTACTCTAACCCACAAATCCAAAATAGAATTTTAAAAAAAAATGAACTAAAATATGTTTCTAATTTTTTTAGCGAACGATTTGAAAAAAATTGTCGAAGAAGTAAAATGCGGCAAAGCACTCAGAGGGAGCTTTCACCTATAACTCGGATTCTGCAACGAAAACTTTTACGCGCGCGTGACGTCACCTTCGGATGTGAAGCTACGCGCCGATGAGAATACGGGATGCGAGGAGGGTATAGGGGGAAGAAGGCCGTTTGTTTTGATTGTTTACTTATAGGGCTTCTTTTTTTTTCATCCTCATTTTTTATTTCTTCTTTTCATTCTTTCTTTTTTTTAAAATCTAAAGAACGTATCGTAGTTCCATATCAGGGCATGCCGTTAAGGTCAAAGTGAAAAAGGTAGTTCCGTCGAAATTGCGTCGACTGAACAAGCAGAGGTGTGTTTCTAAAGCTGTGGATATATATAAAGTTCTTTATATTTTAGAATTTTTCTCTCTCCTTTCTTTTCGGCATTGAAGTATATTTTTATTAGAAGAAATATTAATTTCATAATATTTAAATATTGAACGTGATATTTAAAGCTAAGAATTAAACGCTATTATCTGCTATTGCACATATGAAATAAAAGTGATATTTTTTTCCAGAAACCTTTGTCAAATTCAATCTTAAAGAAAAATAAATGATAACAGAAAATAATAAATAACATACATATTTTCGTTATTTTTTACATATATTTCTAAACATTAAAATACATTTTCTAAGTTTTATTTAACTATACATTCCTTTAGTTTTATTAAACGAATTATATTATGAAGTGAAATCCACTTGTTTTAATGGGGTTTTTTTAATGTTAGTTTTTAATTAAAATCAACAGTAAATATTCATCATGAAAATATTAAATCATTTGACAAGTGCTCAATAAGTAAAGCTATCCAAACTTAATTTGTCTCTCATTTAGACTTTGCATTTATAAATCTTTCATTTTGATACAATTTAGGGATATAATTTATTTTATCAATCCAATTTTATTTGGAAAAAAATAGAAGTTTAAACTTCATCATACAAAAAACTTTCTAAATACTGTTTCATGTCATAAGTTCGTAGCAAAGCACGACATTTCGCAATCAAAGAGAAAGTGCAACTTATCGTTTGCTTTCGGAAAAAAATACATGTTGCCAGATTTCATAGCATTCAGGCAACAAATGAAAAAGGATTTTTTTTTTGGCGAAAGTTTCATGAAAAGAATATTTTACACGTCACTACAAATATCTTTTATCATGAATGATTGCCTTGTCTAGTATAATTTCAGAGCGTGACTAACGTGATCATGACTACAAAAAGTAAAAATTGAATAACTCTATGCATGTAATTCAAAATCTATTATTTCTTTATTTTTAAATTAAGAGATTTTGTTTATTTTCTAGTAATTTATTTTATTTTCGAATAATATTTGTAATATCGAGAAATTGTTCGACATATGAATATATTAATGTGAGTGAATGTTTATATTTTTTTATCAATTTCTAATTTATTTGTCCTTTATAAAACAAATAACAAACAAATCAGAGATATGGTGTTAAAAATTAGACGAGAATGTTAAAAAAATTGTAACTTAATCAATAAAATTTGCAAGGTATTTAATTTTATAAAGATTTAGCAAAATTAAATTGGAATATTGTGTTCTTTTTTATCTCTTTTATTTATAGAACTTGCTCCAAATTCTAGCTTAAGAGAATAAAAAATGACGTTAACAATGACGCGCGTCAAATTCTATCTCATTTTTACACACGTTATTTTTACTACAGACTTTTTTACTCAATCAAGGCATATCCGCCTGATTAGCAGGAAATTATTGGAAATGAACTAATTTCCCCAGTGATACCAGGATTTTAGAACTGAATATTCAATTACAAAAAGAAAATTACATATTATGTTAACGCTGTTTATTAACAAACTGGCACATCATTAAATTCTTGTTTCACAAGAGAAACATAATTCTTTATAATTTTTATTAAATAACATGTTCCTCTCTTACAGTTTCTCAAAAAAATATTTGAAACAATTGTTTTAAAAATTATGGCGCCGAAAAAAAAAATAAATAGCAGTGCTCTTCTAAACTAAATACCCAATTATTAATGTCAGGGATTAAATCAATTGTTCCCTTGATGATAAAAATTAAAATGGAGCGAAACAATACTAATCATTTTATTTATTTTTATGCAAAAAAAAAAGTAAGCAACATGATAAATAATTTTTATACAATTGCAAACCAAAATAGGAGATTAATAATCCGAGAGACTTAAGCTGACAACCACATATTTAAACATTGCCTTTTTTTCAGCTTAAAAACTGTGAGCCGCCATTTCGCAAAAATTGGCGAAATGCCAAGAGAATTCCATTTTTTTTTTATTCTGTTCTACCTCGACAAAATCTCTTGTTTCTGATAATTTGAATTCAGTAAATACATACAGGGAGTATAGTACTTTGCGCTGAATAAAAATTCTATTCTTGAATGGAATTTTGGAACAATTTTTTTCTTACATCATTAAGTACTAGAAGAAAAATGTTTTTCACCACAACTTTTTTGCAATTGCTGGCGAATGAAATAATTTATATATACGTTACTCGAGGCTAGGGGATATGTAGTTTTAAATTACTTTGCAATAAAAGAATAATTTTAATCTTCTCTCTTTGAACACGAATATTATATTTTGAGATAATGAGAGAGTGGGTGTAAAAATTTTAATCATCTAAAAATATGCTGAAGCATGCATATTAAAACGGAATAAAAAAAAATGGCTTGCAAAAATTTAAACTCATATAGTTCTGTTTAATTACGATTTTCTTTTTAATTTTTATTTCTTTTTTACTTAATTTTTTTACTCAATCTACCAAAGTTGCATTTTAATTGTTTTACAAGAAATCTCCTTCTAAAACAAATCATATTTTATGAAAGAATGAAAACATTGTAGAAAAAAAGGTTTTTTAATATATTATTTGACAATAACTTCTAGGAATTCTCAAAATATGTCATGAAAAATTATTAATGAAAAACATTTTAAATATAATTTTCCTATTATATAAAATTTTTAAATAAAAGTGAATTGGCCATATTATAGTATTTTTCGCGCAGCAATTATGTGTTGAACTAAAACATTACAAAAATCGTTCGAAAAGTTTGGTATGCAGTGGAATTTTTTACACTTTAATATAACGACATGACATAATTTTTTTCTTAAGCGAATTCTTAATTATTTCAAAGATTAATCGTATAAAATGAGTATATATGGTATTCATACTACCGGCACAAACTGCTTTTGCTCGATAAAACACCGTTTCAGTTCAAAATTTAACCTTTTACAAATTTCACGTGTAGCTTAATGTTTTGCTAATTAATTAAATTGTGTTACCATACATACGCACATACACAAAAAGGTATGTTTAAAAATATTTTTGCATAAATATTTGAGTTAAATCGAATTTTTGTAAGCTTAATTAAACAGCAATTTTTAAAACATCTTTAGAAAAAAATTCTTTTCTAATTTAAGATAAAGATATTTAGGAAGAAAATAATGTAGGAAATCCTATCGTTAAAAATTTAAACTCAAGTGTAATCAATGATCAATAGCAATCATTACAATCACTAATAAAAGCTAATACGAAATTCAAATTAAATTGAACTATCAATCGAATTACTTAAACTGCTATTTATGTATTGAGTTTCCATAAAAAAAATAAGCTGTAATTGAAAATTCAATTAATTCAATTCTATTTTTATCAAAGTATAATAATCAGAAGTTCTAAATATACATACTCATTAATTATTCAACTAATTAACCTAAGTGTAGATTTTCAAATGGATTCTTAGAGGTACTTTGTTTAGAATCGACTAATTCATACAAACTCTATTTCAATTCAGAACAAAAACTTAATTGTCGCCATGTTTTTGAAAATGGTGGTTCACAATAAAGCTTCGCGGCACTCTTACAAAGCTTTATTATTATCCTACTTCTAGGGAAAGAATAAAAGAACAAAAATGAAACGACTTCCTCGCTATACCACATAAAGAACCGTGCAACTTAATAGCTGTTTTCAGTATGGTTAAACCACACACAAGGAAAAAAAAAAAATGATCCTACAAAACAATCTCTTCATTGCCCCTAATAGATCTTGAAATTTACAAAAATAAAGCCGGGACTTAAAACCCATTCTTCATATAACACCGAATCAAAAAAAAGTTTTTGATATACATAAAAGACGATTATCCATCATACTCAATCACTCTTCCATTATGGGCAGAACGAGTGCAAACAGTGGATGGAACTGAAGCAGGCTCTTTTAACCAAATATATTTAGACCAGAATTGGCAAAAGCTCTTAGGCAGCTGAAATTGTACACCTCAAACCTCGTGATCTAACTTCTGGTTTGTGGATTCATCCTTGAAGAAATGGATCAGTTACTTTGTGAGTTTCCCCGAGGATCAGATGCAGCGGGTGTCTGGTTTTAATGGATATCCCCAAATCTCACCTGTCTGTTTATGCTGATGAAAAAGCAGACTTTGTACATGGGCAGAAGTTTCCTAATACATTAATGTAAGAGAGGCCACCATTTTTGCTCCTTACTCTTTTCCGTCTTGGCGACAAAAGAGAAGGATCTCAACTATTGTATTCGTTGTTTTTCTATAAGCCTTAAGAAACTATAATTTAAAACCGTATTTAAATATTAGTTCTGTGATACTACTGAATAATTTTCAAAAGGATAAATGTTTAGATAAGTTTGTTTAAAATTACACTTGTGTCTGTATTCAAAATCTCGATTTTTTAAGAATT
Organism: Latrodectus elegans; assembly: GCA_030067965.1. Taxonomy (NCBI): domain Eukaryota; kingdom Metazoa; phylum Arthropoda; class Arachnida; order Araneae; family Theridiidae; genus Latrodectus; species Latrodectus elegans. Next base: position 90,591,795 of record CM057814.1, on the reverse strand, counting down.
CAGCTTAATATATATTGAAGCAATCTTAATTATCAAAATACTTAGAAAAGTAGTATAGATGTGTATGACAATCAAACAACATACTCACATAAATTAAATTTTATTTCTTAACAAATCCAAGATACGGATTCATTGTCAAAAAAGTTTTTCGAAATATATAGTTCTGAAAATGAATATAATAACTTGCAAATGATGAACATAAAAACATGTTTTGATCTTATGTGCATAGGAAAAAAATAGACATGATTGAGAACATTTTCATTTAGGCTTATTCTGTAAAAAAAAAAAAAAAAAAAAAAAAAAATAAAATTTATAACAAAAATAAAAAGAAATTACAGAATTTCTTGGACACTAAATTCCCGCTCAAGTTAGTTTTGAAAATGTATATTCTTGTACAGAACACGAATCTTAATTTGCGGATGTAGAATTCGAAGAACCATTCATATATGATTAAAGAACATTATGGAAAAGAATTTGTTCCAATACCTCATTTTAAATATTTTTGTTTACCTGGAAATATATCGATAGCAGTTTACAAAAAAATTGAAACTTATTTACATCACTCACGAATTAATTATTTAGAAAGCCCGAAGAAAGAAATATCGAATTTTACAATGGGTACTTACTCTCGAACCCGGATCATCGGCTTGCATCACGAAGCAGTCAGTCATCTGTGGTAATGAACACTAGAACAAATATTTTCTTAAAAGCCAGCTCTTTATTCCATTACTTCAAACCATTTACCACGATTACTTCGGTAAAAATATCATTCCGAATTACCCCGGGCACACCGAGGCAAGGGCCCTCAGGTAAAGCATAGAGAGTAAATCACGTAAAGTGGACATTGGGGCATTTTCTGATTCCGGGCACGTAAATGTGTAATGACCGTCCCAAAAACATAACAATCACAGCAAGAGTTAGAGGGGAAAAAAGACAAAAAAATCGCATTCCGCTACTAACAAAGCCATTCCCAATGTTCAGCGTGACAGTTTCAAGATACACATAAAAGCTCGGTGCACGAAAAGCCATTTTTTTATGCGCCAACATTCACCCTACCCCCTACTATGCGTTTTTATATGCATGTTTTGTTTTGCTGGTGCAACAGCTGGTATAAGAGGCTTGGAAGGGAGGGGTTAGATTTCGGGATTCATATGCCTTTTCGTTGAAAAGGAAAGACAGTTAAAGACAGATGGCACAAGACTTTAATTAAAAGTGGAAAAGAAAGCGACTGGCGGCGAATAGTTGTAATACCATTTCTGAATATATTTCGAATGTTATACATAGTAAAATATAAAAACATATATATAAATATATATAACGTTTTTATTAAGAAAATAACCATCTACAGAAACAACAGATAAAATAAAAATGTAACTGGGAATCGTAATATTTATTTAGAATTTTCGAAATCATATTTTCACTCTTCCACAAAACTACATTTTATTACTATTTCAGGCTATATATTTTAAGGCTATTTAAAAGCACAGTTCTGCATTTATGTATTTAAGTAAATCTCCAACTCAAATTTGTGAAATATACAAAATACCAAGATAGTGAACTTGACTCTTCTACTAACTTATGATTGAAAAAGGTTAAACTCCAGAAAAAAATAATTCAGTTCACCCATAATTAAAACTAATACGGAATTTTATATTAAAACTATACAAATTTTGAAGTTAATTATTTTACAAATTTCAACAAAGCTTGGATAGAAAAGAAAATCTCGCTTTCATATCCACATAAATATGTGCGTAAATTTATAATCTTGAGAAGCACAATATTAAAGCCTCTGGAATTTAAATCCTTTTGTAGATGAAAGGCTGATTGAAATAAATGCTTACATTATTAACTGTCTCAATTTTTACTTTTGCAATTAAGATTACTTAAATGATATCTCCCTGTTTTCTTTTCGACTAAGATAGTTTCAACCAGCGTTTTTTCATGCACATAAACGTATATGTGTGTGTGATTTGGTCGCTTTTATTATCAAACTCAGAAGCAAACCATCATAGATCACTATCCAATACAAACCATCCTCATAGAAACCATTTTAAATCACTCTAGTAATCCACAATATTATATCTTCAATTTTGAAACTGCTTTATTATGCAATATAAAATTTCTAATCAGCTAGTTCAGAAATTTACATCATTACGACCTTGAAAATTATGGATTTAACATTAACATCAACCACTTTCAACCAAGTTGAAGTTTCTCCATTCTCATGCATACGCAAGCTGATTACAACAGCCTTCGATCCAGTAATCTTAGGTCTAAAGATAAAAATAAGCATTTTGGTTTTTTATCCCCAGATAGCATAATGTTCCCTAAAACTAAGGACTGAATATTGACTATTTGCATTTTGGACATATTAATTTCACAAATAGTCGATCAGATTTTAAATTATACGTCAAAAGTTTAGATTCCTATTAGAATGACCCGAAGATTACTGATTTAATTTTGTCTAAATATAAGCATAGTTTCCGCCATGAAATAGCATAGTGATTCCTAAAACTATGGTTTCAATACTTTTCAATCCAGTAATTTGATATCTAAGTATAAACAAATATCATGGTTCCCGTCACCAGATAGCATAGTGATCCCTAAAACGATGGATTTAATATTGATCACTATTATATTGGGCATATTAGTGGCTCCAATGTCAATAAGATTTGAAATTTGTCTTCCTTGTGTCGAGGATTTAGTTTTTTACTACATTGATTCCAAAAATTATACATTTTGTAATAAAAAGATCGCCTTTAAATATTTTAGTATTTTCCCATTCAAAAAGCATATTCTATTACCTAGTTAGGATTGAGTCTGAATATAGATATAAATTGTCTTCCAAAAACAGAGAGCCATGTATTCAATATTGACTTCTGCTATTTTGGACAGATTATTTTTAAGTTCTTCCACTCTCCAAAGTAGAATTTCATGCAATCTTCAACGTCCTCAAATGAGTTTTTTTTATTTCGGCAGTCGATATAAATTCGATATTCCCGAATGGCACGACTAGAATATCCAACTTTGATAAATCTTGAAAAGCATTCAATTTTATTGTCATATTTTCCATTAAACGTCCTGCTTAAAACAATTTTTGTCGTTTTATTTCAATTACTTATTAGCAATCATAGACACTAAAACTCAATGATGAACATTTAAATTTGTCCTGCTGATGTAGTATGATGAGGATTGTTGCACTTCAAATAACGACCCTTGAATGTGGTTCAGAATTGCTTGGCGTTTGATAATAATGGGATATAAGCAAATAAGTGTAGTACGAAATCCCACTCATCAAAGTTTGGCATTTGTGTAAGCTGGATTAAAAACCAATAATCAAAGCAATTTATAGAAATGGAGTCTTCCAGTGTTCAGATGCCATACTTATCAATTACAAGCAATTGATGGTTTTTAGGGTGAATATTACGTATAATTGACACTCACAAGAAAAAATGGGAACTTAAAACAATAGTTTAGACATTAATTTGGGATTGATGATATCACTAAATTTTGTAAATTTGATTTTTGAACACAGCAATTTCAATTACAAGTTCGTCTATTTTGTGTCCTTTTTAAATATTATCTCTATTTTTTTTTTTTTTTTAATCTTACTGAAAGATAGTTGCTCGTTTGTAACATAAGAAGAAAGATTATAATATAGAAATTCATTGGAAAACACACCAATTTTACTTTAAAAATTCATATTTCAGAACAGATTACATTCTAGCTACAGAATGTGATCTTAAGAATAAACCAGAAAAGGAAAGATTATAGTTTTAGTTCTTTTTAATCGTACATGAAATTTTTCTTGTGTTGTTGATATGTTTCGCTGTTATACATTAGCTTCAAAGTAGCTTTCGAAATGAATAAAATAGCATAATTTTCTGAATCCAGCTTTCAAAATGTTTGTAGTAAACGGATTTTCTCGCTTTTATTTAATTCAAGTTACGAAAATGGAATTCCATGTCTGTTCTTAAGCCAATTCACTTTTGAGTTAGATGGTTGGTCGACGATTTTGGAAATTCATGGAATCAATTAATGCTGTTTTATTAATAAGAAAAATGATCTTTTACTTTAAAGATTAAATTTTCCTTTCTACATATTCGCATGTATGTAATAAATCAGAAAAAATATGCTTAACCAAATTGTAGTTAAAATTTTGTCAAGCAATGGTTAACTTTTGAAAAAAAAATTGTCAGTAGTTATTGATTAATAGATATATTCAAATATAAAAATGAAATTCATTCTGTTTGCCACAACTATTTTGTTCAGATAATTTTTTATTGTGGTTTTTATTTTTTTATTATGGCACAATTTTGGATGAGTTCGAATTTTGCTTCTATTTTTGATAAGAATTATTTGTGTGATGCGTATATGGGCAATAAATGAACATAGCAAAGTTTTGAAAACTTTGTGCAGTTTAAGCCTTACGTAGTTGTTTTAGTCATAAGTAGTAATTGTTCTAATAAGCTATTTGTTAGCAAAAATGTAATTTTTTTTATGCAAAAGTACCTTTCAATATTGTAATAATTATCTACAATTTAATGATTGTAAATTAAATTTTAGATATATAGTTCAAAAAAATAGATAAATAAAGTACGTACTTTCCTTTATTGACTAAATATTTTAAAAATTATAAAATCTATTTTTTAAAAATTATTATTATAATAATAAAAAATATCAACTGAACATTATTTATTTTTTATTATCTGATATTATATTAACACACATTATTTTTTATCATCAGATATAAATCATCCATTTTTGCCAATATATTACAGTTATATTTTTTCTAAGCCATGTGCTTTTTTAAACCATATAAACAATGCATGGCAACAGAAAATAGTTGGAATGATTTAAAATAATGGCTGGTGGGCAAAATTATTTTATAAAAATACAGCGCTATATGAATACAATCAAAATGAAACATTTCGCCCCTAATGTCCTACTAGATGGAAATAACTTAGCATAACTCAATACATCAAACGAGCCAAGCCACAAGCAGGAGCTCTTGTAGATTTTTAAGGCATAGTTGCTCATCTGCATATAAATAGAAGCTGCTAGGAATAGGCAAAAACTTTGTTTCTAGTTGATAAAAAAAATTTTTAAATGCAAGAAAGGAAACGGAATCCATATTTATTATATGAAGGAGAAGCGAAAGGGAAGTAGAGCTTAATAATCAAAGGCAAAGGGGAAAATTTTTAGCTTCCGCAGATTCGTTCTTTTTTAATGATTCATTCAAAAGACTTGGTTTCTCAGGAACTCGGACGATAATAAACCCAAATGATATGAACGGAAAAATCGTTAAAAGAATAATCTTTCACTTAACGTTCTGAGGACATTAAATTAATTTTTCCACAATTTGGTTCTTGAAACTGGAATAATAATAGAAAAAAAAAATAATAATAGAAAGGAAATTCTTTTAGATTGGGAAAGCGCGAAAAGAAAACTCTGATTAGTTTTTCTATCCTTTTTTTTCATTCGAAAAAGGAAACACCAAATTATAATTATGTGGAAGGGAAAAAAAAGTAAAAAACGATGAGTCTACGTCAGCTTGTCTTTTGATACTATCGTTTGCATTTAAATTATTTTCATTGTCTGCAGTTCTTTGAACAGTTTGCTTTTCAGATTTTCTTTCTGCTTCTTTTCTTTTTCATTTCACGCATATTACAAATAACTACCAAAAAAGTAAGGGGGAAAAAATAGAAAAGAGAGTTTGTTAGAGCAAATAATTTTTTCCCATCGCTTTGTGAAATATCGTATTTGCTTCGATTATTATTTTTTTCTTAACTGCATAAGCTTGGTATTTTGCAAAAGCTATTACGTCCAAATGTAAAGCTCAGCAAATAAATTTTCCTCTGTAATGATCTATTGATAAGTTAACACATTTTCAAACAATAAGCTGAGAAGGCTTAATGACACGGCAAAAAATTATTTAGGCATAAAAAAGTTAAGACTTTATTAATATTCTAAATCCATTAAGCGTTCTAAATATATTTAAAATAAATGTACTTTATTTTATCGGGCTACTGATGAAAATCCTAACTTCATATCATAATTACTGATAAAAATACTTCTCTTACATTTATTTAAAAATATTAAGATATCAAATAATCTATTTATAAAAAATTGTCAATTTTGTTCCTGTACAAGAAAGTTTTAAAATGTGTATTAATAAGCAAGAAACGAGTTTTGTAATCTTTCAAAAGACAATTACATAAGTTTAGCAATGTTTTATATAATTACTCATCTCCAGAATAAAAATCAGAAAACTATATTTTTATTTTTTAAGATTTTATTGTTTCGAAGATTAAAATGAATGATATCACCAAAATTGTTTAAAATCGAAACAGTTCGTTTGAATTTTGATGATGATAGCCCATACCATAAATGAAAAATTCCTTCATTTATAACAAAAAAAAAAAAAAAAAAAAAAGCTAGAAATTATTTTTTAAATAGAATTTTTTTCAACTCTTAGATAAAAAAAAAATTTTTAGTGGATAATTTATATGTGATTATCGTTACGCAGGTCAAATTTTGTGTAAAAAGGTAACTTTACTTTTTGTAAGATTCTATTGTTTAAATGATTAAAAAAAAAGCTGCAACACTAGTGATATAAACTAAAACAATTTACGATGATTGTCTTAAATGATTATAATATAATGCATGGCATAGACCACGAAATGAACATTTGTTTCATGTGTAACAAAGAAAGGTTAGAAAATATACTTTAAAAGAGAAAATTAAAGTGCAGAAATTATGTTTTAAAAATCACAAATTATATTTATTTTCTTAATACTGAATTAAATTATAAGCACTTTATGAAGAAAGTGTTGTAATAAATAAATATAAGAACTTTTCACCAAAGTTGCAAGACCTTTCGTTTTTCAATAATGGGATTGTTTATTCCAAATACAAAGTAAGAATAATTTGTTTATAGAAAACAATGTTCTAAGAAATACATAATTCGCTTGAAATGATTAATAGACTTTTTCAATGACTAAAAAAATTAGAAATTTTAATCAGTTACTCAAACTAATTAATATTCATGTTAATTTTTGTACCGATTGATATTTTTTTTTATTTAAAAATATTGTATCAAAACCTAACGTACAGGATAAAAGAGAATTGCTTTCGAATTTTAATCCATTATTAAAAAAATAATAATTCAAGTAGATTTATTTTTATTTTGATAATTTCTTATTTCTTTTGAACTCACTAATTATTTTTCACATACAGAAAAGATCGAAAGAAAAAAAAATTTTTCAATTCGAATCTAAAATTTGTGCGAGCGATTCTTTTTCACCTGACCTTATCAAAACATTAATTCAACACGAAGACAGAAAAAAAAAAAATGAAATGAATAAATAACAAACGAGAAATAAAAGCAGAGAGAGCAAGCTTCTACACGCACTCACACACACAAGCCATCAGGGAGGGCCAAGTTCAAGGTCGAACAGTTACTCTCTCTTTCTCCTCTTCCCCTCCTCCAGTTTTATCCTCTTTCTCTCTAAAGACTTGAAAAGTGTTTTACCACCGTCCTCCCTTGAAAAAGACGACCATATTCTACCTCTCCTAGTTTTGCGAAGTCCCGTATCTTCCACTCCTAACCTCCTCTTAGCTTTTGAGGGTCACCGGGGTACTTGGTTAATACAAATTGGAAATATGTCGATCTCATTCCCAAATAAACGGACGACTCTTACTCGGATTCCCAATTATTTTGCTGCCAAATTTGGTGACCAACGCAAGTCCCTGGAAATGTAGGAACCTTCGCCATGGGCATACCATAAATAGTACTTTTTAGCAAACAGATATTCATTAAAATACCAAATATTTAATAATTTTACTTTTACAGGGCTGAAAGTCAATTTTTCTTACAAATCCTAATGATAATGTAAGTCTCTGGAAATGCTGAAATTTAATCATAACAACACCAAACGGTATGAAGTCGATGAACATTTTGGCGAGAAAACTGTCACCAAAATTCCAGATATTTAAATAATTTTAGGTGCAGAAAAATTGAAAGCGAAATTTTAAAAACCAATCTGAAATTCCTCCACACCTTTAAAAAATTACAAAATATTATTATCTCATCTGTGTGGATATTACTTAACATTTCAGTGAAATTATTCCGCATTATAGATATAATTTAATTCTCAGTATCTTTAAATTGTTTATCCATCGTATAATGGTAAAACTATATGATTTTCACCGCCTTTGCTGTCAGAATGATACTATTATTATCGCCAAAATAGAACTACTTGAATATAGATTGTGGCTTTCGTGTAGAGTAACTATTTTTATTGTATAGCATCAAATTTTTTTTCCCTTTTCAAAGTTTACACTGAAAAAAGAATATTATCATTCCATATGATTCCTCAAATATAACTCGAAATAATCTTTATAGTTGCTTTTTTTATTTGGCTTTTAATTAATATATTTCGTTAGTGAAAACAAGTAGTAACAACAATACTAAAAAATTTTTGCTTTAGATTTTCATATTAACATTTTAGTAAATTTTTAAATGAAATTAAACAGGCAAGTCGATAAATTTTTTATGTATCGATTCGCTGGGCGCCTAGTCACCAAAGGAAGGTTAGATTATAGAAATGTATCAATTTTTATATACATAGCCCGTAGTTAGAAATAAGCGTGTACAAATCAAAAATGATTCTTTGGAAATACTTTTAAGTTTAAAACATTAGCTTTTATGCTTGAAAAAGCAAATCCCGAATGCATACACACCTGTCAGAGTGAGTGCTTGGGAATTTTTCAGGTTTCCTCCCTTTTGGCATGTGAATATGGCCCACCATCTATGAAAAGTCTTCCGGGGAGGAAATTTACAAGGTAAATGTGTAATAATGTCTAGCGACGCTATCGACTTTAGGCTGTCCACTACGCAGAGTCAAAAATTATATTAATCGTGAGGTCACCATGGCCTAGAAGTAGGGCAGTGCTTCCCAGAGGGTCCAATGTTCGATTGCAATTACTGTTGCAAAACGAGAGATAGATGATGAATGCAAAATAGGTAAAGCTTTTGCTTTTTCCGTCCATAAAGTCAGGGTGAGTGATAAATTCGTTGCGGGGTTTCCGCTTTTGCATCATACACATATGACTCAAATGCCTAATAAAAGCTTTAGACCGTTAGGCTATCCCGTAAGAGGTATCACCGTAGTTTTAACTATCTTAAGAATATAAAAAATTTTTAATTAATAGCAGTATTAGAGTTTATAGTGGTAAGAAAGGAATGGAATTGATGAAGACATAATTTTAATCAAATGCAAAGGGCATTTCCATCCTACCGACTTATAACTTAAAAATAAGGTTTTATACCTGGCAAATATTCGGAAGATTACAATGACAGAGAGAGCTGAGATTTCTCGCCAAATATTCTCTGACACAGGACAGCACTTATTATCCAAGTCAGAGCGTTGATTGGTTTTGGTCATTAGCGCCCCTTGAATGGATTCCAATTTCGTAGGCACAGCGCCTTGATACTGGAGAAATTCCGGCAGATCTATTAACATTTAAAATTTAAAGAGAAGCCGCACAGTCAAGGGGGGTGGTTGCGAGGTTGCAGAAGAATGGGGCGCCCCGAACAAAGGCCGGTTAATTAAATGGGTAAACTGGAAATCCCAAGTAAATTTAGTTTGGACACTGTGTGACTTGCTCCGGTATTAAAGTGTGGATATTACATTGAAGAGTTAGCATTATACCCAAAGCCTGCTTAATAAACAAAAGCTAGATTCCAAATAAATTATCTGCTTGTTTAATTGCTATTATTAATAAATTAGAGTTCACACAATTATGTGCTTTTTTTTTTAATTATTCAAAATTCAAATGTCTAAAATAGAAATTGATCGTAATGCATTGAGTTTAATGGCCACGGCGGCATGTGGAAAAGAAAAATGTTAATTCTCGCAGGCAGACCCAACATAGCCTGATTTGGACTTTTTTGAGGACCCACTCTGTTTCATAACAATGAAAAATATGCATAATTAGAAATTCAATGCAATGGAGAAAGATAGAAAGAGATTATAAAACAATAATATAACCTCTATTTTGATTCTATTTAGGACCCCTTCATGTCAGAAGGGCCCCATGTCCCAGGGCAACTGCCCCGTATACTCTAGTTTAGTCAGGCTATGCCCGCAAGGCTGTGGCTTCGATAACGGAAATGGCAGAAAGCAGACGTGATAAGGTATCTCATGATCCTTAAAGCATTGATGTAATGTGTAAAGCTTTAAAAGGACGAGCCAGCTCAAGTGTTGATCCCGTCACTTGTACTTGTTTCAAATTTATGCGGTTCGGGTATACCGAGGTAGAAAACACAGAAAGCAATTATATTCTATTATTATGTTTGAAATATTTTTTTTTTTGTTCAAGTATATATTTTAACATATATTATGCATCCGCGCAGCATGTGAATTCGGCAAAGCAAATTTAATTTTTAAAATTGAAATGTTTTTAGAGGGCTTAGACATTTCAATGGCTGCTTAAATTTGGTGTGCTATTTTTAAGGAACAAATAGTAGTTGTGTAGATATTTATCTTGGAATCGCACGTTCATTTTAAATCATGAAAATTCACATTATATTATGATTAATTATTAGTTAATTTAATATAGGACTGTGTTATTGGAGAAAGAAAAATCTTATCAATGATGCGTTCTCAAACAAAATCACTTTCATTCAATATTTTACGCTTCTGCTTTTATTGTTGAATTTCTTAAAAAGCTATCTAAATATTATCTCCGGATGCTTTTATGGATTTCACTCCAAATCTTTGATAATTTTTTTTTTTTTTCGCGTTTGAACAATTAGTTAATGATCGTAACTAATCGTTTGCAATTTTAAGTGAATGATAATATATCGTACTTATAACAGTTATGAAGAATATAACGTATTGTAGATATATACCATATTTTTTAATTATCTTTATGTGCAATCTATCGGTATACTAATACAGATTATTGCAGTATGGCCACTATTACACTAAATTTAAAATTACTTTATTATGCATAATTTAGTTAGTTTGCCTAACAATATGGTTTATTTCGTTTTACAAGTACATATTCGACCCATTCTCAAAGTCAATTCTAAACTTTTTCAGGGAATTCTGAACAATTTCGTTTACAGACAAGAGTCTCACACCAGAAATAACGATTGAATCCATGAACTATAGAAGTAAAGGCCTGAGGAAATTGACCAATTAGCTAACAGTTTGATGTGTAATGCATACGAATAAGCATATAATTATTAGCAAACAAAAAAGCTGATCGATGTGTCGATGAATTTTTAAATTATAAGACATCAGAGAGATTCAAAGAAAAATTGGAGAAAATGAAATGGTAAATTAAGCCATTGACCAATCAGTCAATTAATAACTAATATTAAATATTTGAAAACTTTTAGCAGTTCGAAAAATTCGCGATCAAATTAAATTTTTAATTTTGAAATGCTTTTGAACAATCATTGGAAAAGCATATTATATTCCACAAAAAATAAAATAGAAAACGAAAAGTTTTCTGAAAGCTTTTGTAGAGGAATAAAAAAAAAATTTTCAAACTTTCACTAGAAACCAGATAATTTGGTTTTTCGAATCTGCGCCATTTCGTTATTCTGTTGAAAATCGTTTGAGATCAAACACCAGCTAGAAACGAACCTCTTCATTTTGGAAACAACTTCAGACATTTAGTACGAAATCGTTTTCTTTTTCTTTTTTCAAAAAAATGGGGGGGGAGAGGAAGCACGTTATCATCATAATTTTCCATCTACCCATTAGCAAGCATGAAAACGAAAAGAAAAGTACTCCACTCAAAGGGATAGTACTCTTTCCTTTTTTTTGGTTTAAAATCAATTCTCAACGTAAAACTGTGCACTTCCCCGCGAAAGGGAAAGAGGAACCCTCTCACCACCTGGAATCTTCGCACTACTTTTTTTCCTTTCATTTCTTACTCCCTTTTAAAAGCAGTGGGAGCAAAACCGCAGTGCAAACACACTCAGCTCGAGATATTGTGGGTGAAGACGAGGTTTTGAGGTAAGCGAAAAGAAAGCAATCCTTTTCCTGGTTAACACGGCGCGATTTTCTCTCGCCGCGAAATCCGAAACCCGCTAAGATTGAAAGAAAAATAAAAAAATAAAAAAAGAAAAGAAAGATGAGGTGAGAGAGAGCGGGTATTCTATTAGTGGACTGATTTTTCTGTTATACGGGGGCGCAATTTGTTAAGGGACGGGTAATGCCTGCTAATGCGGACGGGGGATTGGAAGAAGCGTCAGAGCCAATCAGAGATAGAAAAGTAATTCCCAGCTGCTAATCTGAAATAATGGTATTCGAGGATCATTAATACATGTTGGGAAATGGCGTAAAAATTTGGAGCCTAAAAATAAAGGGTAGTTTACAAATAAAAAGTCGGTTTACACATAAACCGCGAAGGAATCGTGTATACTGTATAGTTATTTTTAGTTTGTTCATCCTTGGATGTCTAATATATTTTGCGATTGACGCAATCGAAGAGATGAAAAAATATATATTGTAATTTCCTCAGATACAATCTATAATTGGGGATTTATCAATTTTTTTAATAAATAAAAGTATTTTCCTATAGATTGGGGACTGAAACTAATATGTCGCCAAATCTTCAATATTTGGTGGTAAATTCGAAGTATAAATATAACAGCCAAAATAATTATATAATGCAGTTAAAATAAAGGAAAGTTACCACGAATTCAAAAAATTGAATGTTTCTAACAATTAAAAAGAAAAATATTTATAACAACTAGATATATTTCACAGCCAATCAAGGATTTGTGATTAAAACTTAGGTATAGTGACGAGTTTAAAGATTAATTAATTGATTTTCCAGTTTAAATATACGATGGAGACAAGAAGCGTTAGAATATTTCTATTCAAATTAAATAAAAATTTTCCAACAATTTTCGGTAAGACTTATGATAAAAATACTAACCGTGAGTATCGTTCTTCACTGTATCACTAGAACGTTTGTTCCCCCTCCCCGCTGAAGAGTCGGATCGCTCGTTCTTTTGTGCAAGGTTTATCGGCCTGGCACATGTGCACAAAAAAAGAACCTTCGTTTCTATGCATGCAAAGGTGTCTGATGACGCAGCAAATGTGTGTTAGCCAGAGTTCCTGTCGAAATAAGGGGGGCGGCCATATTTTTTTTATTTCGTCTTCCTCTGGCGGGTAGGGGGGCGGGAGCGAATACATTCGTGTATGAACTGTTCCAAACATGTGTTGCCGCCGGAGAGGTGATTGAATTTATTTCAATATTACGAGTATTAATTTAAACTTTTTTTTTTCGGCTGTATGCGCCATCCCGCCGCGTTTAATAATTTTAGAAATGGGTTTTTATTTTAAACAGAAATTTAATTTAAATCTGATTTTTAACGCAGTATAAATATAACTTTTAAAAGTTGATAGAAAAAATTAAATACATTAAAAATAGGAATAAAATAATTTTTTATTTGGTTGAAATTATTATTTTTTTTTACAAAAATTCTGGCCAAAGAATTAACATTTAATGGACAGGTTACGTGAGTTTATATTTCATTGAACTTTTGACACTGATTTATATATATATATATATATATATATATTAAAATTATAATAGTTAAAAAAGAAAGAAGTAATAATAATAAGTAAACGTCAAACTAACAATTACATACAATTTTTGTGACTTGTATAAATGGAAATGTACATCAGAAACTTGTTCCAATTTTAAAAAAAAAGTGCATAATTTCGAACACACATATATATACATGTGTGTGTGTATGAGTGTGTTACCACTAATATTTTTGTAAATACAACACAATTTACAGTGTAAATTTGCGTACAGATAAACACATAATAAAAAAGTGTATTTAAATATTTAATTTTATTTCTATCCAATTGTATAAGACATTTACATTTTTACTGGGAAAATTTTGTAATTTTAAATATCTTTATTGAATGAACATTATTCAATCATGTATACATATATGAAAAGACATTTAGAGATATATTTTAAGTTAAAATAATATTTCTGATATTAAACTTTACCTAAAATAAATGAATAGATAAACACCTAGAGGACTGTTTAAACCTTTATCCAAGAAATTTATCATATTAAACATATAAAAATATTTAGAGACCTTTGCATATAAAAATATTTATGTGTGCTTACTTTTAACTGTATCACATTCAACACATGGTTACATAAATATGCATCACAATACTTTTATCCATTCAAACAGAAAGCCTGACAAAAACAATCTATCAAATTCTATTATCAACATTTCTTGTAATTAAGCGCTAATGTTTATTTTAGTAGTCTTTTAATTATTTAAACGGAGTAACTAATAATTTAAAATGTTGCAATTACTAGCCTTAAAGAGCGAAGCCACACACACACACAGATATATATATTTATAGAGAAATTACATTCTTCAGAAATACCAATCATTAATCAAAATTCTCCTTAAATGATTTTTTTTCTTTTTTGCTAACATTTATGCTGTGCTATACAATAGTTTTCATTATTTTTAAGAGGCAATGTTCCGTTTTTCACAATTAGTCAACAAGGTTAAAATTCATGCATGTCTAGGTCCAATTGAATAGATATCAAGTGTATTAATTAATATTCCCAACACAGATAAGTGACTTTGATTTATAAAATTAACCTATATATTAGTACGCAAATACAGTATACATTAAGAACAATATTTTTAAAGCAAATTAATTTCAAAATGTGCCCTGTCAGCTAAATTGGCGTAGGCCAAGTTTGGTAAATAACTGGTGACCCATTAAGAACACCAAAATAGAAAACGAACTCCAGAAACATTCCACGATAGAACAATCAGGCACGCATTCATTAACTACTGCGGTAAATCAATCAACAGCATTTTTATCAATGATGACGATTGATGAAGAAGAGGCACACACTGATCCAATAAACGCTCCAATAAGGCACTCCACTTGTTCCCGATCCAGAACAAACAGTTCGAAAAAGCAGAGCTTTTAGCGTCAGACCTTCTGCCAGTGGCCGCCTAAACAAACCGCCACCAACAACAGTAACTTCTGTAATGGTTTCATCACCTCTTTTACGCTACGTGGCAACACTTCGAAAGTGGGATCGTGCGCCTTTTAAAAGATTAATTTGAAGTATGTGTACGTTTGGATAGTTTTGAGAAACTACGACAATTAATTGATAGATGGCGCTTATTCTGAAAGGGAACAATGCCACCGCTGTTCTTGTCCCCGTAGTTCTTTCTTCGACTCAGCTGTTCGGACGCGTGTGCCAAAACCGTTTTGTTTTGCTGTCTGCAGGACTTAATGGACGGCTTTTTACGTGGAGGCTGAAACGAACGGATAATTGCCGTTTTATATCTACATTTATCATTGTATGCCAGCTAATCAAAATTAGATTAAGATATGTGTTTATGGTATAAAAAAAGATTTATTTTTTTGTCGGTTCATTCTATTTTTATTTCGAAAAGATTAAAATGGCTGCCTTGTTCGTTTTTACTCCGAAAAATGTAAACATTTGTGGTGCCAGATTGTTGCGCCATCTTAATTGTATTCCGAGTCCATAAAAGTGAATGGTATGTTTTTAAACGTTCGCAATTTTATTTTATTTTTTCCCATGTCATGTTTTTACGAGTCGCATTAGTATGGAGCAACTCAACTCCTCACTGTAAAAGATATATAACAAAATTATTATTC
This sequence comes from Latrodectus elegans, assembly GCA_030067965.1. Taxonomy (NCBI): domain Eukaryota; kingdom Metazoa; phylum Arthropoda; class Arachnida; order Araneae; family Theridiidae; genus Latrodectus; species Latrodectus elegans. Next base: position 90,576,076 of record CM057814.1, on the reverse strand, counting down.
AACGTTTCTTTTTTTTTCTATAACATTGTATATGTAATATTCACATACATTAAATTAATTTCATTAACACTAAAATTTTATTCTACAAATTAACATTAGTAATTAATCTAAATAAAGTGTTTGTTTTTAATGAATTTATTTTAAGCTATTTTAATCAGCAATATTTATTTATAAGTCAATAAATATTTTATTTATTTGAGTCCTTCATTAAAGAATAATTTATTCCAACTAACATGGCAACTTTCGGATTCTTCCGTATTACTATTTGATTCTATTTGTTTAAATATTTACATTAATATTTGTCTCAGTGAATTTGTAAAAATAAAACAATTAACACCATTTCTAATTTGAAAATTATCTTATATTTAGTATCAACATTTATCATTAGCAGTATTATATATATATATATATATATATATATATATATATATATATATATATATATATATATATATATATATATATATATATATATATATATATATATATATATAAAGATGACGAATTTCTTTGGACTGATACACTTGCAGTATGATAAAAATAATCATTGTGAGATAATTCGCAGTACTTATAGGAAATATAATACTAGTTAACATAATTTATTCCGCTCCTAATATTAAAAGATTTTTGTGATACAGTTACCATTTTATATTATTTTTCACTTGGCATAATTAAATAACCACACCTACAGGAGAAGATGATTCAAAAGAAGCATTTCATTCATCAGTCAAAAATAAATGAGAACAGTACAGATTAGAGATTAGTTGAGAGCAGTACAGATACTTTAGACTACTAAGTGGAATTGTACATTTTAACTCCAGTAGATTAAATTTAGTTTATGTATGAGAACTTAATAAAAAAGAAGTAAAAAATGACGTGAAAACTATTAATTGTTCATTATCAAACTTTCCTATTTAAATTAATTAAACAAATTAAAGTATAGCATAAAAAGCCTAAATTATGCTTGAGATTATAAAATATTTTATTTGTATTTATTATATTCTTATAACTGCATGCTCAGGACAAAAGGTTTGAAAAATTAAAAGAGAAAATAAATCATTATAATTCAAAATTGCAGTATTCCAGATGCATAAGAATTAAAATGTACTATCAAATATCTTTTGTGAATAGTAAATAAAACCAATGTGAAGATTTGATTCTTTATAACTGTTTCTAAACTTTTGAACCATTAAGATTTGAAATTAAATATTTCTGTATTTTTAATTAAAAAAAATAATAAAAAAATAAATAAAATAAAAATAACTAATCGAAATTTAAAAAAATATAAGCTAAATAATTAAAGTTGTAAACTCCATACCACAATAAAAAAATAACACATTGTATACAAGAAGGAATTTTAAAAATTTCTAAGTCTGAACCCAGAAGAACAAACTTGTTCTAACCACATTTTGTTCCTTGCATTCAAATTTCACTGTAGAAGAATTTCGGAGAATAAATACAAATTTAAATTTCATAAAAGTTGTAAAAATGTTCCTTATGTCAGTAACTTTGATGAGCACTGGACAATAGTTTTAAAAAATTAACACGAAGACAACAGAATCACATATATCTAGAAGAAATACAATCGTATAATTATATAGAAACCTGCATATAAATCGGTAAGTTTTCAAATAAAATTAAGATATCTAGTGAGATTAAAAGCCTCAAGTCATTGACAGTGCATAAGATGATTTTCCTATAATTGCATTCCAGTCCGGAAATTTATTCTCTGTAATGAAGTTACGTTGTAACAGAATTCCTTATGGCAAGAACAGCGTAAATGAAAATTTTTACAAGGTATGATTTCGGATTTGGATCTGAAATTCGATAGCAGTTTAAAAAACAGAATGAATGGATCACCGTGCAGAATATTCAAGGATCAAATCTATCCATACGAAACAAAAATAATCTAATGCAGGAATCTATATAGAAATCAGCAAGACCTCAAATGAAATTAAGATACATCATCGTAACACGCCATAAGAGAGATTAAATGCACCCAGCCCTAAGACAGCGAAGCAAGTGAGACATGATGTGGCGACACTATCAGCAGCAATCAGCACTTGGGCAGAGAGTCATCATCGCGGTTGAGATGAACACGAGATTCGGAGCCAATCAGGAAACAGTTGCTGACGCTGTGTCGCAGTTTATTAGCATGCATGAAGCGGTCCAATAAGGTTGGCGGAAGTTTAAACTGATAAAAGCTGGTGACATTATCGCTGCCACATTTGCCTCCATGGCAAGCCGCTGCTGCCTTTAACCAAACAAAGATAAATCTTTACTGGACCGTGAAAACAAGATAATTTTCTTTGGGTCGAAAACGTTTGGCAGCATTGTGTGTGAGTTGCCGAGACAAGCATTTGGCATTGCGAAATCCCGCCAGTACAGAGAAACAAGTTTTTGGGTCGTAACGGGAAACGTAAATTAGAAATTATTTTCGATTAAAGTTCTCACGTTACAGTCAATAAAAGATAGGCTGGAAATTAATTACATTTCGTGGGAATGTAGTAAATAGAAATATGATTCAGAGCATATACTCAATAATAGCATGAAAGCATAAATGCAAAACGGGTGCTATTTAACTATCCATTTGATTAAATAATTTCAAGTTTTTTTTTTTTTGGCGCGAGTTTTTCCTGAAAGTGCACAAAATTGGTTGACGGTGTAGGCGTTGCAACAGCGCACTTAGAATTCTAGAATAAATTAGCAATCACTTGACAAGTTACTAATCATTTGCGAAATTCAATTTTTTCTACACACCCTTCAATTAGAGAAATAAATACGTATATATTATGCCCTGGCTTACCAGTCTGAATACTGATAAATCTAAAATGCAAGTAGTTATTGCTGTGGCGCACAATTCTATTTATATATTCAACTTTAATTTGTAATTTCATTACAATCAAGGCATACATTATATTATTACACAAAGAAATAAGGTATATATACTAAAAAGACATTGAGAAATTAAAATACTTTCAGGTAAATATAATTTACAAGCTTTCGGACTGGCTTAAATCGTTTAATTAAGAGTCTAAAATACTATGTGAAATTTTAAGATATATTGTTATCCACACACACACGTAATTCTATTTAAAATCTAATGGCACTATTTCATAGATTATATGAAATATAACATGTAAAACTTTATTTGCAGGAAAAACTATGAAAATTTACAAAGTTTATAAAAGCATGATATGTAATCATTTTTCGTATTGTCTACAGTAATCGAACATTTTTTGAACTTTTTAAAGCCCACTCTCTAGTATTTTCATTGTTCGAATGAAATTAGTTTTCAGAGACTAAAAATTGCAATATATTTAACAGAATTATTATAATCGATTAAATTATTATTACCACATAAAAAAAATTTCAAAATTCATTTATAGAATTTGAAAAGGCAAATAAAATTCGGGATCAGATTCGAAATAAGAATCATGCCACAAAAACTATTAGCAGAGTTTTAAAATATGCGCGCAACGTATCAGTAATATCCCCACTTTGAATTATTTAAATATGTACTGGCTAGTAATCACATCCTTTCCCAATTCAAAGTATAGTACGAGTAAATGCAAAAATTATGTAAATAAGGTACATCGCTCTCTCTCTCTCTCACACACACATTTATCGTAAAGTGTAATTAATCTATGACGTCAAGTAAATTCGAATATAATACCGTAAACTTCCGAAATTTTTATTCTACCATAAAAATGAAAATTTTCTATACCCATAAAGAATTTTGAAATAGACCAAAAACATTTGAGATTCGAAATCGGATTCGTTTTTATAAATCAAAAAGTAACTTCTAGAGTATATTCCCAACGTCTCATTTATGGCGCAAGTACTAATGTTACCTTATAATTTACCTATTAGTATTCATTTTTCAGACTAGTAAAGTAGAGTGTAGAGCACGACAATAAAAAGGATACATTTATCATAGAATATTATGTTGTTTGTTACTAATCTTGAGACTTAAAAAAAAAAAAAGACAATGATGCCGCAGGACCACATCTTTGCAGAAATTTAGACACACCAAAATATGAGCAGGGTAAGCAATGATAATGGCTCTCTGGGGGTATATTTTTTTCAAGAAGCGCGAAAAAGCAGTTTGATTGGATATTGGTCAAGTTGGAAAGATATTTCCCCGGATCTTTACAATTTTGTCCGGAAAATTCGGAAAAAAACTATTTTAAATATAAATGAAATTAAGCGTAACATCGTAAAATTAAAAGATTTTTGCATAAAGAATTCCAAAAACTAATAATAGTCTTCGAGGATTTGAAAATTGTTTGAAATTCAGGATCGGATTAGAGATTAGAACTCATTCTAGGTTATTAGAATATTCTAAAGTACATATGTACCACATGTGAGTAGTTAGATCAAATTTTAATGCCACGCTGAAAGGTACACCTAATATCCTGCTTTAATTTAAGTGTAAAAAATTATATATTCCAAAATTCCTACGAATCACAGAACGTAAGCATGTGCAAACAAGACCAAAGGAAACTTGTAAAATATAAAAAAGTAATACCAATGAATATTGGATGGAATTATTAATTTCAATAACAGTAAACTACAAACATTTCAGTGCCAAAATATTACGCAAAACTTAGTAAATAAAGAAATATGAATATGTTTAATAAAACATTAAAAATTAAACATATATTTTATCAACCCTTAATAAATTATGATTGCGTTAGAGGTTATTGTTTTGCAAGTTATTATGTACTGGTGGCATACTGATAAGAATGTAAAATAAGCCAAATTTTAACCAAATTACTTAAAAAGCATTGCACCATTCTCCATATGGCCTCGCTATATATGCTTTTGACCCTTACAAACTATAATTTTAGCTATAAGAATTTACTATTAAAATTTGCATAATCATTAGATATGTAAATATGTTCGGACATAAAAAACTTCCAAAAAAAAGTGAGTGAGAATGAGGCGACTAAGGTCTTGAGAAACTCGTGTTTGCAATTTTATGTCTTAACTGCTGATAAGATAAGAAAAATGTGAGCATCATAATTGTAATATAGCATTTTAGTCAATATCACTTGGCGCTGACACACCACCCTTACCTGCCGCGTGACGCCTTTGCAAGTGCCAAATACAGGGCGATCCTTACCAACTCCATCATCGCCACTGAAAAATCCATCCAGAAACTCATTACAAAGAAGGCAATTTCCCACTTTTTAATTGTCAGTTAAAACTCGAATGGTGGAGGAAATGTTTCCCATTTTAGGAGCCAAAAAACTTGCCAGTCTCTCTCATCCCGCTCCCCCATCCCACGATTTTGTCATTTCACACTGCTAGGGTGTAGACGCGCCGAGGAAGAAAAATCGCTCTTCAGCGATGGGAAGAAAAAATATAAAAGTCAGTTAGAAAAGCAATTAAAGCAGGAGTCTATCTAAAAAGCAGGTACCTTCTACTTAAGCTCTGCAAAAGATATGATGGGGAAAAGTTCATTTCGCCACGGAATACACCTTGCTGGCAAGTTCCTGGTGGGGATCTCGTCCAGGAATCGGTTCGTCATGCTTAAATCTAAATATAAATATACACTTTTCTCTCCCGATTCTTTTTCTTCTTTTTTCTCATTGACATTTCAAACAGACATCGCCGCTGAATTGGCTTAATAACTTTCCATTTCTTTTTCGACTTCCCCAACTCTTTCAGCAGTGGAAAACCTTGATGGCGAAGAATGGCACTCGAAAAAAGATTAAGAATCTTTTCCTCTCCAGCGAATGTTTGGCGATTACTTTTTGGCTCCGGCTTTTAAAAGAAACCAATTCTGAAGTTCGGAGGAAGGCAAAAAAGAAAAGTTTGTTCCGATGATTAATTTTTGCGTAGGGAAGTTTGAGAAAGAATCGTGCGGTTGATTAGTGGTGAATTGTATTGAATTGAACATTTCTGAAAATCAAAATGACGAATTCAAATGTGGAGCTCATTTTTTGTTCGAATATTTACATAAAAATTCTAAATTCAAAAGTAACGTTTCCTTCCTTGTTTTATGAGAAATATTAATGTTCTAATTTCAGAAAACAGATGATTACATCCGTATAGAAATGAATTTGAATGAATAGTTTCAAGATTCTTATAACAGCCATTTGATATAAATTCAAAAATCGATGCAATTGATGTCACAAATATGTTGATAGAAAATTTTTTCTTTCGATAAGTGTTCGTTTAACGTTACATAAATTTCAATTAAGTTGACCTCTATAAGTATCAATTAAGTTGACCTCTATTATATGACAGAAGCAGTTTTGGAGCTTTATGCTCGTAAGCTTATATAGCTCGCATTGAGTAAGATTGAATTTTTCACAAAACTCGTCAAAATTTTAGAACACCATTTTGGTGCTTTACTATACAGCTGAATATCTCTATATCTATAACAGTTAATAAATTGTATTAAAATAGAACATTTCTGCTTAAAGTAGAACTTTAAGCAGTATTTCTATTCAATTCAAAATACAAGAAAATTAAAAAGCAAGTATTCCACTGTCCACCTTTTTAGGTAAGGATTAGAAATTAGGAAAGCAAAAAGTAATACAATTTGCGTTACTCAAAGAGTAATTTTGTGACTAAAAAATAAACTAAAAATCTGTAAATTTATATTTTAAATTTTATTCTGAGTTTATTGCACACGTATTTCAACGAGAAACTATTAAAAAGAAAGTTGCTAATATTTAAAATATACTTGATTACTGAACGAATATTCTCCGATAAAGAAATTTTATTGCTTAACATTATTCACTAATAATTGTGGGAAAAGCTACATTAACAAAATTTGCAATTCTAAAATTAATATATTATATTAGCCTAAATATGAAGAGTTTAACGAATGTGAGTGATGTAGAAGATTTAATCTATTTCATCCAAACGAATCGTGTTTAGCGATTTAATCGAATAAACCCATTATAAATTCAAATGAATAATTAAAAACCTGATCTAGCGAGCATTTGGTAGTGGTTCAATGACTTTGTCTAAGTGATGGAATTATTATGTAAAACAGAATGCGTGAAATCCATGAAATAAGCTATTTCTATAATTGTAAGAGAGGAAAAATAAATTTCATGTATTAAAGATTTTTCTCCGATAAAAAGTATGTAATCATATGATTATTAAAAATCAAATGAATACATTAATGGAATGTATTTATGTATTACTGTTTCTCGTAACATTATTTGAATAATATAGATTCATTTTGGTGACCCCATTTTAAGTAAAATCGAATTACATATTTTGTTATATTAATAGTGATTTTAAGTACTGAAATTAAAGAATGATCTAAAAGATAGTGGAAATAAAAATTGAATAACATTTTTATTAATTTCTATAGAATACAAAATGACATGACATTTGATTTTGGTAAAATATTGCTTCCGCGTGACCAAAAAATGGCAAAGGAGCAACATTAATTTCCTTTCAAATAAATAGTCTGTTCTTTTGTTTTTTTTTTTTTCCCTTCTTAAGAGTTCAAAGAATATGTCGCAGTTTTTTGTTTTGGTCAAAAAATATCACTTTTTTACATTGGTGACACAGTGATTAACTTGCATATTAATTTGCCTTTCATATCTGCATAATTGTCTTATATTCACTATTTTATTTTGCAGTTGTTTTCATCGCATAGCTATTATTCCAGTCAAGTTCAACTTTTTGGTGAAAAATTTGCACAAAGTGATACGCATTTTAATTTAGCTAATTTTTGTTCCATAATAAACATCCAAATGATAAGAATGTAAAAAGAATACACGTTAGAAAATGCTGATTTAGCAGTATTTTTGATAATTAACAGTATAATTGCAAAATTAACCGATTAAATGGAATGGAATCCATGAAAGCGAATCGAACCACAGAAAAATAAGTACCGTATTTTGGAATACATTTCAATCTGCATTTAAACTAATCAAATGCAGAAATTTAACAAATATAATTAAGTCAAAGCGTTATACGGGTGGTATTTAATATACAGTCATTAAACACATACCTTCAAAAGACCAAAATTAATCACCATGGATCTTCAAATTCATGTCATATATGACGTCACGAGGAATCTGTACATTTAGCGCCCGCAATTTTAGGCTTTAGAGAGTAGGGAAAATATTTGACGGTAGGGAAAAACAAATTGTCGGATATTGAATCCATTAACGATAGTCGCTTAGTGCATACAATACTTGGCAGTTTGGGAAACCAACGTTCCCTTGTCATTTACATGCACGCGACTGGGTGACAGATGTCACGCAACGTTTTTCCTGAATAACAGTGAATAAAATGAGAACTGGACACATCGCACCAAGCAAAATATTCTCTCTCTCCGACACTTGCTCTTTATACCTGTTCCTAAATAATTAACAGTTACAAGCTTTACCGGATATTTTCATGTTATTAATGCGATTTTAATCTACTGTTTTGCAAGTTAATCAAACTGAAAGATGGTTCAAAATTAAATATGGAATAAACATGGTTCATTATATTCTCAGCTTTCACTAGTACGTGAAAATTCATTCAAAGGCAGCGGTTTCTTTACATAAGTATGTTTGGAGGTGCTAATTAATTCTGTTCACAGACATTATTTCAGAAATTAAATTACTAAATAGCATACTTGAACTGAAGTCTTATCACTAGACTATGTGAATGTTTGTAACTACATTTTATGGATTTTGTTAATTTGAAATTATGTATAAATTTACTAAAAAAAAATAGTAATAATATTTAGGAATGGAAGAAAATACGAAAAGTACGATGATTATTAAAGAGCAATGATTTTTAAATATTGAAATAACTATTAAAATTTTAATGAAATAACTAAGCAGTTATTCAAATTGAATAAAATACAATAGAAACAAGTAAACGAAGAATAGAAAATATCCCTTAATCCAAAAGAAAGTAATAATTAAGACAAGAGAAAGAAGTAACTTAATTTTTTTTTAAAAAAAATATAATAAATAAAAGTGTGAAAAAGTTTAAATACAACTAAAATGTTTGAAAAATATATGTTTTCTAAGATTAATTAAATTATCGTCAAAGTTAATCAAATTAATAAATAATAATATTCTTAAATATTTATAATGATTATTCAAATGAAATTTATGAAAATAATTAAAACAAATACAAAATAAAATATAAATAAGTTATTACGTAAAATCTTTAATACGGAAAAGAAAAGTAATTTAATATTTCCTTCCGAAATTTTTAATGGAAAATAACATCACTGATTAAACAGAATATCGAGTAATTAGCAGTTTATTGTTATAGTATTCAAGTTTCATCATAGCTAAACAATAAGTCAAAATGAAATGAGTTCTATAGTCATAAACAAGAAGTAATATTTGTTTATTCGTCATATTATAGGAGTAACCCATCAGGCCGCGATATGAGAGCATATTCTTGATTAAATTACGAGCTACATACGGCCATTATTATTTAGAGAAATTCGCCAAGGAATTCTGTCTGACAATAATAAATAAATACTCAGAGAAGAGTGCGAATTAGTGAGAGACAAATCAACTAATACAAATATTCCAGATCTCACTGCCATCCAGCATCGTGAAAAGAAAGAATTCAAAACTAAAATATTCTGTGACAGTTATCTTTCCCCGAAAAATATCCGAGGAAATTGGAAAACAGCATTAATTAAGAAACAACTAAATTAATTATTGTGGAACACAATCAATGTATTCTATTAAACAGCATTGATGCTCTTTAATGACGTATTTTAAGAATATCCTATCTCAGTTCTATAATATAAGATAAATATTATTTAATACATCAGTTTTTTTATTAATAAGTTACCGATATATTTTTAATTTACAAAACAGAAAATTAAAATTTTTAAACATTATTGAGTTAACAATAATTAATAATTACTTCAATTATATATATTCAGGAAAAAAATGAACTAAATTTATTATGGAAGAAGCAAGAACCAATGCAATTTCTTAATTATAGACTTAAAAAATGCTAAAATTTAAATTCTAATTTAACGTTAGAAAACAAATATTTCTTCATACATTTAATTAATTTTACAGTCAATACAAAAGCTTTTAATCTTTATATAATTAAAGACATAATTCATAATTTATTCAAGGGAAAAAAAACCTTCTACTTATATTTTTTCCTCCAAAATTTCCAACACACCATTTATGAAAATGTTAATAATGATGAATATATAATTTTATAAGACATTTTTAATTAATACTTCTTTATTTTTTAGTGAAAATATAATTATAAGCTATTTTTTACTATGTACAATACTGTACTCTGTACAGATTTAAAATTTGAACAAAAGTTTTTCATAGTCTTAATTAAAATTTCTTAAAAAATTTATTTAAAAATAACTAATTAAAAATGCTATATAAATCATTTTTTGATGAATTTGTAGCAAAGTTAATAGGTTTCCTTCAAATAATTCCACTCAATTATTTCGAAAGAATATTTAACCTTAAATGTAAATGCAATCCAACTTTGATATTTTGAATTTTAAGAGGATGCATAAAAATGTGACGCTGTAATATATAAAAGCTTTTATTTTTAGTAAAACACCAGTTTTAAAATCATCTTATGATTTTATTCATCATAATTTCCAAAAAAAATTGAAGAGATGTAAAAAATTAGATATTGATAAAATATAGCATAATTAACAAATAGAACAATTATTTTATTTCTAAGAAATATATATAATTTTATACGCATTTCCTCTAGATAAATATAAATCTATCAAGAAATTTTTTCATAAAAGCTATTTTTTCAGAGAAAAATAGTTCAAAATATTGAAATTGGTGAAGAAAAAATTTTTGCCCTAACTAATTGTTTCTAAATTACTTTAGTAATTTGTAAATAAATTTATTTTATAAAGAGAAATGGAAATTTAAAAATGAAGAAAAATTAAATGCATTCAGTATCAAAATTGCCAAATTCGAGTGAAATAATTATTTTGCGCGAATTAATTCTTAGAACTAATTTATTATTTTAAAGAAACAATTAGAATTAATTCATATATTTTCCCCTAAAATTAAATATTCTTTAAAATTAATATAATTAATTTTTCAATATGACAGCATCTTAGCATACTCTGTCAACTGTTTATCTTAACATTATATATGTGTGTGTATGTATTATGTAATGTTTAAATTAAACTCCAGGGAAATATTTCTAAACAGAGAATCATATCGTTTTCAGAAGCTAGCCGTTGTTTCCAACTTTTAGGGAAAGACAAGCGGCGAATTCTTCGAGTTCTTACTTCTAGCACTGCTTACATGGCACGTGTGAAACAATAGCAGAGCAGGAATTTATTGTCTCGAAATTAACTTTTCGTTTGACAAGCCGTCTAAGTTCTAAACTAAATATAAAGTAGCTTATTGCCAGAAGCACAAAAATTATGTCAATTAACTGCAAACAAAATATTAAAAATTGATGAAGTGAACATATAACAGTTGTTTCAGGGTGCATAATTTAAAAAAAAATTAATGTTACTTAGAGTAATTCTTAAAAAAATAATTTTACGAAGTTTTATTATAAAATTTATGAGTCAATTTTTTGTGAAATATATAAATATTATATAGTGAACATAACATATATGGAGGAGATATATATATATATATATATATATATATATATATATATATATATATACAATATTTATGCTAACTACTAACACACATAACATTTATGTTTTTAGGCGATATGCTACTTTAAATAAATAATGTGACTTTTGAAAATTTAAAAAAAAAAATAATTTTAAGAAATTTCATTTTGTTCAATATTTTTGGAGGATACAGAAGCTGCATTTTCCCTCTGGAATTATTTACCATTAGTTTTATTATTTTTCATAAAAATCTTTATTTCTAACATTGGAAATTAAAGCAAAAAACCACCATATTTTTAATTTATACTTCATTATTTGTTTTCTATTTGAATTCAAAGAATTTCAGCGTACAAAATTAAACAAAATTCTTCGTAATAAATTTAATAGCACACATTTAATAATTGTTAAAATAGAGTAAATAAGCATTTATATAATTTTTAAAGTAAATATAATTTTTATTAAATTTGAAGATGTAATTTTTATTTTATAAAAAATTCACTTGAAGAAACAGTTAAACTTTTATATATATGTAAAAGAAAATCACGCGAATGAAAATGAAAGTTATAGTTCATTTACAAATTTGTTTTAAAATCCAAGGATTTCGTAATTTTAACTCCTAATAAAAATATTCTTATTCTCAAAAGTTTTATTCTAAATTAGTTTAATTTTACTAACAAGACAATCCCTTGAGCGATCGATTAAAGGCAGTAACAGAAATAAAACTTACCGCGATCTTCGTGTCGTGGGATCTTTCATTACCATGACTTCTGTGATCTCACCGAATTTGCTAAAGTACTCCCTGAGACCCTCTAAAAATAAAAAAGAAATAAAAGTCACATTAAAGTTATAAAAACTCTCGGAAATTATAACAGATATAAAGTGTACAGTTTACGTATTTCATAAATAAACAACCTTAGTTGTTTTATACACTGCAATTTTTTTGCATAATTTTCACACTACTTAAAATAATATTCATAAATCATTAACATGCTAATAATAAATTAGCACGGTAGATGGCAGCACTAAAAACCTTTCCGTTTAATGGAATGAAGTAAAAACAACCCACATGATTAACAGTTACCACTGTTAACTTAAGCAGGAATTCAAACAGGAAGGTTTGATGATTTTAAATAGTTCCAAGTGCGCTTCAGTATTAACATAACATATTTATATTGTGTTCAAATAAAAGAATCAAAATATATCACACTTCCAATAAACTTCACGTATATATCTTTGTAGTCAGTATATTAAACATCGTAATTTATTATTTAACATTACATAAAAATATATATTCAACATATGTCGTAATTATCTTTATAATTACATAAGCATATAAATGTATACTCGTAGGAGTATATTTACAAAATTAATTATTCAACACATTAACACTGTTTTAAGAGATAGTTGTTTAAAATGAATGCGTTAAAACATGAATTATAAAGTGCGGTACCTAAAATTCTAGTATCTAAATGTTTAGATAGTAAAGAACTTTAAAATTCGTTAATTAGAAACAAGATAACATTGTGGGGAATGTGTCTATTTCCTTCCGTGAAGAACACTTCTTACATTCTTGTTTTAGCCATATTTCTGAAGCGAACTTGGAAATGTTTTAATTTCAGAATTAACTTAATAAAACAGCAATCATTAAATCCTTGCGAATCCCATTAAATATGGTATCCTTAGATACAAGAAAGGTTTTGTAATGATCTAATTTTAAAATATCTCTTCAAAAGTTATTTATAATTTTAAATTGGTGCTCGTAACCGAATTCAAAATCAAAAAAGGAAATAAAAGACTGTTCCATGAGAGGAATATATTCCAAATTTTAATATAATTAGATCGATGTATATGTATTAATCGATATTGTATAACAATTGATATATTTAAATCTCTACATGAAAAGCTCTCAAAGCGTAGTTCATGTTCAGAAATACGTGAAATGACGAAAATATATGTGTGGTATGCTTTTATTGACACTATTATTTCATACCAAGGACTAATTTCTATGGTGATATCAAATGTTATTCTATGGATTTCATAACTGACAATTTGTTAAACAAATGAAAATGGGGTCGTAATTCATAAATATGAAGTTGATTTCATTTTTAAACTTCAATATTTTCTCACATAGGAAGTAAACGAGTATTGAGAAATGTAGCGTAAATCACAGAGTTGTATTGTTTACTATACATGGCCAGTCAGATTTTTACCTCGAATAAAATAATTTGGTTTGTAATAATTTTGTATTTATTATACGCAATGAAGACATTTCCAAAGTTGTTGAAAGTATTATGGTTACATGATATATCAATACTTATGTATTTTGTGTTCACATAATCATAAAAATTTTAAAGTATATTTTCTCTCTTCAACTATAATTTTACGAAAAGTGAATATTTAGTTTTTGTTTTATGTAAACATTGCTTATTATCTGGGTCCTTAGCTTATTCGCTATTGTAAGAGTAAGTAATATTTTACTATAAAATGTACTATTTTTTAAAATAAAATTACAATATGCTATAAAATAAAGTGTGATCACAAATTAAATATCCTTTAAATTAGTAATGAATTATTTAAAATCTAACAAAAATTGTTGGATATATACCGTAAAAAAAGGTATTTCGATTTCCAAAAAATAAATACACAAAAAATGTTCCAAATGTCAACTTCAGGAATATTTTCATTTTAAGTAACTATTTTTATAATTAACAAATTAATATTCCATTAATTCCGGAATTTCTAACAAAACAAATATATTTTATCAAGTTCGGTATATGCTAATTCATTATTTTCATTAATCTATCTGCACTCAGAAAAAAATAAAATACCCCACGAAAGCGATGTGGAAATAATTTTTTTTTAAACAAATAATGAATCGTTATGTTTTATTGTGCATGGTCATCAAATTTTGCAATATTTTGTCAAATACATTGATCGCTAAAGTTCACTGAACAACTCATATTCATTTATGATAATTCTTGTTTAATGTAATTACAGTATATACTTAAACAAAAGAGTAATATTAATCTTGATTCCTTAACCTACTTGAATTACCTTTATGGAAATTTTTTTCATCAGGATTTCCCTCCACAGGGGAAACTTTATTGGACGGAACTGTAAAATACATCCTCTCAAAGAAGGCGAGTAGGAGCACCCGATTTAGCTTCACAAAGAGCTCGGATAGAACTCACAAAAGAGAGAGTATCAAATACAAAATTTAATGCCGGCCTTATTTTATATCTGGGCAGAATAAGACGCTAGCCAAAAGGCGCCTAGAACGAGAAGTCATGGGACCGTAAGCACGCTTTCAGAAGTATATATCAAACCCTTTCGCCTTTGGTCTTTCGCGACTTGTGACGTAACGGCCCGTCAAGAGATGTACCTGAATTTGGAAGGAGTCCAGGATCCAGCTTTCGGGGCTCTGCTGACAGATTTTTCCACTCCAGTTTTCGCCGGGAGGCAGGCAGGGGTGGTCGGGAGAAATGATAACGATATAATAGGCGATTTGAATCTTCATCTGTGAATCCTTCCGAATCGAGAGATGACGGGGTTTAGAATTGTATCTGGACAGCTATTGGATGGATTGGGAAGCGAAATGGCGCGAGGAAAGTTAAAAATCTATCGCATTTTTTTTTTTTTTTTTGCTGTGTTTGATTCGTTTTATATCACAGAATCGTTTCTGATGGATTGTCAAAATGACTTAAAATATGAGAAACCAGAGAGAATTTTTTGTGCTTTTAAGTGCCTTGTTGTAAATAAAAGCTATTACTTTAGCTTAAATTAATTGTTGAAATCGATACATTTAAGTTGTAAAGCTATAAGAAGACACATCGTAAGCATTACTATATATATTATCTTATAATATATATATATATATATACACACACACACACACACACACACACACACACATATATATATATATATTTATTTATATTTCAGTTCTGCAAATTTATCAATATTTTCTGATATTAGAAAACACTCAGCAGTTCAAAGAATCGTACTATTTAATGAATTGGATATGGCATCAGAACGAGCAAAAATCCTCATCTAGAATCAGTGGTGTGGGCAAAAGGGAATGAACAGAATTCACACTGTGTAATGGTTTAGATCAGTAGTTCTCAATTAGTTATGCATCACCATTACTTGTAACTATCGATCAATTTTTCAAGTAAAAATAAACAAGTGTATTTGAACAGCTGCAATAACAAAGAACATAAAATACATCAAAATATGCATAGAAATATCTGAATGATCTCAATTTTAATAGCTAATTGTTTGGATCAATGTTTTTTGTTTGTTCTATTTAATATGAAAATACATATCTGTACTGAACTACAAATTATTCACTTGAAGACAGAGTTCAGTCTGATCTGTTATAGAGCAGGAATGCGAAATGTTAAGTTTTTAGAGAAACAACAAGAATAACGAAAGTTTTTCTTGAATTACATATATTTATACAATTAACACTATGCTACCAATTATACAAAAAAATCTATTACTATATCTATATCATACTACAACTTAGTATATGCAATCATTTTTAATGTAACATCAAAATATTACTAATTCAATGTTCTCGAAGAATCAATGCATCAATTGATGATATCACAATAAGTTATGACGTAAATAAAGCCTTATTGTTTCATAAGTGACGAAAACGATTATATTATCAGAATAAATACATAAATAATACTCACCAGGTGCTGTTTGCCAGCTCAGCCCTCCAACGAACATTTTTCTGCTCCACGAAGGGATACATGGAAAAAAAGAGAGAAAAAAAAAAACACTATTAGTATTAAATCTTCTACATAGAAACTTCAAGAAGCTTACACTGACTGCACTGCTAAGACTTTGAAGATTACCGTGTCAATCACCGGTAGCACAATCGATATTGGAAGGGACTATATAAGGTAAGAACAAAAATAATAGCGACAAAAAAACAAAAACAATGGCAACAAAGAAAACAAATACATGCTATACTATATAAAAAAAGGGAGAAAAAAAAACAAACAAAAAAACAGGCTTCTTGCATCGAAAAAATAGAATAGATTTTTTTCTTCCATTATTTTCCGTAGAAAAAAAAATGCAAATTGAGTAAGGCAAAGTGCACCGTTTTAAAGTAAAACTTTTCCCTGTTTATAAATAAGCAAAAATTGGAGAAGGTGTTTGCTCGTATGCTCTGCTGAAAAATAGTTAAAAAATATATCAAACAAGCGGTGTATTGAGTAATTTTCTCTTATCTAAGAATAACGGGGGGTTCTTTTGCAACGGACGAGATGCTGACTGATGGATGAGTAATAATGCTTCAGGTTTAAAACAAGTGACTAACGAGTTGCCGTTGATGCCTGTATATATTATATGATTATTTTAATCGCGAAATTTTAAATTGCGTCTTAAAAATTGATTTGCGCTTTAAATAGAGTATATTTTCTTAATAACTTACTTAGCATAATTTATTGCCAATCCTTAACAAAGAAAGTTTTAAATTAGCATGACTAATTGGCAATCGTTAAGAAAGAAAGTTTTAATTTCTAAATATTTGGTCAATTTAAAATAGCAGAGTGTGTAATATTTAATATCAATATAAATATAAAATATTTATTTTTAGGAAAATACTTAATAAAAATCTAGTTCTTGAAAGAAATAAAAAAGTTGTTTCAAACCCCAACAGAATTACTTTTTTTTTCTAATGAAAAGGAAAACAACGCAGCAGACGATAATAATAGGAATAAATTAATTTTGCTGTATTTTCAAAACATAATGATGTTAACTTAAGCACAGGCGATTGAAATAAAAGAAAACGGTAGTTGCCTTAAGGCAAACGATATTTTAAAAATATAAATGTTTCAACGTCATGATTTATGGCTGCATATAACATATTTTGGAATAAATATGCCATCGTTTTTATGCGAAAATATTTTAAGAGTGTTATTTCATGATAATATTAAGCTTATTTATTGTTTTAAAATTTTATTAGTAAATTTTATTTATTTATTTATTTATTTATTTTTTTTTTTTTTTTGAAATCCCAAAGTAGCTCTGAATAGTTAATATTTCTGTGTAAATTTCATATTCATTTTGCAACATACATTATGCATCTTCAATTTATATTAAATAGTTGTTTGTTTAATATATAATATTATATTTGCATAATATAATGTAACTATAGTTTTCATTTTATTTACTTTTAAACTAAAAGCATCATTTTCCATAGAAAGTATCCCAAAGGTATAGGCTAGATATTAAAAAAGTATATTAGAAAATGCGAAAGACTAATATAAAATATATGTTTGAATTTAAATATAAATACAGAATATAATTAATATTTACCAATGCACTCCAAAACATTAACTGTTATTTCTTTTTTAATTTTCATTTAAAAAATTTAATTTAATTTAGAATTTGTTTTATTTAATTATACATCTGGAGTTCTGTAAATATTAGAAATCGCTTAACAGAAGAGTTTTTGTAAATTATTATATCTATAACTAGTTTATATTTTTAGTTTAAGATCTGCAAACTGCTAAAAGCTCTTTAATGCAATAAAATATCAGAGTTAAATTATTATTTTTTGCAATATTTCCCAGTACAATTGAAATTGAAGACATTTTTAAAATATATTATTATTTTTATAATAAAAATATTAAACTGCTTTTTTTTGTTCATTGAATCGAATACTAGTTAAAAATTTAGCCTACATTTCGAACCCCCTATTTTTTTTAAATAACTTTATTTTTACTACATATTAAAAATATTTGTATTATTAATTATTTTAAAAAAGAAAAATTGTAGTTTAAGTCAAATGAAAAGGCGCATAGAAAACTATGTTTCTATTTAGATTGGAACGAACTGAATTTTCAAACTAAGAAATCAAGAAATTTTATATATTTTCTAATCTCTTACTTTTCTTCTCTCTCAAAATTAGTACAAACTACGCTGATTCTGAAGTAAGCGGAACATTGTGTAAAAACGTTTTTTAAGCACCCTCAACTTTTGTGAATTTTCAAATTAAGAAACAGGATTTTATATATATTCTAATTTTGATTATTCTAATGTAAACGAAACATTGAGTAAAATCAGCTTTCGAATTTTGAATTTCCAATTTAAGATACCTAAGGATTACATACATACATACATACATACATATATATATATATATATATATATATATATATATATATATATATATATATTCTAATTTCTGAATTCAGAATTAAAAAACAAATTACGATGATTCGAATGTTAACGAAGCATCGTGTAAAAACGTTCTTCAAGAATGCTCAACGAGTTGGTAAAACAATCTGTTATTTCCTACCAGATGACAAGATGTTCATTGTTTTCGAACAGTTCGCGATACGAATCAGGAAATAAGTGAAACTTCTTAGAGCTTTTTTAACTTTTAACCTTTTCATACACGATTCTCCGGTTTTTTTTGTGTTAGGTTCCCCCACACGTTGCTGGCTATGGGACTGGCAGATTGTTTTGGCTTTGGTCCTCGTTTCTTAGTGACAAATACCACTCTCACACCGCATTCTTTCCGCGGTTGAGAAGGTGCAGCTGTATTTAAAATTACCCAACAAAGATCTATAACTAGGAATAGAAACCCTATGACATGACAGCTCTCTAAGGATTTTGTTCTAGATCCCTTGTCCAAGGTTATTTGCCAAAAATCAAAACTTCTGTCGTTTTAGTTTTTCTTTTACAAATAGGCTGACATTTCTAAATGTCCAATTATATTTCTCTTTATATTACATAAATAAATAGGCTTGTAACGTTTTGCAATTAAATTTATTCAAAAGTTCAACAAAATTGTCTTTTAACATTCAACTTATAATTCTTACTTTAGTCGTTTAATCGTTTTCTTTAGTCGGTAATTCTTTAGTCGTTTATTATTCCAAAAAAATTTTGTAATATGACATTTTCGAACATTTTAATATCAAGTTATGTAATCTAAATTTTTAAAGTGTATTTATCAGCATAAACGAAGCGATTAAAAATTTGATTTATGTATCAAGATGAAGAGATTGATAAAATCATGCCAGGCAATTGAAAGTTTGCAAGTTCAATCATGGTTTGTTGAAAAGTAGACTAATAGAATGATTAGTCTGTGATAAATAAACGCTGCTTAATATTCTTATTTCTAAAAGTCTATAAAATACATCTGCAGTTGTAAAAATTTGGACAAGTTTAAGCCAGTTTAAATACCAATTTTGTCATTTTATCCTGGGCATGGATTAATTGCGCATTGTGTTCACACGACGTACATAAAAGTAATGAACTTATTCGATTATATTAAAGGAAGGATTTTCCAGACTCCACTATAATGTATAAAAAGGCGGTTTTTGAATTTGGAAAAATACTTGTCGGTAACTTTATTAGAAACAGTTTATAATCTATGAGAGAGATACGTTTGATCTGATGAAACTACCTATATAGAAATATAAAGTGAGGAAAAGAGATTAAAATAAATTTCTTTACTTGAACAAACACGATATTTTAGGAAAAATAAATCGACAAACAAATAAATTTTTAATAAATTTGCGAGTATTTATTTTAAACACCCATCATAGATGTGAAGAGTTACAAAAAGATATTTTAAGAAAAATAAATTGAGAAAAAAGAAATAACTTTTTTTACTGGAATTTGCTTCAGACATCATCATAAATGTGCAGAATTACAAAATAGAAGATATATTTTAGGATAAATAAATTGACAAAAGAAATAACTTTTCAAAAGTTACGAGGATTTGTTTTTAAACACCTTAACAAAAATGTGCTGTTTTAATTGCTGCAAAATACTTTATTTCCCAAAGCGAATACTGTTTGAAATTAATTTAAATTAAGATATAATGATTGTTTCATTATAAATGATATGTTTAAAACCCAAGTAACATTTAATGAAGAAAAGTAGCAATAAAATTGTGATTATTTTCAAGAATATTAAAAATAGTTAAATTTAATCTCTTTTAAATGTTACCATTTCATTTATTGTAATAATTTAATAAAATTCTAGTTCATCGTAAAGGAAGAACTCAGAAAAATTTAATATTTTGGACATTATAAAATTCTTACAGATATTTTGACCCATTTAAGTATTTAATTGTTAGTCAAATGTTATTTTATTGGATCACATGATAGGTTTCAAATTAATTTCAAGATGAGATATGTGCCAATTTGGTCATATAAGAAGAGTTAATGTTTTTTAAATTTTACTTTATATTAAGCTTTGAATGTAGGATTAAATTTTCTTTAATAAAATATCTATTGTAATTATAGTTTTTTTTTTCGTAAGATAATTTATTTACATGTAATTTTCCTATTTTATTAAATAAACTGGTAGTGTCGTCTGTATGATGCATGTATAAGCTATTCGATTGAATAATAATAGTGTGTAAGTTGCTATAAAGCTAAAATATTATGAAGGGTTAGAGATTCAATCCTAGCTACAGTGTTGAACAAAGTGGAATTGTCTCTGGTTTTATATGTACATTTGTTGAAGTGAGTGCTTGGGAATTTTCTGTTTTTCTACAATTAGGATCTGTGAATTTCGCTATACATATGAAAAATCTCGTAGAGCAATAAAGTGCTAATCTGACCAGAATTGAACTATGATACTTCTTCTTCAAAGAACGTTTCCTTGTAAATGTAATTGAATTGGATATCTATTTTAACTATTTTATTTTAATTATTTATATATCTATTTTATTGGATTTTAACACCAACCACACAACTTAAAGCAAGGCTGAGGCCTTCATTAATAGCATACATGGTAATTTTTTGTCAAAAATACAGGTTATTTCCGAATTTTATCGGAAACAGCTGTTATCTTTAACAAAAAATTACCATATAGGTATTAATACGGTGACATTTGAGAACTTCTAAGAAAATAATCTTATTGCTGTGATTTTTAAATTGTAAATTTTTATTTCCAGCTTTTCCATACAGTATATGTAGCTAACTTTAATAAATTGTATGTAGATTTTTTTAAAAGTAAAAAATCCTGTGTGTGTGTGTTAAATTTATTTTTTTTTAAATCTATATATTTTGTAAATTAATATGAAGTTTATAATTATAAACCTATAATTCAATAAATAATCTTAGTAACCAAATCTAGTATTCTTGCTAAATGAAAATTTGTAAGCTATAAACTGTTTAAGTTTCTGATATCACGTATAGCCATTTTGTTCCAGGAATGAATGATATTTTGGATTGAGAATAATATTTTTGTTTGTTCTGGGTTTTTTAGTACCTTGCAAATCTTAAATCTCTTGAACATTAAAATCGCTTTTGGAAGAATTTCACGTCGTCTTTTGTTATATAAATAGTAAAAATTTCATTAGTTAAAGAAAAGCAATAAGAAGAAAACACACACACACACACACACTTATCAAAATATTTTTTGATTCTGATAGAAATATTAGTTTAATTACAGACTAGTATTCACTTTTAATGAAAATTTCCACTTCCCTTTGTCGAGGTCGAAAAGTAGATATAATGCTTTGTTTGCTCAAAACAAAAAATGAGTGGAATTTTTATTTTGTTCTGAATGCAAATGTTGACGTTGTTTTCTTCTCTTAGTTATAATTATGTGTGCATCGGTGTAAGAACACTTGAATTATTCATCTGAAGCTTTAAAACGTATAATCTTATTAGATTGTTCGAATTTCATTGTTTTTTTTAACGCTTATTTTCAAAAGTTATTTAAGTTTAGCGAAAAATGAAATAAGTTTTCGTTGTTTATTTTAAGACAGTTCACATATTTTGAAGTTGATTAGTATAGTACACTAATGTTGAAGAGAAGAAATTTATGAATGGCCACTTTACGTTACCTTGATTATTTTAATTATATTGATTAAAGTTTATTTCGAGAAAAATTGACACGAAATATAAGGATTATTAATATTTTTAACGGGGGTGCAAAGAACACCATTGGATGTAATTTTATTTGTAAGTACTTCAGAAACGTTATTTAAATGCCGAATATATATATATATATATATATATATATATATATATATATATATATATATATATATTACTATATATTCTCAGGCGATCACTGAATAAATATTTTTTTTTATCTCAATCATTTTGTGGCGTGTTTTTTTTTTTTTTCCATGGAGGTGCAATGTGTATAATGTTGTTTGTTAATGTAAATGTTAATTTGTTGTAAAGTGATGTTATTTGTTAATATAATTATAATGTCATTTTTGTTAAAGTAACGTTATTTGTTTACTTAATGCTATTTGTTGGTATTACAGAAACGATTTGAAAGCACACTTTATTGTATTTTGTAACTTAAAGAGCGTCATGTGATTTGTTGGTACTTTAAAAGTGTTAACTAACGAATGAAATGTTAGAAACGTCAATCAAAGATTTCAAATGTTATTTGCAGGCGATCCAAGCAACTGAAAAATGTATTTTTGTCTCTTTCATACTGCAATGTGTACTCGTTTTCCGCAGCGAGGGCAAAGTAAACCTGTGGATGTAAAATTATTCATAAGTGCTTTTAGAAACCGTTATTTAATGACGATAAAATGTTTGAAACGTTATTCGTACGACATAAATGTTATTTGCAGTGATTTTGAGAGCTTGATATGTTATTTTTGGGCAGTTGACGTAACCAAGAAACTTATTTTCAGATTTTATCTTTTTCATTTTCAATTTGTAGCACATAAATCTTTATTAATAGAAAGGGTTGATTTAGATTTATTTTTTTGTGTTGTATGTCATCAAAAAACAATTTTTCTGTTGCACTGTATTCTTAATGTAAATAAAATTATAATTTAATAAATTAAATTCATTGAAATTTAATTTTTTTTAATTTCATATTTTGCTAATTTATGCACTTAATTAACATTTATTTCATTTCAAGAATAATATTTCGCAAATCAGTCATTTATTTTTTATTAGTACTTTTATTTATCTGTAACTATGATAAAATTAGCAACTTTCTAATTTTATTCACAATTCTTTAAAATAGAGATAGTCTTTTTTACCTGCAATGGACATTTTATCTTAATAACACAGCTTCCCATTAAAATTTTATGTGCGCAGACATCAATTGCAAAAAATGTGCAATTTATTTTTATTGAAAGCAAAATATTAATAACAACTTATAAACACTTCCCACTTTAAATAAAAAAAATAAAGTGTGTTTATTATCATAACTGTAACTGTATCTTAACATAATAATTGAGTATTACATATATATATTTATTATAAAATTTTAAATATACCCAACGAATATTAATAAAATTATATATCTAGATCTTAACATTATAATTTTTTTGGTTAATATATTTCCAAATAATGCTAACTTTTCATATAAATATTCTATTTATTTATAATCGGTAAAAAAATAATTAGTAAATTAATATTGTCGATAGAATTCAGTTTTAGTGGTTCTCATATATTTTTCTGATAAATGTAAAATAATTTTTCTCTATAGTATAATTTAAAATGGATTTATTTTTAATCATACACTTAAATTTCGCAATTAATATTTTAGATGTTGATAAAATTTACATTTTAACAGATCAGGAAGATTATTCTAATGCTTCTCGAACCTGAATCTCAAAATACTCTGTAATACAAGGAGTCTCTCGAACCTATTCGAATAACCTAGATTCCGTTAGAGCTTGAAATTAAGCTTTATTACATATTGCATTGGTTACTTTAACTGTAATTTTAACTGGCACCAAATGATACTATACCAAATATGGTTTTCCTTAATGATCCAGTATCAATGCTGAGTCAGCGATACATTGGCTTTGGTATTATAAGTAATGGTTTAAGCGCTGATAAGTACTTAACTTAAGCCTTAAAGAAAATATTAAGTGTTACGAAGAGGATTAATAATAAAATATATAGCTTAAAGTAGGTTTAACGACTGCATAACACAGTTAGGAATACTGAAATATATATACCATCAATTTAAATACTTTATAAGCATATATATGTAGCAAAAGTTTGGAGGATTTTTGATCTTTACGCGATTTTTGAATCTATATGATTTCAAATTGTAAAAAAATGTATATCAAAAATTCTTTGAAATAAAATTTACAAAATTTAAAGGATTACTAAAAAACATATTTGGGGGTAAATCGCATTTTACTTTTTTATTTAATGTAAATTATTAATGTTTGAACACCATTTAAATAAAAAAAATACATTTCCTGATTTATCAAGAGTTGAAATGAATGATGAAAGAAGTATAAGAACTTCTAATTATACATCTTAAAAATAATACTAAACACAACCGCAAATGCTTGAAAATTGTTTTTAATTATTTCTATTTATAATTTTATTTCCTCCATTATTTCTTAGATAATTTATCTAAGAAATAATGAAGAAATAATATTATAATAATCTTTGTTAATTTAGTAAAAATATATTAAAATTACAAAAAACTTAAAAAGTTAAACTTGAAAAAACAAAGAAAGAAATATATTAACACATATTTTATATAAAATAGTAAATATATCGATATATATATATATATATATATATATATATATATATATATATATATATATATATATATATATATATATATATATATATATATATATATATATATATATATATATATATATATATATAAAATAAAGTAGGAAAGATATTAATGTAACAACGTGAAAGAAAAATTCTTGTGCCTACGCTTATGAAACACCTCTGAAAAGTTTGAACATATTTTATCTCAATATTCTTCTAATTCACATACTTAATGCAATTTTATTTTAACATTTTATATATTTCTTATATATATTTATTATTTAATATAGTATTTAATGTTTAAAATAATAATGTATTCATATATTTATCATTTAATCTCGATATATATATTTTTGAAAAAATGTATTATAAAAATCTTTACAATGTAATAAAAAATTGTGAAAGTTGTTGTCAATGTTCATTATTTATTTATTTATTTTAATCTTCTGAAAAATAAATGAAAAATGAAATTGGAGTTGAAATAGCTAACGATTCTTTGATTGAAGAATTAAAATAAAGAAAAGCGTACTAAAATTTAAAAAAAAAAAAAAAAAAAAAAAATTCGAATAAAAAAATCCAAATATCGAATGAAAATTCAAGCCATTTTCATTTATTTTAAAATTTGTATTCAAGTGACTGAATATAATTCAAATTTTATAGAAATATATTTCACGTACAATATCGCCTTTTTTTTTTTACTAAAAGTGAGTTACAAAAATTTTTTTTCGTTTTAAATTTTCTGTTAGCTTATTATGCTATTTTTAACACAACTGTTGTGAAGGTGATAGCAAAAATTTGTTCGAAAAGCCTAAGTTAAAATCACGTCATCTTTTCAATAAACTTATTTTTTTCACTCTTAATTCCTTATAACCCAATTCATGTTATTGGTTTTTAAGCTAACTCATTTTAACTAATAATTGTATTCCAATAGAGCTTTACTAATATATTTTCTACTTTTAAATAATATTTTAAACTGGTAACGACGCAATTCCATTCTCTAGACATTTTTCCTATTATATGTACATGATATTATATTTCTCACCATTTTTTCATTTTTTTTTATCTACATTTCTGTCTTTCATTAAAATAAATGTTTATAATTAACTTTTCATTTTAAAATTTCAAATATTATAAATTTAGCTCCCAGATAATCAATAATGAATGTTATTCATTAAAATTTATTATTTTATTTAATTTTTAGATTTATTTATTACTGCAGATGCTACGGCTCATTTTTGCCAAAATTCAACAGAAAAAAAAATAAGAGAATAGTTATTTGTCAGTGGCAACTTTACATCAGGTTGCTGCAACCATGTAAATGTCTGGACGATAAAAGATAAGCAGTTTTGTTATGATACTGAAAACAAATTTAAAAAAACGGATAAAAATTAATTATTTAAAAAGTGATTAGATTAAAAAATGAATAAACTACATCCATTTTAATAGATTTCGTTCGAAACCAAGTTTTAAAACCAATTTGGTATAAATTAACGTGAGCTCTATTTCTTTTGATGGTTCAAATATAAATTATATTGGAAAATAAGAGACAGTTAACCGAGTTAGACCATCAAATAAGAGATTCTTAGATTTAATAATTTGCAAGTTTTAAATTAAAGGAAGACAAAACTCGTTATTTGCGATTCGTAAAAGTTTAGTTGTTTTCGGACAGTAAATTTTTGCAATCTTGTTCCCAATTTAAATTAGCAGCATTGAAAATTTCGACGAGGAAAGACTTTAAATCAATGGTAACGCAAGCGCAGCAGAAGAGACTTATTTGAATTAAATCCCAAGAGCTATACCCGAACTTTATTTGTATTTGTTATGGAATGCGGATTTAGTTATTTCGATAAAATCCTCTTATTTCATTGGATAATATCGGAAGATGAGCTTCCATCTTTCTTTTCGATTTTTGCCTCTTTTCTAACGAAAATCGATGGTACAAAAAGGTACCGTTATGATCCTTTCTTTTAAAGTGTTTGTTGGCGCGAAATTAATGCTGACAATAAGAGATAGTTTAATAAGAGATAACTAAGATCTTTTGAAGTTAAAGATGTTAGAGAATTTCTAAAGTTGTTGAGCTTCTATTACCTAATGATAAGCGAGGATGTTCCATAAACTGAGAGTTGGAATAAGTTGCCTTAAAATTAAGATACTGTTTTTGTAGGTTTGGTTTGTTAATATTGCCACAGAAAGAATAAATATGCCTTATTCGTACATCTAGTCGCAACATGACCAGAAACTGATCAATATTGATGAGTTTCACGCATTGGAAATCAATATTCAAAATCAATCTCATCAAATTCCAATCATCTATACCAAATGGCAGGCTTAGATCAACAAATAAAGATATTTAATGAAAGGTTATATGATAATATGTGCTTCTTTTATTCTAATAACGATTTTTTTTTCGATTTAAAATCTTTAAAATCAATTTCTTATCTTGTCAAGATTTTCAAACATATTACCTTCCAATTCTTTTATTTAAAGAATAATAAAATATCACAAATCTTGTTATTTGTTAAAAGGAAGATTTGTAATAAATAGTAAGATTCCACAAAGCTTATGATTAATAAGATTACACAATTCTTGTTATTTTTTGAAACATAAGTATAATAAGATTTAAAATATTATTAGCAAGATTGCAAAAATCTTGTAATTTGTAAAACCAGATGTTTTCTGCATTTCCTCATATATATTCATCATAACTTTTTTACACTAATTTAAAACTGAAAACATTTTGTCAAATGAAATTAACGTTGCATTTTCTAACATTATGTTATTAAAAATATTAAATGATATTTTTAGTTAAGCAATCCATAAAATCATGCATAAATTATTTTATTTAAAATTATTTATTTTACGGTTTCAAGGAACTATATTATAAATGATTCTATTATGATAAATTATCAATATTTTTAGAATCTCGATTTTTTGAATCATGAATTTAATACTCATGATTTGATTTCAGATTCGAAAATAATTTTATCTTTTAGAAAAGTTACATTAGAAAAGTTTTCAAATAAAATTTGATATGATTAATGCTTTTTGAAGCTTGGGTGATAAAAAAAGTATAATTAAGAATAAAAAAAATGGACTTTTGAACTGCGAATATTAGACTAAAAAGGATTAATTTAGATTTGATAAATATTTGACTTTTAAGATGTCAAACAGTAAGTAATAAAGTTTCTATTAAGATTTAATAAAAAGAGATTTTATGAATATTAATATTATAATAAAATTAAATTTAAACTCGATAAAAAAATTCAACTCTTTACCTGTCAACTATTAGAAAAAATCAAATTCAATTTTGAAATTCAGTGTCGAGAAAATCAAGTGCTGATGAGTTTAAAAGCAGTCTTTTTTGTTTATATATATATATATATAATGGCTCATATTGGACTGTAAAATCAACGAAGAAATTTCTAGTAGTAGACAAGATTTAAAAGTTAATTATTTCAATTTGATTACAAATGAATTATTAGAGTTTTATTTACATTTTATCTTTTATGTTAACATATGATTTTTACATTAAATAACAGGTCATACAAATCAATACCCCTAAATATAAAAGATTACAAAAAAAATATTAATTATTTAAATAAATTTTAGCATCTCAATGCTTCTTTACTTACCTAACCAAACGATTTTTAGAATTATTTCCTTATTTCTAAGCAAAGAAAAATCTTTTATAAGTGCTGAGATATTAAAATAATATTGTAATAACAACATTAATAAGAATTCAATTATTTTAAATGGAAAAAAAAACTTAAAAACTTATAAGAACACAATTTCAACGCATTCATGCATTAATCGAATTTTTATTGAATCGTTTGCAACTGAGATCAAACCTATCTTTATTTCCATTAAAAATAAAAATAAATTTAAATAGAACCATTGAACTTCTTAATGCATTCAATGATTTGAATTGATAAGCATACAATATACTTCATTAGAAAGTTCTTCTTCAATTTAATTTATTTCATGCATGCATTTCTTAACTGTGACTGGAACTAATGATCAGACTTTGTTTAACTATAGGTTGAATCTGATTACAGCCATGAACTGTACTCATTGGAGAATGAAGTAGTTAGCCGGATAATTTGAAGTAGTTAGGAGTTTATTATCTTGACTGAAAACAGATGATACTCTCCAAAACTGGTTCTTTGGTCAAATATATATTTGAATTACTGCTAATTTGCGTGAAACAAGCCGCTAATGATAACTATTTAAAGAAATTTCGTTTCTACTTCAATTTTTTTTAAATTAGGGATAAGGTGATTAGGAAGTATGTATTTTGCTATTTACTTAAAAAAGGCTGTATGTTTTTATGTAATTAAGAGCACTGATAAATTCAGCATTTCTAAAATGATTTTCAGACTTTTTTTCTTCTATTTGATGTGATTTCATTTCTACCATTAGGCGTATTGCAGCGCGATTTTTCAAACAAAATAATGAAAACAGTGATGAGGAGAGCTATTTCTCAAAAAATAGAATGAAATTTGAATAAAAATATTAAAACTAAAAAAGGAAACAGCTAAGTATTTTCTTTAAAACTGAGTAATTTTTTAAAATAAAAATTGATAATAAAAATTTGCATATACATATAAAAACATATTTCTGAGGACAAATCTCTAGAAAAAATGTTTAAATCTATGATCCCACTCAAATTCACGAGCATACCTCGTCAAAATCAATTTTTGAATAGCAAACGATAAAATTTTGTAATAAATAAAACCAAACAGTTTAAGTAAATAAAATTTAAAAAGTAATATTATTATAGAATTTAGATTATATATATACGAAAATAATCTCATTTAGAATATAATTACATTTTTAAAATTTTTATTTGCTCGAATTTTCAATAGACATTCGTTATTTATTTGAACTTAATATTTTATTATAATATTAAAATGTATTTTTACGTTGCTCTGTAAAGATATATTTTCAAAGCATTCTATTCGCAAAATTTGAATTTTTATTATTGTATACTTATAAAGTTACTTATTATATTCAATTTTTTACGAAAATTTGTATTTTTACAAAGAAGTTTATTTACGAAAATGTTTTTCGTTAAAAGTAATTGGAATACATTTTTACCTTTCACCAAAAATAACACCGAATATTCATATTGAAAATTTCAATTAAATAAAGATAACATTTTTATGATTTAAATAAATATTTTCCCTTTGAAGTTGGAATTAATTTTTCATGATCTTGATTGAAACTCACATTTTACAAGATATCGGGTTATTTTCGTTTGATAATAGTATAGCAATTAAAAATTTCAAAAAAGCACATGAGAAAACAAGAAGAATTACAATTAATTAAAAAGAAAACAAAATCAAAGTACATATTTTACAGGGGAAAAATTGCTTTTTGTAAGCGTTATATTTACATATGTTTAATAAATGTAAGACAATTAAAATTCTACGAAAGATTTCATTATAGTGCCAAGTCTCACCAAGGAAAAAAAAATTCTACATGCTATTTAATTTATAAAATTAAAGAGACAATTCAGAATTAAATAGATTGATTTAGCATGCTTGTTTTTGAATACCACAGCTACCATGTGAACTGCAATTTAAGCCTTTACTGGGCCATCTAATATAATGGATCGTATTATGGAAAATTATTACAATATTCGAGAGCTTTCGAATCGGAATGTTTTTTGAGAATATATCGTTTTCAGGTTCAATGTGTTATATTAAGTTACATTAAATTTTTTTTAAAATAATGTTCATTATAAATTCGATTAAAATTCAAAGTTTATCAAATTAATGTATGTTTCTTCTTTCATAACTTTAAAGCATGTAAAATATTTTTTTTTGTTCAAATAATGAAAAAATATTTTATATTCGAGAGCTTTCAATTCTAAATTCTTTTTATAATATGCGTCAATGTTAAATTCAATACAATATTAAATAATACAAAGACTACAACTTTATATAAAGGTATGTCATCCCTCAGTTTGATTAATTCAAAACATTACCATATTAATTTATGCCTATTTTCTGAAAACTTTAAGGCCTTTAGAAGACCATTTTATATAAATTTGAATGCTTATATGGAAAAATAATCAATTGTTATAATAGATTTCTAAAGCACAATTTTTTTTTAGAATTCGTAAAATGTGTAATGGCTTTTAAAATTTTTATTTAAGAAACTTTAATATATTAGTCTCTTTAACTCTTCAATATAAACATAACTATAATTTCTATGAAATTAATTTTATATTAATTTACTTATCTATTAATGTTTTACATTAGATATCTATCTATATGGTGCTTTATTAAATCAATCTAGTATTTCATCGCATCTTATATAAATTCTTAAGATATAATATTATTGATACAATTATTCAAAAATTTTGACTATGACGTATAAAACTATAAGAGAGGAAATTATTTAAAAATGCTCAAATTGATTTTGAATAAATGAAAATTAATTTAAAAATACGTTAAAAGTTTATTCAAATGAATCATTTTTATAATAAAAACAAAAACTTTATAGTAAAAATATCATTTGTTTAAAACAATATTTACAATTGAACAATATATATTGGATATTAATCCAATTATTAAAAATGCAAAAAAAAATATTCTATACAAAAAAAGAAAAAAAAATTAATCGAGATCTAGCAAAGCAATGGGAGAGCCAAGTAACTATTAGAAAACTATTGAATATCGATATTAAATTAAGGTTAAGAAATTAACTCTACTCTTTTAGGGGGTTGTCGAAATTAAACTTAATTTTCGGCACTTAAAAGTACATTGTAGTAAATGAATAATTTACAAATTTACATTGTAGTAAATCGTATTGAAAGGATAATGTTGACAACTTTTCAAAATCTGCTAATAAAAATTGTCCTATAGTGTACTGTTATTCAGAGTTTTATTTCTTGACCAGAACAAAAATAAATAAATAAATAAATAAAATTTTTAACAACTCTACAGTAACATATTTTCATATTATATAGAAATATTAATTTTGAGAAATTTTATTTTTTAACTTTAAGAATTGCACGATAACTTATTTCCAAATTTCTTTGATTAAATAGAAGAAATAATTATACGCATAAAATACAATTTTTACGATTGAAAGATTACTAAGTGGAATTAAGAAAAATTAATAAAAATTTAAAGTTAAAAAATTAAATAAAATTTTTAGAGATACTAAAAGTAATAATTAGTTATAATTAAGAATTATGAAACAAAATTTGATTGTTGCACTGAGTATCTGCTAAGTATTTGATGTTTAGTTTGTGGGTAGTGATATTTTATACAATATTTAAAAATATTAAAATAATATTTAAGTTCATACAGATAGTTAATAAACGCTTATGGAGTTAATGGCTAAGCTAAATAAAGCTTACAATTGTCTTTTAAAACTGATTACGAAACACATACCAAAAGATAATTAATATACCTTAACATTTAGAATTTTTGTCAATTTACTAAATTGTCTGTTAAGATGAAAACCGGAAAGAAATTAATTGTTTGAGTTGAATCATTTTCTGAAGCTATGTGATGAATGAAAAATATTTTAATAACTTTATTTTTAAGAATATTTTATTCCATAAAATAGATTTTTTAATAAAAATTTTAACGGTATTCACTGGACTGAATTGCAAGAGACGTTTTACAATTAATTCATGGCTTTCATATATAATTGTTTTAATACTGGTTATAATCTGACAACTGAAAAACGCATTTAAAATAGCGTAATCTAAAATATCTTATCTATATAGAAATTATGAAAACATAAAAATATTTATCTTCGAATAGACCTGATTTAAATACTGAAATCAAAAAATTTAGGAAATTTTTTTAACTGTGATACACAAATTTTTTTTCTTAAATCTTTATATGCCTAATATGAGTATTAAATAGCCAGTTTTAAAACTGAAAACTGATATTATTTAGATAACTTGCAGCAAATCCCTGTTCGCTTTTTATATTTCTTATTCATATTTGCATAGCTTTACTTATTTTATTTACATCTTAAAAAATTTAGCATATAATACGTTTTTTTAATATTAAACGTACCTTTAAGATTCTTAAGTGTATTTATTTACTTTTAATAGGTAGTTTTTTATTATAGAAATTTTCATTCACTTTTAAATAGTTATATTTAAATAAATGAGATTTTTTGCAACAAAATGACGAGTAAAGCTTCAAAAGATAAATTTTTGATAGAAGCTTGCAAACCTTTAGAAATTCAAAGAAAGTATCATTTTCTAAGAAACAATGTTTATAGAACATTTTTAGGTTCAATAAATGGCAGGCAGCAATAATTGAAATTCTCTTAAACAACTATCAAACATTTCTTTACAAACTTATGCAACTGTGCGCATTAGTTTCATTTACTGGCATCAAAATAATGTCGATTGTTGCAAAACATTTTTATTAATTTAAAAAAAAAATGTTCCATACTAGGAATAATCTAGGAATTCAACAATGGTTGCGAGTGTTTTCTTATCTGGTTTAAAAGTAGGCTTAGGTAAATAAAGATAACACTCGACTAGATGTTATACCTGTGTACATGATTCATACAGATATTTGAGGCATAAAGATTCGCAAATCTCAACACAAAACTTCTAATCAAAGCGATTTAGTTTCAGTGAAAGTTCCTTCTCAATAAATATTTTTAACAAAGCATCGCTTTAACAAGGATTCGTGTGTTCGCTTATTTTAATTCATCGCTAAATGAAAGATTTATTGTTTAGTATGAAACACATTTCTCCTAAACAATGGGTTTAACAATCAGAAAACAATAACTGTGCGAATTCAACTGCGTTATGTATATTCAAATTTTAAACAAATATTTTGATTACATTTTTGAGAACCCGATTAAAATTTTAAATTTATTTTACTAAGCAAATATTTTACGTTACACTGATTTATTTGTATACTTTACGGCATACATGAAAGTGAAATTAATTTAATAAATTCCATTATTTTTATTCAAAATAAGACTAAGTCCTGTTTACATATTGCATTGTAATTATAAAATAATAGTTGAATGTATGCATTGTTTAGTGTATAATTTTTAAAGTTTAATAATTTTTTAACAGTATCGTCCGCATAATATAGGAAAGAATAACGCAACGAGTCTGAAAGAATAGAATTTCATAGCTCTTAATCAAATCGTCTGCGTAATACAGGAAAGAACAGTTGAATGAATAGAACTTGGAAAATATATCGTCTATATCTATAAATTTTAAAATTTTTTCATGAAAACGGTATTTTTGCAACTCTTAATTCCCAAACATCTTTTAGATTGCGCTGGTCTACTTCATGAGGATCTCTTTAAAGAGTCCGGTTGGGCTGTGTTGAAATTAAAGGCGGACGACCTTATGGATCTGATATGATTTCAGATCAAAAGGGATTAGTAAGAAAAAGGCAACTCTTAATGAAATTATATGTTTTACATAAGAAAGAATAGCTAACGAATAGAATTTGGGAAAAGCATATCGTCTGCATGGAAAGAATTTGGGAAAAGCATATCGTCTGCATGGGAAGAATTTGGGAAAAGCATATCGTCTGCATGGGAAGAATTTGGGAAAAGCATATCGTCTGAATGGAAATTGTAATTCTTTTCATAATGATAATTTTACAACTCTGATGTAGTTATGACATCGAAACATGACAGCATTTCATAATCGTAAGTTTGAAACTTATAAACCTTCATGATTGCAAGTGCAAAATTTTCCATACTTTAAGATTACAATAAACTGGTATTCCCAATGAGTAGAACTAGCTAAATTTGTTCACATTCGCAATATATTATTATTTTGTCGTTTTATTAAATCAAACTTTAATAGATTTCCAAATGTCGTTTGTTTAAAAGAATAAATATTACATCAATGCTATTAATAAAAAAATTCTACTAACTTCAACATAAAGAATATGATAGCTTACTTTTTTACTATTTTTTTTTTATTTTTAAACAGTGAACAACATAAATGTGTTAAAAAGTTCTTTGTCACTATATCAATTTTTAACTCGTTTAGGAAGTTAAAGATGAAATAAGGAAATTTTTTAGATGCACTTTTCTTCAAAAATCTATCTTCCTGCTGTAACACAAATGTTAAATAATTTAAAAAGCTTTTTGAAGTATTTTATTTAAATGAATACAATTTTTGCTTCCACGAACAATGAAAAATTAAAACGTGTCCGTCATTTAAGATGCCATTTTTCTTGCGTAGACGAAACAGTCATTAAACTCTTTAAAAAAGAGTTTCATTTTAGATGGAAATGATACAGTTAATTCACCAATCCAATGCAAAAGACTGGCTTTCAATTGGACAAAATAATTAGCTCTGTTACAGTGCAAAGTAGCGACAAACAATCCCAGAGCAATTAAATAAATTACATAACTTAATTAGGATTGTTGCTAGGCTTTTCTAGCTTAATTACAACGAAGCTATCTACTAAGACAATATTCTTCTGTTTTTAAATCACTGAGGACTGTTCACTCGCCGTCAATGAACAGAGGAAAGTACCAATGCGAGGCAGTGCTTTCTCAATATAAAATCTACTTCATTCCAGAATACTTTTTTTTTTCGGAATTTTCATGAATTAGGTTGCGTTTGGTGTTGAGTTTGGTTAATTTAGATTAACTTAGTTTAAAATTATTCAATAGCTCATATATTTCATTTATAAGTAATTCATGCTACTATGGGTTAGGGCAGTCTATTTTTTTTCAGGCATTTAAATATATAATTCTACTATCTCCCACAAATAAATTCATCGCCAAATATTTCATTGACTGACGATGTAATTTGCAGTTGTAATTTGATTCCAAGGAATATTATTATTAGTATTATATATTAATAATATTATTAATTATTATTATTAGTAGTATTAATATTATAAAATCAGAATCACAAGTTTTCAGTTCTAGTTACGTCGTCAGTCAATAAAATATTAGGTGATGAATTTATTTGTGCTTGATAGTTGATTCATCTATTTTCAGACATTTAAATATATAATTGTACAATCTAACACAAATAAATTTTTCACCAAATATTTCATTGGCTGACGGCGTAATTGGTACTTGAAATTTGATTCTTATTAATAGGATATGTTATTACTTGTTATTAGTATAGTTGGAAATTGTACGAAATATAAGCACTGTAAAAATCGAGCAATGCAACGTAACATTTAAAAAAAAAGTTCAAATCTTGATCGAACGATTAGTGGAACTAATGAGAATTCTTTTTCTCATAGCTGATTTTTATCATAATTAATGTCTTCTAACCAAATCAAGAGTCAAAAATTTCTTAAATTTTAATAAAGTTTATAAATAGTATAGTCTTGTTATGATTAGAGAAAAGTGTAAATCTTGATTACGACATTTTTTTTATTTGAATTATTATTATTTTACATTTCATTTTAAGCCATACATGATTTAAATATTTTCAAATCATTAATAAAAATCTTAATGAATGGTATTTCGTTAAATTAAAAGAAAGAAGAAATCTTGACCCCATAATAGATGCCACTAATTAGAGCTTATGATATTCTCTTTAAAAGTAATATCAATTACACTAAATTAAGAATAAATTTTCTTAAATGGTATCACCTCATAACAATGAATTTCTAGAATCTTGATTAAATTATGCATTTCTAGAATCTTGATCAAATGATGAATTTCTAGAATCTTGATTAGTGGAACTAATAAGAAATATTTTCGATCAATTTTATTTAGTTTTTTCTACATTTCATGATAAATCTTAATTTAAATATTTTTGAATTATTTTTAAAAATTGTAAATAATCATCACAGCACTGAAAGAACGTCAAATACTTTGATCAAACGATTAATAGAACAAAATTTTTTTTTATATTTATTGATAATATTTTTTGATTTCAAATTACATCGAATTTTGACTTAAATATTTGAAAATTATTAATAAAAAGTGTAAGCACAAAATCCACCGTTGTTAGCAGTGGAGGTATTGATGAATTGATCTGTAAAACTAATTTTAATTCATTTATTTTCGATTTAATTGCCCTATTATAATGCTATGTAATTGCCTATTTCACCATATATGGAATCTAGTTTTCATTTATCGAATCAATCGAAAAAAAAATTTCTTTATAATAAAATCTGTAAACAAAATCGTTTTCTTAAATTGATAAAAATGAAAATCTTGAGGAAATGGTAAGTTGAGTTGATGGAAATTAATGCATGCTTGGATTCACTTTTGCACCATACCAAATCCTGATTTGAATATAGATTTCTATCATAGATAAAAATTGTAAGCAGTGATGCGTCTTAATATTGCAAGAAAGTGTACATCTTTATTGAATGATAAGTGAAACTGATAGGGATTCCTTTTCTACGATTTTTTAAATTTTTTTTTATCATAAGTCGAGCTAATTTTATTAAATCAGAAATTAATATGTTTTATAATTAATTGCACAAATTTTTAAGCAATATCCCCTCGTAGCATTAAAAAAGAAATAAAAACTTTGATGTTGATGATTTAAAGAAAATGCGAGCTTTTTTTCGATTTGCATTATATTTTTCTGTTTTCTATAATTTTCTAACGATTTTTACTAAAAACATTTCAATTATGAGTAAAAATCGTAAAGAATAAGAAAACGAGAAAAAAAATCTTAATCGAATGATAGGTGAATTGTATACCTGTATTTTTTGTTTCGCATTAACTTTATCGTTAAGTAGAGCCTGTCGTATTTAATTTGAAACAATCGTTGGTTTTACGATTATTAAAATTATATAAAACCAACGAAGCATCGTACATTGAAAGAAAGTGAAAACTTTTCTGAAACGATTAGTGGAATTGATTGGAAACACTTATCTGTTACTTCCAAATCGTGTCTAAAATACTTTCTTTGTTAAAATTTATTAAAATGAAATCCAAAACGATCGGATTACTAATTATAATCGGCTTAG
This sequence comes from Latrodectus elegans, assembly GCA_030067965.1. Lineage (NCBI taxonomy): Eukaryota > Metazoa > Arthropoda > Arachnida > Araneae > Theridiidae > Latrodectus > Latrodectus elegans. The sequence goes on along the minus strand of CM057814.1, from coordinate 90,538,067 downwards.
TTATACGTATGGTTTTCACCACACTTATTGGCTACTTGCATGTAATTATGTTCCCTTATAACACATGGCATACGATATTAGATTATATCATTATATTTTATATATTATAAAGTATAAAAAGGACTATTTTATTTACATTATTTAAGGAATATTAAATTTAAAAGCAACTATAATAAAATAATAATTAACAATGTTCAAGGTATGATGATACAAAGGTGTAATAATTTTCAAATAATACAAAAATTTCAACGAAAATGAATAAAATCCTATATTGAAATTTTTAATTATAAAATTTTATTTTATGTAAGCAGAATTATGCTAAAAATTTGCATTTTTGATCAATAATGTAATATAGTGCTATGTAAATCATATAATTTTATTATGTATATGATATAGTGGATTGAAATGTGATTAAAAATTTTGATAACAATTATAGAACTCACATGATTTAAATTAAATGTTATTTGTTTGATGAATTTTTACAAAATTCAAGCTTCAGTAATGTGTTTAGAAAAAAATAAACCTCCTTGAGTAGTTAAAATGTTAGATGATAGTTTGAAAAATAAATATTCTATTAACAACGCGTTTTTAGCTATTACACAACAATAGCGTGATCTATGTTAAGTTATATTCAATCGGGAGGTATAAAAATGTCAAAATTAATAAAAAAAAATTATATTCTTAAACAACAAAAATACGTAAATATTTAAAAATATATATATTAAAATAGTATGTAATAACTGATATACGCACAGTACTAACTCATCGCGAATTGTTATCTTTATGAGTTGTAACGACTTAGTTAGAGATACAGTCCATTAACTATTTAGTATCCCCTACATGATAACGTCACATGACGTAAATGACTGCTTTAATAATGAAACCGAAAAATTTCATCATCTACAACTCAACTTTTCGTGACTTGAGTTAAGATTCCGACACTTTAGACCTAAAGAGATAAAGCGAAAATTTTCAATCTCCCGTCTTTTATAAAATATTCATAGTCTTTTTCTGGCAACGCTTCAAATCAAAACACGAATATCATCATTTCCTGCCAATTTCCGCTATCAAAATGAAAGTTGAAGTAAATGATAGAGTGTCCAGGAAGAAGAGAAAGGGAGAATTTATTAAGTAATGATCTGTGATTACATATTTTCGCAAAATGTGACTCACCATAGAAGTCGTTTTCATTGTTAAAAGTAGCACTTAAATAAAAAATATAGTAACTGTTATTTAGAAATATTTTAATAAAGTAACCTGTATAAGAGTTACAGAATTATATATATATATATATATATATATATATATATATATATATATATATATATATATATATATATATATATATAAGCTTCTATAATGCTGATAATGATCAGTATAGTAACTGTGATCTTGTGTTTCAATAAAGTAATATCTCAAAAATTACAGAAAAGTATACTGCTCTATAATATTGAGGATAATCAGTATAACTGTTATTTTAAAATGTTAAAACTAAGTTATTTCCATGAAAAATGCAAAACGTATACGGTGTAAAAAATAAACAATATTGGTGATAAAAGTATTTTAGAGAATTACATACACACAAATCTAAATCATATTAATGAATACATTTTGTTCCAGAAGTAAATAATTATACAATGTAATAATTAACTATAATTTTAAACAATATATTTTAAAATATGCTCGTTAAATTGTTAATATTAACAGTTCAAAGTTTTTGGCAGCTTAGCTATAGTAATGTCATTATATTGATTTCATATGAATTTCAATGAATCTTATGCTTTAAAATCAAGAATATAACTAACAAAGTGACATTTTTTCACAGAAACTTCAAATTTATCTAAATAGATTAAGAAAAAAGGAATTAATTTCAACACATTTACGTTTATAAATTATAAAGTTATAAGAAGTTTAATAAGCAGTTAGTTCATCTTACATTTATAACTACTTAAGTCTATTTAAAACCGATAAAATTAAAACCTAAAATTATTTGCAATATTTGCTTTTAGCATTTAAAAAATATATTTTTCAATTCAATCATTCAGTTTCTCTATAGTCAGTGATATTAAACTATAGTGATCTCTCTCTAAAGCTGAAACTACAACATTTAATTTCAGCACTTCCTTTTTCCCTACTTTTTATGCACTTTTAATTTTTCGATTCCGAAAAAATAAATATCTACCACTTTTTCGAAAACATATTTGTTTTTAGATTTCTGTATTTAATTCTTCCTTGTATGAATGTTATAAATTTTCCATATAAAGAATAAATTAAAAGATAAAAGTTATGCACTGTATTTGATTTGAACTATTGTTGTGCATTGAATTTCAATAAGAAACATGAATAACTCTTAAACATAAAACAATTAAAAAATTCGTAAAAATAACATGCGAATAATAATAATAACACTGGAAATGGGAAAGCAAATTTTCAAATAATAATTTAAGAAGTATTGTTGGAAATTTCAAGATGTAAATTTCAAATAAGCTAATAAGGATGAAGAAATGTTAACACGGGAATTTGAAGTTACAACCCATTGATTATGTTGTTATTTTTTACTGCTACATGTTTATGGGTTGCCATTATGATTGTATTCGCTGTAACTGCGAAAAGTTGTCGGATTTTATGATTCAGTTTCGCCACTAAATTTCCATACAATCGAAAAAGGGGTAGAAGTATCCTTTCACTTACTCACCTAACACCGCGTGATTCGGACAAAAAGACATCACGATGAAATTGAAATAAAATTTTACGATACGATATTTATTTATCATGCGTCTCCCATTCAATTTAGACGGAGACCAATAAATTTTGTTTTGAATTATGTCTCTAAATTAATTTAAAAAATTTAAATTTTAATTGATATATTTATTTATAAATGGATAAATACTTTAAAAAAGAAATTTCTCTCTCGTCTGTTAAAAAAAGACCGTTGCAAACGATTTTTGGGTTACCACTGTAAATAATCATCGGAAACTTAAAAAAAAAATGTTAAGTTTATTCTTAAAATTTTATTGTTTATCTCTAAACAGCCGCTTTTCATTTAAAGAAAAACATTTTTTTTATGATGGGAGGTAGAACTGTAAAAACAGAATGGCAAAAAAATGCATTACTCCCTGTTGTAAAACTTTTCCAGAAAAAAATGCTGAGGTTTAAATACCACAACTTCGTAACTTAACTCAATTATAAGTATCAAGCAGTACACTTATTTAATCAAATAGATGAAAGCATGTTACAGAGAAGCATAATTTCTCCCAATAAAATAGAAATCACAAATGATTTTTTAATTATCTCTCGAAACATTAATCAAAAACTTGAAAAGAGTTAAAGTTTATTCACAGAATTCAATAATTTCTGATTAAAAATCGTCTTAGATTAACAGAAAATCATTTTTATAAATGTTTAGTGGTAAAATTTGAAAAATATTAGCAAAATTACAAAAGATATATCATATTGTAAAACTTTTTCCGAAGAAATTTTGTGCTAAGATTTTAATTATCTAATCTTTGAAACAATGTTTTTTATTCTTTGATATTTAATATTACCTGAAATAAATTAACCGCTTTACTTTTTCCATTATCTATATTTACATAATATAACTATATTTACATAAATATAGTTTAGTAGTACATTATTGTATGAAACAAGTCATCCAAATTCATAGATAAGAATAAGATGAATTCTGTTAAACAGTCAAAATGTATATTATAGATAAATCGGATAACAAATAAATTATATAAAAATTATAGGAATTATATCTTTAACTTGTGAGTTTTAATAATACCAGGGGGTTATAGAAGTAATTTAGCGTTAAAGCTGAATTATTTAAAATTAGAGAAATTTTATCGAAAGATGATGGGGAACCATATAAAAGATATGAAATGTAATATAAAAATATTTACAATTATATACACTCAATTTTAATTCATTATTACTTTCAATTTAGAATTTTCTATTGAACATCTAATGAAAATGCGTTTCCTTTTACTTAAGAATAAAAAAATGAAAAAAGACGCGATTCTAACGACAAGCCACACAGGTAAACGCCAAAGTAAAAAAGAAAGGGAAAAAAAAAAAAGAAAAAAAGAACAGAGAAGCTTCAGCAAAGGTACTTCAACACGAATAGATAGCCGAGTTAGAAAACTCGCAATGAAAAAAAGCAGATAAAAAAAATAATAAAGAAAGAAAGAAATAGAGAATTAAGCGCGGCGCAAACGTTTCCTGTCAAATTGGAGTAAGGGGTGCTCGCCGGGAGAAAAACACACACATAGGAGAAGAAAACACAGTTGAAGCGGTTGAAGGGATAGCATGCAGGGTTCTCTAAAAACGTTAAAAACAAAAGTTGATAGTAACTTTTTAAAAAATAAATAAATCCTGATATGTTACATACCCTGGATCATGGGCTGCATCGTTCTGGCCTTGGTTCCCGGAACAATTCTGATGACTTTCATCCATCGTAACACACCACGCTCTTGCAATAATTTTAGCCGGTAAACGTTAGCTATATACTGTGTGTATATATATAATTAAATATATATAGGTATATATATTTGTATATATAGATACTTTCAAATAGATTATTATATTTATAATATAACAACAAAAACAGATCGAGAGCGAAGGCGCAATTAGTTTTTTTTAATATTATTATTGTTGTATATTACGGCACAGAGACACACACAGAAACACTTTGTTTTCCACTACAGTACGGACACTTGTATTGTTGTTGTGTTTTTTGTCCCGAAAAAACTACGGCCTAACTACACTAAGAAGGGTGATGCTGCTCGACCTAAGACCCCCACTACGGATTGGCCTCTTTGACACACTACACCTACGACGAACGAAGCGGAGAGCACGCTGCTGATCAAGGGTTGCCAGGAATAAAGGGTTTCAGTTGCGCGGGAAATCTGTCGCCAAGCTCGGCTCGATTTTTATGGCAAACCTGTGAGCCCATCTCTCTCTCTCTCCCTCATTCTCCATCGCACCAGTTTTTCCCCTTCGCTCTTCTCTTAAATTAATAAGGTACTCTTTAAGACTTAACTGTAACTGTCCCCTGAGTTTTTCCTTTTCCGCCGCGAAATGAAAGGAAATATTTGTAAATTATTATAGTTTGTCAGTTATAATTTAAATAGTTGTGGCGGATGTATGCGCTTGTAGTATTGAATATTCTGTAATCAATTAACCGCAATTTTTGATTAACTGTTAAGATTTGTGTCAAATTATTTTTTTATTTCATAAGGAAAACACCTTTACTCAAAAGTTTCAACATGGGAAAAGTACTACTGGTAGATTTAATTTATCGATGTAATAAAAAAATTCCCTTTTTCAAATTTGTTAAAAAATAAAAAAATAAAAAAATATTCAGAACAAAACAAGATTCAATATATTTATATGAGATTAGGTTGAAAATTTAATACCAAAGTATTTTAGGATTCGCAGAATAATTTTTTATTCACTTTCAAAAAATGTAATAATGCATTGCATCATTGTCAAAATTGTATAACAATTTGAATTCAAAGTTTTTAAATTTTGAAACGCAATAGCTGCTTTAGTTGATGCCAAAAAGAAATTAGTTTTATGAATAAAATATTATAGTTAAATGCTTTGCACGTTCTAAAAACAAAATAATTTAAAAGAGGAATTTTTTATATGATAAGTTTTACGTTTAAATTATATAGGAGACACCATTTAAATAAAGTTACGTTTAAGACATACGCCTGCATAAAACCCTTGTTTAACAGTAAAATCTCCTACAGAAAAAAATCATCACTGATATTTTATTATTTCATAAACACGTTTTAAGAATTTTAATTTATACACAAAAATATTAATATTTAATTTCATGTGCCAGTAAACAAGGTGTAAGCAAAGTTTTACTCTGAATTTTTGGCAACAGATAACATTAAATAAACCAATCGATAAAAAATAACAAGCAGTATTTAAATATGAAAACGATTATTAACATTTTCTTTTATTTATCGTTTGAACGGAATAAAAAATCGTTTTCTTTTATCTAATAACTTACCTATGTTGATATGAAATCAGATATTGAGCAGACAATGGCTATTTCTCAACAAATGTTTCTAGTAAAGAATAACTATTTTCAACAAACTTCCTTAATGGTATCCCCTTCAAAAAAAAGAAGTTCCATTCCTGTAATATTATATCTGATAGGAGAGGTGATTTAAAGAAATACGAACAGTAAACACAAATAATGTACCTTATACAGGAATCCAGATTCACCATGTATTCATCAAGGAATGCACAGATATTAAGTTCAAAAAGTAAGACTTGTTTTTCCTTAAATTTTGAATTTGCTTAAATTTAGAATTAAAATATTATAAATCTATAGCAGTTTCTTTGTTATATTAAGCCATATGCTCATAGTCAAAAATTGTTATGTCATTTTAAGGAAAATCCTTATATTGATTACCGTAAATCCTTTTAATTTTATTTGTATAAAATAAAGATTTACACTGACCGATTTCTTCTTTAATTAGAATACTTTCACAATATACATTGAATCCTTGAATATTTATGTCCTTTAATTAGAATATTTTCACAATATTTACTGAATCCTTGAATATTTATGTCCTTTAATTAGAATATTTTCACAATGTATACTGAATCCTTGAATATTTATGTCCTTTAATTAGAATATTTTCACAATATATACTGAATCCTTGAATATTTATGTCCTTTAATTAGAATATTTTCACAATATTTACTGAATCCTTGAATATTTTTGTCCTTTAATTAGAATATTTTCACAATATATACTGAATCCTTGAATATTTATGTTTTTTAATTAGAATATTTTCACAATATTTACTGAACATATAACTTATTGAATTGTGTAAATTCAAATCATTCAGCCCCATTCTATAAATCTAGAATCAAACAGGTTACACATATATTTAGTCGTTACTATAAATTTTATATGCAAAGTCATGCTTTACATGCATATGCATATTTTTAATCATGAATCATAATAATAATAACAATTATCAACATCTAAACATGCAGACAGGTATATATAAGTTCATATATGATGTTATTAAGTTGATATGAATGGTAACTTTTCATATTAGATTTAAATACATATTTATTTGCCTGTAATTATTCTTGATAACTGGTCAAATCGTATACCAGGAATTATATGAAGTTTCAAGTTAGAGGTGCAGAAATATATAAATATTTATTTTAAATCTGAATTTATTTCTGTTCACAGGAAAAGAAATAATTAATTTTTAAACATTTATTTATAATAAAAATTGAGTAATTAAAGGTGTATTTTAAAGAACAAATTATTTCATAATTATTAATTTTATTTAAAAGATCAATTATTAAAAAATTTTAAAAATATTTAATTACTCAAAATTGCAATTTGGCCACAGAAAAAAATTATGATAAATAAATGTAGGAAAAATGATTATTTTTCGCATTTTTATATAACTTTAAAACTTTTATTATACTTACTTTTAACTGAATAAATGCAAAGTAAAGAATAAAAAATTTAACAAACATTTAAAACTGATTTTTGCGCTATTGGAAGAAAGTATGCTAGATGTATGGAATTATTTTTTTCGAATATGAATCAAGTATATTAAATTATTTAAATAGATTCATTCATATTATATTATATTATATTATGTATATATATATATATATATATATATATATATATATATATATATATATATATATATATATATATATATATATATATATATATATATATATATATATATATATATATATATATATATATATATATATATTACAAATAAAATATACAAACAATAAGCAAAGTGAAAATAAAAATTTAAATAATTTAAATACAATATTTATGATAAATCTAATAATTTTAATTTTAAAGTAAAGAAAGAGTAAAATTTTTTTAAACTCAAATAATTCCATAAAAATGTAATTTAAATCGTTTATATGGAATTTATATTATTTGTAACAGTTAAATTAAGCATTAAAAACAAATAAAAACATTCACCTTGATAATAATATTCCAATTAATTTATTTAAACATTATTTGGATAGTACAACATTGTTTAAAAGAGTGAAGTAAGGTCTATAGAAGAGTCAAGGACAAGCCTTGAACATTTTATTAGAAGCTTAAATACCAATAGTGTTTACACTTAATCTTTTAATTTATGGATTCATTCATTATTTACTATCTATATTTGCAACTTTGTTGGGGCTTGGGATATCGCATTTTACCTAATGGTAGCTTGTGTTATTATATCTTTATTTTTACATTTTTTTGTATGGCTTCGAGGTTTTATGGTTTCATTTAGACCTTATTCTTCAGCCAATGCAGAAAAGCAATATTTTGTATAAAATTGGTCAACACTCTTTTATAAAATTGGCCATGCTTTTACTTCATTATATCTATTTTATTTTTCCTTTCATCCTGTATTTTTTATTTAAATTTTATTCAAATTTGAAATTGATTATTTTAAATATTACTTTGCCTATTGGTTGCATGTTCTATCTGTTTGTGCTATATTAAGTGTTTACGTTTACGTCTATATGTTTTTTTTATGTTAGTATTTGTTTCGAATATTAAGTAATTTTTAAGTATATATTTAAGTATAAATTATTTAAGTATATATATATATATGTATATATATATATATATATATATATATATATATATATATATATATGTATGTATGTATATATACTTGAATAATTTTTAGATTCTGTTCGTTTTGTGAGTTATCCACAATGATGTATATCTGCCAAAAAATTAAAAATTTCAGTCTAGGAACAGAAGTTTTGAGTTATTTTGTAATTTCTAAAGCAAAACGAACATGGAAAATCAATCTAAAAGTTTGCAAGAAAATAATTTCATATTTCTTCATGTAATACTTATGTTTACGTTAACCTTTATGTGTCTTAGTTATACAAATACATATTTTTATTAATTTTGTTTCATTTTTTCTTACTTTTGTGAATGGCATATATAGATGTGTGTGTGTGTGTGAGTGTGTGCATGCGTGCGTGTGTGTGAGTGTGTGCATGCGTGCGTGTGTGTGAGTGTGTGCATGCGTGCGTGTGTGTGAGTGTGTGCATGCGTGCGTGTGTGTGAGTGTGCGGGCGTGCATGTGTGTGCATGCGTGTGTGTGCATGCGTGTGTGTGTGCATGCGTGTGTGTGCATGCGTGTGTGTGTGCATGCGTGTGTGTGCATGCGTGTGTGTGTGCATGCGTGTGTGCGTGTGTGCATGCGTGCGTGTGTGTGTGTAACATTCTTAACTTTAATTTAAACATTTTAGAAATTATCACGTCATAGCCAAATTTTTGGGCATTTGTAATAAATAAATTTAAACACTTTAAACCTTAACAATTTAACAGGAAGCAATTTAGAATATTTATTATCATGGTCATTCTATGATATTCTTCATATGAATATATGTATGCAATGAGTATTGCAATGCATGCATTGAGTATTGCAAAATAATATTTTTATCATTTATACTGCATAGCCTTTGAAAATATATTGTGTAATATAAATTTATTATATTCTTTATTTTAAACTAACTTTTAATGAAATGCAGTTTAGAATATTTGTTAATTATTACCGTGATTATTCTATAATATTCATTCTATGTACATATGTATACAAAGAATACTACAGAATAATTATGATTTTTTATAATTTATATTGTATAAATTCTGTATGATATATAAATGAAATTGATTTTATTCTGTATCTATCTGATTATTATCATTATCATATTATCACCATAACTATATACATATATATATATATATATATATATATATATATATATATATATATATATATATATATATATATATATATATGTATGTATGTATATATATAAATATATATATATATATATAATATATGTATGTCTATCTATCTATATATGTATGTATATATATATATATATAGATAGATAGATAGATAGATAGATAGCTATAGATATGTATATAAGTATACATAAGTGTACGTCATATGCATTTATAATAGTGTAAATATGCATAACATACATGATGGATTTATTACATGCATTTTGAAATCAAATTACAAACATTTTAAATATTCCTGATCAGGATAATTCTGTCTTATTATAATAAAACCTCTACATTACTTGTATCTGAATTTTTAATGCAAGAATATGATATTTTGTTCGTATTCCTTATCTTACATCTATTTGAATAGATTCCTATGGTGCATATTATCCTTATTACTGAGATTTGAATTCTTAATGCAAGAGTATTTAAAATATTTTGTTCGTATTCCTTATCTTACATCTATTCGAATAGATTCCTATGGTGCATATTATCCTTATTACTGAGATTTGAATTCTTAACGCAAGAATATTTAAAATATTTTGTTCGTATTTCTTATCTTACATTTATTCGAATAGATTCCTATGGTGCTTATCATCCTTATTACTGAGATTTGAATTCTTAACGCAAGAATATTTAAAATATTTTGTTCGTATTCCTTATCATACATCTATCCGAATGGATTCCTATGGTGCATATTATGCTTGAGTTTGAGACCGTAATCTGAAATATGATAGCTTCTGTGTGACATTTATGAATTAAGAGTGTAACACTGCTCTTCTACATAACACGATACTCAAAATCATACAAATAAATTAAACTCTTCAAGAAATGAAATTTTAAGTTCCATTTATGATATTATACAAACTCTTTTACGATAGTGAATTTGAATTTGTGAGAAGTAATCAGAATATACAAAAATATATTTTTCCAATATTTTATTCATTATCATACCAAGTGTTATATGTTAACAGAGTTTAATTTTGAAATAAAAGAAATATTGTTAAAATAAAAGAAAAAATTGTACATCAAAATGTACAATTTTTTCTTTTATTTTAACAATATTTCTTTTTTATTTTAACAATATTTCAATTTTTATGAAAAACAAATTTTTCATAAAAAAAACTTGTTTCGTTTAATTTGAAACAAATCTTACAATTTTTCTTTATCGAATTACTTACCTACTAATGAAGTTATTTAAACTGTATTACAATGAAATTAATTTTTAAATAAAATCAATGTTGGAAATTTAACAAAATTGCTTCAAAATATAAATATATATATGAGCCCTATGAAATTATACTAATTTAGATAAACTTATCATATTTCAGTAATTAAATTTTCTAAAATGTAATAAAATTACATTTAAAGAGATTTAATTATTTGATTAAAGTAATTTATGAAGCGTCAGAAAGATACAAAAATAATGAGAGTAGGTTAAAATAATTAATATGTAATTAATTAATATGTATTATAAAATAAATGTTATTTGAAAGTAAATTGAGTACTTTTATCACAAAATACGAAATCCATATAATTTAATTTCGAGTTATTTTCATACAAGTAAATAATTTAATGTAACAAGATCTCTCTTTAAATTTAGAAAAATAAACATTGATGGAAAATAATTACTGAATTGTTTTAATTTTTTACTGTTATCTCATTTAAGAATGCAACGTTTTATAAATTAATCTTAATATACTCTGAAATTCATTTCGAATTTTACACATTAAACATGTCTATAAAATAAATAATAAATTCTAGGAAAATCTATATTTTGATGAAAAATGTTTTTATTTTGTCTGTAACCGTTTTGAGTTATCAAATGTACTTTAGTTCATTGCCATCAAACATCGCAATTAAATTAATTATTTATCAAAACATTAATTCATTTTGCAATTTATTTAAGGTATCATAAGTAAATTGCAAAATGTTTGAATTGTTTGAGAAATGTATGCTTATGTGTTTTGAACTATTTCACTTTTGATCGGTGTTTTAATATCAAATTTGTGAAAATATCATTTTTAAACATGTAATGTAAATTAAATTTTGCTGCCATAATATTTATTCATTGTTATATCATGTATTATCATACATTATGAATTATGGTCTTTGTATAAAGATCCGTTTTTACTAAAATTATGTTGATTCTTTTCAAAATTAAGAATGCATTTTTTCACTCCAATTAGAATTCGGAAAAAAAGTTATTATTAGAATATCAATAAGAATAAATTTCGCTTTAAGGAAATAATCAGTTATTTAATTTATTATATGTATAGTTTCCTAATTATATATAAAAAGCATTTATAAAATTACATTTTATTTCATCATTAAAAAATTTAATATATTCTTTTGACAATATATATTTCTAAATAAAATATCAACTTAAATTCTTAAGTTGATATTTAATAAAATATCAACTTAATGTCTTAAATAAAATATCAACTTCAATTCTTTAGTCCCATTTAATATTTAAATGATTATTACAGACAAAAAGTAATCTTTTTTTATGAGACAAACAATTTCATGGAAAAGTGAAATTAAAGTTCAGTACTTAAAATCATTTGTTTACCATATTTCGCGATGCAGCAATTTTTTAATTGACAATTTAAAAATTCAATAAACAAAAAATTTAGAAAATAGTAAGTTATCTGTATGTGACATAGCAGTTTATATTTAATACTAAGCCAATGTAAAAATAAAATGCAAAACCTAAACAGAAGTATAGTAGAGATTTTCATCTTCAAGAAATTTATATCTGTATATTTCACAAAAATCTTTTGAGTCGTCCGAATTCGATCACTATCTCTGCTTTCCCTTAAATCTTTTTGAGAGGGGGATATTTTCTGCAAATTAGATTACCATAAAAAATATACTTTAATATATACCATAGAAATCTGCACTATAAGATATCTTCTGTCTTATTTTATAAAGGTCTTGCATACTATATTTAAGATATCGGCTTACCTACGAACTTTTTTCTTAAATATTAATTTTAATTTTCTTTTATCTTGTTTTTAGATAAATTACAGTGTGAAAACATAAAATAAACCAACACATTAAATTATATATTGTGTACTTTTTGTGAAATTGGTTATTTGTTGATAAATTTTAATAAAATTTAGCAAATCGGTTAACACAGAAAGTATTAATACAAAATGCACTAATAAAACAGAATGCACTTAATCCTAATTTAATTTAGGCATAAAGTTTATATGGCAATAGTCTTTAAAATAAAGCAAATTCTAAGAAAAACACCGAGTGTTAATGAAAGTATGGTTAAAAATATACAGCAATATGAATATTTTATGAAATTCTGCTGATTTTTCTCTTTGAAAATAGCTTAAATGAAAAAGTTTTTTATATACATTGCAATTTTTGCTTCATTTCATAGATAATAATACTCAAAACATGTAGGCCAAGTTTCATACAAATATCTTCATTACTATTTGAGATATCATGTTAAGGGGGGGGGAGAAATTACAGATTTTGTGAAAAACAAAATTATGAGAAAATTGTTTTCAAAGTGTTTTGTGTAGTTTTTCTAGTGACACCAACAATGTTGCGACTTTTTTTCGAATGCATAAACCAAATAACGTCCTCTTACTTATGGCTATCAATCAGCATATTACAAAAAAGCACAAATTTATATAAAAACATATTAAAAAATAAAATATTATTTTTTTTACTCTTTCCTATTTAAAAACTTCAAAAAGACGATGTATTTTAAAATCCCTGTAACTTAATTTCTATTTGATATTCAGTAAAACGGAAAACTGTTTTGTAAACTGTAAAATTCTGAGTGCCAAATTCCCAAATTATAAAAAGTCATCATATGTAGTCAAAAAGCAATTTTTCAAATGTGGATGATATCAAATCATATGAGCACCCTAGAATAGCATTATTTAAAATGTCAATATTTTTTGTCACAGATATAACTTATCGATGAGTAACGAATATGTAAAAAAAAAGCAAATAATAATTGAAGAAAGTGCTTTTATAAGCTTTATAGAATATATTATAATATTATATACATTTTAAAAATACAGTAAAAAACTATTAAAAAATGTGCATATGTCAAATCTAAATTTTAAAATTTAATTTTAATTAGATTATAAGAGATAACTTAAAATATGACAGGGTTCTCATTTTATAAAATTGTTCTCATTCTCTTTGTAATAAAAGTCATCATTGTCTTATTTTACCCTCACAATATTATCTATATACAGCACAATATTATCTATATCATACAAAAGTTATCACAAGAGAATAATAACGGGGAAAATGCTACTAGAAATCTCTATAAACTTATTTTTGAAGTACATTATTAGATATAATCACTAATCATAAATTTTTTTTATAAATAAATAAATATTAAATTTAATAAGAGTATAGAAAAAAATAACGCAAAAAATATCATACCAGTGTGGAGTAAATTGTCTTATTTTATGAAATCGTTTGCATCCTAAATGGAATGATCATCAGAATTGTATTATTTAGCATATTTATATTATCTATTTCAGATTTATTACAAAGCAACAATAATGTAAAAAATATTGCAAAATGTACTACAAACTTATTTTAATAGCTTATTAAGCATAATGTAATATTACATATTAAAGACACCTAGTCCCTGGCCATAAATAGATATATAAAAAGAGATTTTATAATATAAATTTGATTAGATTGTGCAAAAAATACTATAGAAATCTTCCCTATGAAAAGAATTCTTTTTCTTATAAAGTCGTTTGCATCTTTCTTGTAATAAGCATGAGCCTAGTATTATTTAAAATATCAATATTGTTATAAAGCGCAAAGCTTATCATCAATCAATTGGGAATAATATTTCTAAAAATTCATCAAATTTATCACAGAGTCTTTTTTAAACTTATAATATTATATACTAAAGAGACATGGTGACTCAATCGTAAAAATGTATTTGTATATAAATACAAATTTTAAAATTTGATTTTAATTAGATGATAGGGAAAATGCCTCAAAAGAAACACAACAAATCTTCACTGGGAATTAAATGTTTACCATGCTTCATAAAGTTGTTATACTTCTTTTATACAATAAGCTTCCTTAGAGCTTTATTTAAAATATCAACGCTGTCTATTTCACACAAAATTTATAAACAAGCAGCAATAATGAAAAATTCTACTGAAATATTCAACAAACTTTTTGTAGAAGCTTTCTTAAACTTGTTATATATAGTATATTATATGGTCATCACAACCTTATATATTTATATATAAATGAAAATTTATAAATTTTTAACCATATATCGGTTGTTTCTTTAGTTCCGGTCGATATCATGATTATATAACTTTATTACAATTCTCATTGGTTTAAAATATCCATGACGTCAGATAATAACGATTTACGACACTTCGTATTAAGACGGAGTTGAAAATCCTAATTATCGCCGAATTTGCTGCCTGCCTTCAAATTGTATTCATCGAGCTATAGCAAATAAGGTGAAATTGGTACAAATGCTGTATAATCCAGGATGCCAAATTCTGAATTTTTTAGCGATGAAGAAATGTTGTCAAGATAACGTATTATGACATGCTTGACGGCATAAATACTAGAGTTACCAAATAGAATTTTCTCCATATTTCTTATTGATCTCAGTACCTATGACGTGATAAAAACTATGTTGCAAGATGCGTAAGAAAATCCATAAAAAATAATTACCACCAAATTCAGAATTTATCCTGGATTACACGGCATCTGAGCCGTGAAATTCCCCATCGAATATCTGAGAATATTGTCGAAGCTCATTTTGTAAATAAAACGATTTCTTATATGAAGGAGAAATCATCAACTTAAGAAGCTGTTTTTCATTCATACAAGCCATATGTACGTTGTCAATAGAACAGAAGAGAAAGTAAAATAAAAAAATATATCCCCTTTATGGTAAGTTTAAATCGGTAAGAACGATTTAAATTTTTTTAAGAAAATTCACTAATTAATAAATTTTTAGGCCTAGACGCCGTATAATAAAGTATGCCAAATTTTGAGTTGGGTGATATTTGTGGGGGATTTTTTTATGTATTTATCAACCAGATTTTTATTACGTTATAGATATAGAGACCGATAAGAATTATGCAGAAAATTCTACTTTGACAACCCTAGTATTTACGTCATCGCAAACTCCACTATACGTTATCTTGGCAATAACTTTTCATTGCCAAAAAATTCAGAATTTTGCATCCTGCATTATACGACATCTGTTCTGAATTTTAAATTAATAATTGTAATATTCGTAAGCAATAATTTTTAAATCTTAAGACCTTGCTAACGCCAATATTAATTATTTTTTGATAAAAAAGATTTTCTTTTTAATTTTTCAACATATTTTTCTTCTATTTATAGTTCATGGAGTATTTTTCCCTAAATTTGTCAGGATCAGATCTATCAGTCAGTTCTTCTGCATTTTAAGTAATTTAATATTAGTTTAATTCATTTTCTAGCAAATTTTTTCCTATCGCATTCTCTAAAGCATCCTAATAATTACATTTATCTTCAAATATTAAAAAATGTCTATAAATATACTGGCGTTTGGAATAGGTAAAGTCAGGAAAAATTAATCCAACTTTGAAAAAAAATTTTGAAAATTGAAACTAATATAAAATTTCAGCTCAAATAAAATATTAAAAGAACATTGATTAGAATTCGGAAAATATCAAAATTTTGTATAATTGTTTAAAATATTTAAGTCAAAAAATTATAATTCATATTCCTAAATTTTGGTAAAACTGTAATAGTAACGTTTAGGTATTTGTTATTGTCATAAAAATCATTAAATTAAGAAATATTTTATTTCCACATTTCATTAAATTGGATTATGAGCATTTAACGTCATTGTTATCATATTTATTATTATTTTGTGTTCATTATTTTTATTACATTCATTATTATTCATTTTGCTTACTAATCACTCTTTTAGAATAACAAAATATAATAATTATAAAAATTTTTTATATTTAGCTTTTGTTTTAAAATATGTAGGTTTATTTAAAAAAATAACTGTTTTGGTTTAGCAGGCAATATTTTCAGTTGTTGTTGTTGTCGGGTACCAGCTAGGCTGGCATTATGGGGTGCGCTGCTCAACTTTTTCAATTGAACCATATTTTGGCGTGGAGTCCCACTTCCTCAGTACACACATGCCATAGATAACCATTTATAGAGTTGGCAACCATTCATAACCCATTCATACAAGGAAAGAACAAAGACAGGATAGAAAAAAGAGAAAGTACATCCATGCCCGAACCGGGATTCGAACTTAGGACCTCCCTATCCACAGTCAGGCAAACTAGTCAAGTTTTCTGGTAAAAATTGCGCCCGTTTTATCAAAAAAAGTTTCAATTCATAATTAATATTTCATTTATATATCGATATGTTACTTTTTGTCATAAATTATTTAAACTGAAATTCATTTATATTTGAATATTTATTCATTAATTTATGATTTTTTTTCAGATTTTTTAAGATAAATATTTAGATGTAGTAAAGTTCTCTCCTTAAGCATTTAAATTTCTTAGTGAGTAATGTCTTTCCTTTGTTGGGCACGAAAGTTAGAGGAGAAGAATGCTAACTCAGGTGTGACGCTCGTTACTTGAGCAAGGCACAAAATTATGACATGGTTGGCTGCTTAAAATAACTTTCGTAGGCAGAAATAGGCAGCTGAAAAAGAATGCAATAAATCAGTTAACTAGTATAATTGTGGTTTTAATTATGGAATTTTTTTATATTTATATCAATATCATTAGTAAAAAATGAAATTTAAAATTTGAGCATTAGCTCACATTAGCTCTCTAATAAAACACACAGAATTTTTTTTTAGAAATAATTAATGAACAAATTTTTAATATTATATATTAAATATATTTTTATTTCGTATTAAGATCCATTTTAAAGCTTTTGAATTGCATGCTCGAATGCTGCAATGTCAGTGAATATAATTTAATAATATTTCTAATGTGATTATGAGATTAATAGTATAAAAAATAACGAATTGGAATAACTTGGTTATAAAATAAATATATAAGACACTCATAATTATTCAAATATTAGAAATTGGTATGAATGAAATTTGATTTAATTATTTTGTTATTAATCAAGGTTATTCATTAGTATAAAACATTGTTTGATTAATGCATTTCGATGAATTTTTTATTTTAAAAATGGATATCAGCTCCATAAGAATCATTTTGTATTTTATTTTTAAATCTTGCAATTAAACTTGTGAAAAAAATTCAATTTTTATTAATGTCTTTATTACCATAAAGAGACTGCAAAAATGTATTAAGTGAATAATCTTGAATTAAAAATTATGAAATAAATATTGAAATTGGCTGCAGAGAAAATGTTTTTAAGATTTATATTTATACTGATTATCATAAGAAAAATGAATTGAAATTTATTATATTTATTTCAGTACCAATCAATAAAATCTCTTTTCCTTTTCCTTATTTGGTATATGCTTTTTCCGAAGTGTAAATTATCAGGTAAAGCCAGAAGCAAAATTAGATAAAATTCTTGACTTTCATATATTGAAGGCTAAAATTATATACATTTAATTAAATATGATTTTAGCACCGAAGAAAATATTTTATGATTTAAAAATATATAATAGTATTTAAATTTATGAATTATATATAAGAATATATAAATTTTATGATTTAAAATATATAAAAAATAAAATTCATTTGTTAAATGTTAACTAAAGACCTAAAAAATTGAAAAAATACGAGTTTAATGCCTTTCATATTGATATATTTTGAAACTAGTAACACACTTAAGTATTAAAATGTAAATGTATTTTTAATAACTTACAATAATCCTTATTTTTAATTTAAAATCACGTTTGTAATTTAAATAAATGGAAAAGTCTGTCAGTTTATGTTTGACAGTCATATTTTTCTCAAATTCCAGAATTTATATTGCAAATTTCTTTAGTCTGAAAGTTCTATCAAAAATTTATATTAGTAATACACAAAAATTATACGCATTTATAATTTTATATTTTTACTATAATGGTATAAATAATATTGTCTCGTAACATGAGGTATATATATATATATATATATATATATATATATATATATATATATATATATATATATATATATATATATATATATATATATATATATATATATATATATATATATATATATATATATATATATATATATATATATATATATATATATATATATATATATATATATTAGACAGATATGGTAAAGGTATAAAATCAATGGCATTACTAAGTTACTGTGTTACTATAAAAAGAGTATATTTGTTTCTTCCCACCCTAGGTCAAGAAAACAGATATGAGCAATGTAGTCTTTCGATCCATGGGGACTGTCATGTCTTTAATTTAATACTAAAAGCATATTTAGAGAAATAATTTTATATAATAAATACATATCATATGTATTTTAGCAATAAAATACATATTATATAATGAAGCTGAATTATATTAATATAAGGAATAATTAATTCTGTTGATGCTTATATCACTCAAAAATGTCTGAATTTGCAAGAGTAAACGATAGCAATAATTTATATTAACAAACTTTGCATAAAAATTTTTGATAAATGAAAATTTCAACTATAAATTTACAGAGTAATTTAGAATTAAAAGTTTAAGAAATACTTAATTAAATTTATAGTATTTTATTAATGCTATTTAAACACGCAAAAATTATTCTAGTCATCATTTTTAATATTAATAAAAAGATTAATTTTTTGAGACATTATCTTCTTGGGAATTAAAATATTTTGTACTATGTTAAGTTCATTGTTGTTAAGAGAGTAAATACAAGACATTAATTTTTAAGCATGAAGGAAACTTTTTCCGTTGAATTTGTTACAACTGTAATATATCCAGAAAACAAACATATACATATTTCAATTTTGAAATTCATCCTTTTAAATGACATTTGTAATTACACTACTGGCCATTAAAATTGCTACTCCATGAAGAAATGCAGATAACAAAATGATATTTAATGGACAAATATGTTATACTAGAAATAACAAGTGATTAAATTTTCAAAAAATTTGGCTGGATAGATCCTAAGAAATCAGTACCCAGAACAACCACCTCTGGCAGTAATAACAGCAGTTATACGCCTGGGCATTGAGTCAAACAGAGATTGGATTGCATATACAGGTACAGATGCCCATGCAGCTTCAACACGATGCCACAGTTCATCAACCGTAGTGACTGGCGTTTGGTGACGAGCCAGTCGCTCGGCAACCATTGACCAGACGTTTTCTATTGGTGAAAGATCCGGAGAATGTGCTGGCCAGGGCAACAGCTGAACATGTTCTGTATCAAGGAAGGTCCGTACAATACCGGCAACATGCGGTCGGGCATTATCCTGCTGAAACGTAAGGTTTCGCAGGGCTCGAATAAAGGGTAGTGCCACGGGTCGTAACACACAAGAAATGTAACGTGCACTGTTCAAAGCACCGTCAATGCGAACAAGAGGTGACCGAGACGTGTATCCAATGGCAACCCATACCATCACGCCAGGTGATGGGCCAGTATGACGATGACGAATGCGCGCTGCCAGTGTACGTTCACCACGATGCCGCCAAACACGGATGCGAATATCATGATGCTGTACACAGAACCTGGATTCATCTGAAAAGATGACGTCTCGTCATTCTTGCGTCCAGGTTCGTCGTTGATCACACCATTGAAGGTGCTCTTGTCTATGACGCAGCGTCAAGGGATGCCGTAGCCATGGTCTCCGAGCTGAGAGTCGATGCTGCTGCAAACGTCGTCGAACTGTTCGTGCAGACACTTGTTGTCTTCTAAACGACCCCGTTTCTTGACTCACGGCTCGTGACATGGTTGCACGATCCATTACGGCCATGTGGATAATATGCCTGTCTTCTCGGCTGCTAGTGATAGGTGGCCGTTGAGATCCCGCATGGCGTTCCGTATTACCGTCCTGAACGCATCGATTCCATATTCTGCTAACAGTCATTGGATCTCAACCGACGCGAGCAGCAATACTGCGATAAGATAAACCTTAATCCCGGTACGCTACAATTCGACCTTTATCAAAGTCAGAAACGTGCTGGTACGCATTTCTCCTTCTTAAACGAAGCATCACAACAACTTTTCACCAGGGAACAACGTTCAAATGCAATTTGTGTATGAGGAACCGGCTGAACAATTTCCTCATTTAAACACAATGTAGGTGTCGTTACTGGCGCCTGCTTTGCCTGAATGCGCTGAAAAGCTAATCATTGGCATATCACAGCACCTTCTTCCTTTCGTATAAATTTCACGTCTGTAGCATGTCGCCTTCTTGGTGTAGCAATTTTAATGGCCAGTAGTGTAGAATTTTATAATTTTTATTAGAATTGTATTTATTATTAACTATTTGCTTTTTTAAAAGCAACAGCAGGGATTAAATATTATTAAAAATCTATTTTAGAAAATGATTGAAATATTCGAAAGTAACATTTTAACACAAAAATGGAATAGTAAACTTTCTACTGCTTTAGCAACAGCTCACTTATTTCCTGTAATACCTTAGAAAATAATAATTTTCCTTAAACAGGCAACAGATGTAGATTTCAACTCAGCTTTCAAATTCATAAGAATAAAAAAGTAAGGGCAATATTTCATTTAAATTAAAAGTCAACATTAAAATAAAAATTAAGTTTAAATGCGAATAAATACTTTACATTTTCTTGTATCAAAAATTAATAATTAAAATGTTTTTATTTAATAAAATTATTTAATAAATGTGATAAAATTTATAATTAAAGTATAACTGAAACTATATATTTTGAGTGTTGGAAGCAATAATACCAATTAAAAATACAATAAAAACACTTAAAGTAATTTACATAAAATATTTATATATAATGTTGTAATTATTCTTTCTCAAAAGACACAAATATACCTTCTATTGAATATAATATTGACTTAATATTTTTTAACTTTTAATTATTAATTAAGCTACAGGTGTGTAAAATAGAGAATTTGTTAACATATAAAGATGAACTTACTGTGAAGTACAATTAAATTTATTTGAGGAAAGTTCTCGTATTTCATTTTTAATAATTTGTTTTCAAAAATCTCAATCTCTTCCTAACAAAGGTTCTTTAAATATCAAATTTGTCGTGATATTCTCTGGAAAAATTCCTTAGCGGAAGCTGTTATGACAATAGTTAGATACAGAAGATTAAAAAATATTCTATTAAAATAGTTTTAAATTTAAGACATGAGTTACACACTGTAAGTTTACCCATATGTCACAGTTCATTGGTTTATGCAAATGGATACAAGTTTACTGCAATGCAGTTGCAGTTAAGTGAAGCATAGCTATGTCCAATTTAACTATATGTTGTACACAACCAACGCTCTGAAACTGTTTTAAGGCATTTTAATATCTACAAGCATAAGTTGCCTTCCTGGAGGAATTTTCACATAGAGTAAATCAAAAAGGAGGGAATCTCGAAAACTCTTAAGCACTCACATTGACAGACATGCGTGCACAACTTTCATCTCCCATTATTTAATAGTAATTGGAATCGAGCATATTATCTTTCAATCTGTAGACTCCCGTCCTATTATTAGCTTTCCTATAGTGAGCATTGCAGTGTACACGCACCCATACCCCTTAAGTACAATGGGTCACCAAAGAATTAATATCGTAAAGGAATTGTTTAAAATGTAGAAAACATCCTTAAAAATATTCACAGTAAATATATTCCATTCAGTATTTGTTTCGTTGGGTAAAGTCTAAGAGTGAAATATATTTAACTGGTTATATTTTTGGGTATATTTTGCGGAGGATTTAAAATAATTCAATAGAAGGTAATCTCATTGGATGAAATAAAGCATCTTAATTAAGTACTCTATATCGTAATTCGAACAGTATGACGCCATATGATGCAGATTATTCTTTGATTATGAAACATGGTTACGTGTACTATGTTTAAGCAAAACAATATTTTATTTAGTCAGATATATATTTCACAATACTTTTTTGAAAAATTGCTTTGTAAAACGTCAAATCTTACTTTATATATCCTATATTCAGATTTTATTTTGGAATATTAAGAATTCATTCTCTTGCGTAAGAAAGTTACGTGAAAGTGTGTGTGTGTGTGTGGTTCAATGTGCATTAAAAATTATTAACGATATTCTATATTCTATTATAAAGCCAAACATTAAAAAAATTTAATAATTTTGGTAATTATTTCAGTTTTTAATTTCTCAATTTATTATTTCTTATAATTTTTCAATCATCCTGAATAACTAAATTAAATATCTAAAAGATTTTAATAAGTAAAATTTTCAATAAAGTTTGCTTATTATATATAATCTTTTTAATTCAAATAGCACGATTATCATTTGCATTTTGAAATATCATAAATTTTAATGAAGTGCAATTATATTTTAGGTAAAAAAACAATTAAAAATAAATATACAAAATTATGTGAATATTTTATATAATTCGTAAAATATTCACACAATATTTCCATGATGGATTTTATTTATCTAATTAGAAAAAAGGATTTCATTTTTGAGAAAACTTACTATTGCATGTAAATGCAATAGTATTGAAGTATATTAATAATATTTTATGAAAATTAAATTGTTATAAACAACATACTAGTGTCCAAAATTAAAGCTGCACATATTAGAAATAAACTAACCAAGGGGGGGAAATGGACTCAATGCATTAAATTTTAGTATACTAATATATTTCATGTCGTGAAGTAGGAGATGGTAAAAAGAAAATTTCTACATTACAATTTTGTTTTCAATGTTTATAGGTTCCTGGGAGGGACTGTATCTGATAAACGCTCTAATGAATTGAATTTTGAGACATAGTCAACACACTGTATATCATCCTCTTTCAGATGATCATGTATACACACATCTTTATCGCTATCATCTATAAAAATGAATTGGTCTGCGACAACTCTCTGAACAATCTCTGAAGCAGTCAGCATTCTCTGTACGAACAGTGAATACGCTTGGAAAGAGTGTAGATGCGCGCAACCTGTGATCCATTCCCATAAAGATACGATAAAAAAAAAACTCCAATAGGTAAGCTGATGTTTGCTAGATAGAAGTGTCTCCCGGGTCCAGACAAGATGAAAATTCATCCAAAATTATTTTGTCTTGAATTTCGACTCGTCATTGAAGAATGTCGCCAATCTTAATCAGTACTCATGGCTCTTTCAAGATAAACGGGTTCTTCTACAAAACTGTGTGAAGGAGCACTCATTGCAACCCACAAGAGTGCGCTTCCTATCTGTAGCAGTTTATATACCTTTTTGTCTTTATATCTTTGCTTCAGACGCAGTATTGGAGCCTTGAGATAGCTAAACAAACAATTATATAGCTGAAGTGAAATAAATTTAAGTATCCAAGGGATATTATCAAGATGTTGAGACACTTGAACGATCTTGTTCAGGCTATCCGATGTCTCAAACTGTTGACATAATCTCGAGAGTCACTTACAGTTAACGAACGACTTCTGCTTGAGACTGCCCAGTTCATAGCCAATTAACGACTTTCTAACGCAATTTAACTTATAAAATATTCTGTGTAATTTCTTAAAACTACACTTTGTGCAGCTGGGGTTACCTTCTTCAAAAATACCAATCCCATATACTATTTTAATAATTTCAGAAAATTTCCTAAGCTTTTTCTCTGCAATTCCTATGTTTTCGGTCAGTCAAGTCACGCATCCGCCTGACAGTGAGAATTTGCGTGTGGTCACTCTCAGGTTAAAACTCAGCCCACTTCATAGCAGTTTCAAAACCGGCAAATGCTTCACTAGCTGATGGATCAGTGTCTGCTTCAGGCTGGACATTGAGGTTATCTTCTTATATCAGTTACATCGGATATGAACCCTTGATGACTTGAACAAGATCGTTCAAGTATCTCAATATCTTGATAATATTGCTAGGTGACTTCCTCGACACTTTTAATAAGTTGACCATCATTTACAATTTGATATCTAGTATCAACTTATAAACCATTCTGCTTAACCTGACTTCTGAACATCCAGAAGTTTTCAAAAGAGTATTTCAGAAATCTTCAAGCGACACGTCCTTCTCATCTCCTCCCTTTTTTCACTTTTCCTTTTATCGAACTTTTCTCCCTTTTTTTCATTTTCTGTCTCTTCTTTAGTCTAATTTATTTTTCTGTAATTCTAAAAGTGATTCGGATAATTGGAGTTCTACTGGTAGTTTGATTATTATAATCAATGAAAAAATTTAAGTAATAATTAATTTAATTCAAAAATAATTAAGTGCAATATTTGTACAGATATGATTTAAGAAACTAAATTAAGGGAAATGTTCTAAGATATTTTTTTAATTTCAAGAATTTTCAGAGAAAGCATCTAAGAAATATCAGCTAATGGTGCAAGAGAAATTATTTCTTAGATTAAGTTAAGATTAATTACTTAATTCAAATCATTTAAATTACCATTATCCAGAAACATTACCAAACTCAAATTCAATTGTTTTTGAAACAATAAATAAACTCAGGAGGGCAATAACAAAAAATCACAAACCTAATTATGCAGTTGAGAATTTTTAATTTTTAAAAATAATAAAAGAAAACTGGTAGAAATGAATAAAATGACTTTTATTTAAATGAGCAATATTTTTTCTAAGTAGAGATTTTTATTTACTTATTTATGTTTGACTTTAATGAGACTTTATTTTTGAGTTAACTAGCTTTTTTTTTCCGTTCCAAGGTAGAAATTGAATTTCTGAAACGAATTCATTATGTTGATTATGCATTTTATTTTTTAATATTTTCTTAATATCTTTATTATTTTCTTGTTATAAATCATAACGATATTAAAAAATAACAACAGAAATACATTTTTTAATTGTAGAAGTTTTTGCAAATTTAATTAAAATAGAAAAATTATTAAATTAATTATATACTTAATTTTAATTGCAATTGTATAAAAATAAAATAATGAATTTAAAATGAGAGAAATAATTTATTCATTATATTAGATGGAAATCTTTGAGTGCATTTTGCAAAATATTACCCAAATATAAATATATATTTTCTTAATATTTATTAACAGGAACCGATGTGAGGACTAAATTTAAAACACATTTAAAATTAAATAATATATGTGAAAATTGTTTTAATGATTTTATAAATTTTTCCTTTTTCTTTGTGTTATTTCATTTAAAAAATTCGCATTATTAAAGGTCTTATGATATATTTATTTTTTAAGTAAACTTCATTCATTGTGGTCACCTTAATTGTTTTTTTATTAATTTGTTAATTCATTAGAAACAAATTATTTTATTATTTCGGATATATATTACTTTATTTACAATAAATTATTATTTATATATTATACCTCTGGGTTGATACGATATATGTTTTGTTAATTAAATGTCACATAAACCAAAATCCTGTTATTAACAAATAATATATCCTAAATAGATTTCATTTTTAATCATTATCGAATTAATAAAAATTCTTTGTAACAATTCACAACGAATAAAATATTTTAGTTATAATACTTAATTATCTGGTATCAAATGTAAACAAAAAAGGAAAAGTATGCAAATAAAAAATGTTTCAAAATGTTTTATTTAAATAAACTCTCCACACTGGGTTGCTGAAACAGCAGCTAAATGATAAGTGTCCTGACATTTAGTTCATTGATTCGATTCCCATCTTAAGTACGATTATTTGCAGGAATTCGTCTACTACTAAACTAAACCTTTTACTCACAATTGTACAACTAAATCTTTTTGCACAATTTTGAGTAATTTATAAAATAGGGAGTTTGATGAATAGCAAATTTTTTTCATGATTTAAATTTTGCAAAAATTTCAAAATTTTATTCAGTATCTTTTTCAACAATTAATTTATAATTTTATACCCATGAGAGTTTATATTTTTTCTATTATAACTTAATAGCCAGTTTAATCGTGGATATTTGGACAATAAATGTTATAGAACAAACCTTAGTTGGATATATTCGGTATTTGAATAATAAATAACACTGAATATGAAAATACTCGGTATTTGAAAAACAGATATTACATAATACATTGTACTATACGAAATCGTCGTATGAATTGATTGAATTGAATACTAATAGTAAAGCTTCATTTACCAGCATGAGATAATATTTATTTTAGAAAAATATTCGCAATGAATTGGAATTTTATAACAAGAGAACAATTTCTTATTTGATAACTTAATTACATGTGAAAAATACAAAGATTATTTTACGCTCAGTACTCTTTATTTCTACTTTTTTTAAGATTTTGGTAGTTGTTCGATCTTAAAAATACCTTCTTATCTTCAAGACAAGTATTTGAATAACTTAAAATAAATTCAAACAAAAAGCGTAGAGCTTTAAGTCTGCAGTTTTATCCAAAAAGAACTTTTATAAGGAAATTTATTCCAACTTAATTCTAACTTTCTCATCCACGTGCATGCATTAAATGAGTTTCTCTTTCCGAATATTTTTTTTTTAATTTAAGAAAATTTAACTTTTGAAACATTGTTCAAAGTTGCCTGAATTAAAAAGTGTTGAAGTGTTGGGAATTGAATACACCATGCAATTAGTTATTTTTTTAGAAAAATTATTAAAAGTATAAAACTTAAGTTAATGCATTACAAATTTATCTTATTTTCAACATGAATATTATAAAATAAATCTTAATTCTTTTCATTTGTTCTGTTTTAAACTTTTTTCTGGTTCTAGGTTTTATATAAAAATTTAAATATGAAGCTTTCATATAAATTTAATGGAATAAAATATGTAATTATTTGAAGGAAATCAATTTTCGCAAAAAAAGTAGAATATATCTATTTCAATAAAATAGAATGTAATTCTATTTGCAATGTGTAATACCTCCATAATCTAAGTTCTTGCATCTTTTCCAATACAGAAACTTTATTTAGAAAACTCAATTATATATATTTTATTTGCTTAAAGAACAAAATAATTCTCTTCTCTTTAAGAATCCATTTGTTTTAATTTATTGAATTCTGAATAAAGTAGTAATGTTAAATATGAATTGAATTATGTAATTTTCTCATTCGTTTAGTTTGAAAAACAAATATGTTACATATTTTACTAGCTTTTATGAGTTACTTAGTTTATATACGTTACTACAATAAAATTAAAATTATCCGAGTTAGTTGAGACTGGAATAATAAAAAATTCGGTTAATTGAATTTTTTTTCAAAAAGGGTCCATTTTAATTAATATTATTGTATATTGAAAATGGTGGAAAAACTATATGTTTTTAATACAAAGGAATTCAATGAAAAGTCAATACTTTTC
Organism: Latrodectus elegans; assembly: GCA_030067965.1. Classification (NCBI taxonomy): domain Eukaryota; kingdom Metazoa; phylum Arthropoda; class Arachnida; order Araneae; family Theridiidae; genus Latrodectus; species Latrodectus elegans. The sequence continues at coordinate 90,509,879 of CM057814.1, read as the reverse complement.
TTTGTTAAGGTACATACAAATGCTGTTCATTAATACAGTATGTACATACAGAACTGTTAAGGAAAATCATTGCTTGGTGAACGCGTTCCAGTCAGAGTAAGCTGCTTCAATATCTTCGCCCGTTTTCAGGTGCTTGGCGAACATTTCAGTTAGAGTAAGCTGTTTCAATGCCTTCGTCCGTTTTCAGCTGCTTGGCGAACATTTCAGTTAGAGTAAGCTGTTTCAATGCCTTCGTCCGTTTTCAGCTGCTTGGCGAACATTACAGTCAGAGTAAGCTGTTTCAATGCCTTCGTCCGTTTTCAGATGCTTTGCGAACATTTCAGTTAGAGTAAGCTGTTTCAATGCCTTCGTCCGTTTTCAGCTGCTTGGCGAACATTTCAGTCCGAGTAAGCTGTTTCAATGCCTTCGTCCGTTTTCAGCTGCTTGGCGAACATTTCAGTCAGAGTAAGCTGTTTCAATGCCTTCGTCCGTTTTCAGATGCTTTGCGAACATTTCAGTCAGAGTAAGCTGTTTCGATGCCTTCGTCTGTTTTCAGATGCTTGGCGAACATTTCAGTCCGAGTAAGCTGTTTCAATGCCTTCGTCCGTTTTCATCTGCTTGGCGAACATTTCAATCAGAGTAAGCTGTTTCAATGTCATCGTCCATTTTCAGACAGGCACGTCGGGCAACCGCTTGACAGTAAGAATTTGCTTGTGGTCACATTCGGACTGATTGATGTTCCATCCACTTCAAAGCAGTTTCAAAACCGGTAAATGCTTCACTATCTGATGGTTTCGTGTCTGCTTTAGCTTGAACATTAAGATCATCGTTTACCTCGGCTCTTCCAATATGTTGACCATCATTTGCAATTTGAAATCTAGCGTCTGAATCATGATCCATTCTCCTAATATCTTCAGCACTAACTTCTGAACATCCAAAAGCTTTTAAAAGAATGAGTTCCTCAAGTGAAGCGTTTTACTCTCATCTTCTCCCTTCTCTTTCCTTTCCTTTCCTTTTCTAGAGCTTTTCTCGTTTTTCTTATTTTCCTCTTCTTATTCAGTCTAATTTATTTTTCTGAAATTCTGAAAGAGATTCGGATTGGCAAAGTTCAGATAATTGGAGATTTTTATACAAAATTTTTTTGAATTTTGAATACATATAACTTATTTTTTGTTGAATTCTTTAAAAAATGGGCTTGTGTTAGCCTGCTAATTGGACAGTAATTTCCAAAAATTCCAAGTTTCAGTCGAATATGTGTTATCAAAAAATTCTTTGGTATTACAAATTAATGAATATGAATTTTTTGGTATTACAAATTAAAATTCTAAACAATTTGTAAAAAAACAATTATTGCTTTTTTAGTGCAATTTTTTTTGCATAGAAAATGTATTTAATGTACATTTTTTGTAGAAAACAGCAAACGTAGATTTTTATTTAAAATTAAAATATTTTATCAAGCAAGAGCAGCATCATTTGCCTCGAAGAAATGGTTGTGAGGGTGAGCAGCACATCCTCCCTCACAAGGGCTCCTGTAACTATATATATATATATATATATATATATATATATGCATTTAATGAGCTACAAATTTTTGCATGAGATAAAACTACTTCAAATCACATAATAAAATTAATTTATAGTTAACATTAGGTTAAAAGGTAATGTTTTCTTTATTCTAGAGGATCTTCAACGTATAAGTCCGAGGAAAAAAAGAACTAAACCAATGAATCACTTGTATAAATACTCGCTCCAGAAACAACGAATCAGCTTGAAGTTAAATATTCTACTCAGATATTACGTCATTTAAATAAACTAATTGAAATGATCAGTAAATATTTTAGAGGATAAAAAATGCGAGAGATTCTGGGAGCTACATGTGCACATTTTTCAATAAATTCTGCTATTTTTCCAGGAAAATTGAGATTTACTTTCCTTTAAGCTGCGCTACAGATAGGGCCTTCCCTGTGATAAATCTTGTTACGTAGGAACCGGCTATTCCATTGCTGGTCTTTACATAACAGTCTCTTCATTTTTCCTTCGAATTTTATTCTTTAACTTCATCGAATATATTTCTTATTCTTTTTAATTTTCCTTTTCGAATTTTATTCTTTTCTTATGATAAGTAAAATTTTCTTAGATTTCCTTAATTCAGAGACAGTGAACTATTTAGATGTAAGTGGGTTGAGAATTGACTCTTTAAATTTATGTTTGATAAAAAAAAAAATCCGATTATTTATCTTTTAAAAAGCCCGTTAGCATAATAAATTAAGCAAAGTGATTACAGGTTGACGGACAAACCTACAAACGCATTCCCGATCACAGTGTTCTGCAATGCTCCTCAGTCATATCTATCCGCACCGCAATTTGGAGCTACATTGCTACTATTATTACAAATATTGCTATTAATAACTACTTCGTAAACATAAAGTTGGATCTTGGCATACTCATTTCGAAATGATAATCCATAGCAACGAAGAGAATATGAGTTCCTACAAGGAAACATACACACGTCTTAACAAATGATATCACGTACTTTTAAACTTTTGGTTATTGAGACGGTTTCCTTTGTTTGACTCTTTACGTCTCATTTTTTACATAAGAAGTTTGGTTTATTAGTCTCTTTATGTCTAATATTTTTCACGAGAAGATTTGTGTCACTTTAAGTTTAATTGTTTACATCAGAAGGTTTGTTTTGTTTTGGATTTTACGTCTAATTTTTACCCAAGAAAGTTTGGTTTATTAGTCACTTTATGTCTAATTTGTTATGAGAAGATTTGTGTGTTTCACTTTGTGTCTAATATTTTTACACGAGAAGTTTTGGTTTGTTTGATATTTTAAGTCTAATTTTTTTTTTTAATCGAGAGCTTGGTTTTTTTTTATTTATTTATTTATTTTTTTTATCGAGAGCTTGTTTTAGCTTGTTTGTTTTTCTATGGTCACATTTTGTGCAATAGAGCTAATTTGATCTGAACTGACAGTTTAGAGGGACTACCGAACCTCAACATATAACCAAACTAAGGATGTGAATTGAACCCTCAAACATTTAAACGTTAAACCAAAGATTTAATTGTACTACTACCAATTCGAATTTTTCAAGATGGCTAACTACAAAAATCGATAAGAATTAAAATTTTAAAGGGGTTTTCAATCTACTATTTACATCCAAGTTCCTAATGAGTATCGAATCTATGGACTGTTTGAACTAAGAGTAGTGTATGAACCATTCAACTATGAGTTAACTAAAACTAATTAATGAACCATAAAATATGCAATATGTAGATTAACTTCCATTGCAGTACGACTACATTTCAAAGGGGATTCTGCAGTCCTATTAATATCCCACTTCATGGTTTATATCGAACTTAAGATTGTTGAAATGTAAACCAGAATATGAATCCTTCACCTATTAGCTAGGTCAGATTATTTCCTCTCAAAATATGCTGCATGCAGCTTAAAATTTGGTGGCCTTAAAATAATTATGTAAGTATATTCAAATATAGGTGAATAATTGAAGAGTAGATTAGAAATTTTCTTTTCTTATCAGATATAATATTTTACAAATATGAAGTCGGTTAGTAACTGTATTAATCTTATTTACTATATTATATCAATCTATAATAATTTTGATATTATTTATGAATTTATAAAGTAATATACCTGTTACTTCCAAGAACCAGTTATTTTAAGATCTAATTCTAATTAATATAACTAAAAGTTTCTTTAAAATTGATAAGTTTTTTTTACAAATATTATAATAGCATCAAAATAGACCTGTCTTTAATTTTAAATAATTGAATAAAATAATATCATTTTAAATCGGATAAAGTGGCAGTTTTTGCACATTGCATCTTCATTCACCAGTAAACCTTTGAAATCATAGTCTGGCATTGGGCTTAATATACTTAAACTGTTAGAAATAAAATATCCTTGAAGACGATATTAAAATGTACTCCCCCCCAGCGCAAAATTATGTGTTTTGTTATTGAAGAAGATTTACTCTATTTATACTCGGCGCCAGTAAATGATGCTACGCTTTCCCTTGTTGAAAGAATAACAGTAGATTTAATTAAGTTTTAACTGAGAAAAACTAAAGAAACACGTCTCCATCCTTCAAGTATTTTGGTTTAAAACAAATTTAGACACTTCATACTCTTTTTTGAGGTTATATCAAAGTATATATTTATTAACTTTGTGTATATATGAATGCATAATGTATATATATATATATATATATATATATGTATATATATATATATATATATATATATATATATATATATATATGTACGTATATAAGTGAACATTAATTATTATAGTGAATAAATATTTCACAAACATAAAAAATAATTCGAAACCAAGTAAAGCTGCATATTTATAAATAATGAAAATAACTAAGGGAAAACACTAAACATGTATTTATGAAAACAAATGTTATATATATATATATATATATATATATATATATATATATATATATATATATATATATATATATATATATATATATATATATATATATATATATATATATATATATATGTGTGTGTGTGTGTGTGTGTTTATATAAAATAAAATATGAAATAGGAAAAATTGTGAAATATTTTTTCACTGTTTTATATATTATTTCACTGTTTTTACAATTTCATATTTTTCATGTTTTATCTTATTTATATTGGCAAATCTTTCTTTAGCTGCTTTTGCGCTGGCTAGTTTTCCAATTGTATTGTATATTCTATATTGTATTTTTATATATATTTATATTTTTTGCTTTATAATTATATATATATATATATGTGTGTGTGTGTGTATATATATATATATACACATACACATTTGTATTTTTCCTTTTTTATATTCTTACATTTATTTAGTAAGTATTAGATTTCTGTCATTTATTTCTTGTTATAATTTAATTATTTAGCATATTTATTTCCCCTATAAATACTTAATTTTCCAAACGCAAAATCAGTATTTAGAAATATCGAATGTAATAAATTTTTTAAATTTTTTAATAACTGTAAATTATGAGAAAACGTCAATTTGGCATCTTTTGGTAGTTTTTAAATAATAGACACGTACTTACAACTGAATGCAAGATATATTTTCAACAGAATATCATCTAAATTTAATGAACAGGGTGTGGATTCAATTAAAATAATATGATCCATGTTTAATAATTTTAAAACTTTATTTTCATATTTTTTAAGTGTATTTGAATATTTCAATATATTTAGTTACATTTCCCAATGGTATGAGTTAAAGCTCACATTATTTAATTGACTTAAAATTCATTGTATGCTTAAAATGTTCTTGGGTCACCTGAGAAGATGAGTGTTTTTACTTTTTAATTTCGAAAAATATTATTCATTTTTATATATAAAATAAACTCTTATTGATTTAAATATTTAACTCTATATCGTATTATGTACTTAATAGTTAACTATTATTATTAGGTTGTGGTATTATATTATTATTAAGTTGTGGAACATTTAGAAATAAATTAACATATTCTTATAATTAAGAACTTGTATTAAAATACTTAAAATTGAAATACGGAAATGTAATTCTATATCTATATCATATATTACACTTATGCTCTTAATGTCAAAGATATATACTGGATTGAATTTAAAATACACATATAAATGTGGATATTTATTTATGACTAAGATTAAATCTGCGTATTTGGTTAGATACATAGAACACTTTAGAAGAAATTTCTTGGAAAATAGATGATTTTTTTAATTTATAGAATTTTGAAAAAGTGATGTAAAGAAAACATTTTCATTGATTGATTATTGAAAAAGAAATCCTTGTTAAATTTACAAATGGGATTAGAAATAAATAAACTACTTGTTTAATGCATGGAGTTTATTTTTCTAAATTTGTTTCAGTTATCAGTAAAAAATTGTCACCATTCTGCCAAAAAAAAAAAAAAAGATTTTATCGTTTTCTTTAAGCAAGTCATGAAATTATGATTATTTCAGTTATTTAATAACATTTTGTGAGTATAAAGTTTTATTACTCAAGTCAAATTAAAGAATAGTTGAGAATATTATAAATTTCTGTAAAATTTTCCTTTAGACTTTTACTAAGAAACGAAATGGTATAACTAATTGTTTTAATTTTCTTCGTAAAGCCTTAAGGATTTGGTTTTCAAACCTTAAATTGGCATTCCTCCAAGAATACCTTTTTCAACTTTATAAGTTTCGACTTCCCTCCTTTAGTAGAAAGATGTTCTTAAAAGGACATTTGTAGTAATTAAGTATTTAAAACTATTTCTCTAAAAATAATTCGAATGTTTTAGTTTAAATTAATAAATTAAGCATTTTTTCATTATTGAAAATATTAAAGCAGTTTTTTTGAGTGAAAATGGTTTTATTAAAATAGTATAATAGCTATTGTTTTACTCGAGATATTTTTCCACATACTTATGCTCCAGGAATTTTTTAAGTCAACTTTAAATTATCAAAATAAATATCAATTTACATTAATTTACTTATATTTTTCTGACTACTTTTGTCACAGAAAAAGTATATCTGCCAGATAATTTTTATTACAAGAAAATTCCGACTTTTAAGTATTATAATGTGTGGCTATTGATTTACTTTATTTTACTTGTGATATTTTTCGGAGTACCTACAGTACAGAAATTTTTTAATGGATATTAAAATATCATAACAACTATTGCTTTTCTTCATTTTACCTATGTTATTTTTCTGTATGCTAAAGTACACTTATACCAAAGAAATTTAATTGACGTCAAAATATCAAAATCAACGTTAAAGCAACATAACGTTAAAGTAAAATCGACGTTAAAGTATCTCATAATGTTAACGTAAAATTAACTTTAAAGTATTGTAATATTAAAGCAAATCTAATTTAAAATATCGTAATGTTAAAGTAAAAACAACTCATTAAAGTATCATAACGTTAATGTAAAATCAAATTTGAAGTATCAAAGTAATTAACAATTTTCTTTATTCTGTTTTTTTTTTTTTCTTAATGAAAGGTAAAATTGTTTTTGCTTGCATATGAATGTAAATAGAGCCTCATTTGTGAGTTGTTGGTCGATTCCTCATCAAGTGAATGAACTCTTTAAATACAAGCAGAGCAAAACAATATGACGTTTCAACATTAAAACTTACCATGATGGGCACAAAGAAATTAATTACCCAATTTCTCTCCACCGTCGAAATTTTTGAATATTACCCAAGTTGGCCCGAGCCCGAGTATTGTCTGCCATAAGCCTGAATCGAGACCGATTTATTTTGACGAAAATAAATTTCGATATTCATTTTGTTGACGGGTTGAGGACAACGTTATAAAACGCTCTTTGTTGCTCAAGCGATGTGTGTTATGAGCCTGCAGGCGACATGCAGCATTTAAATGCTAAACGGCACTGACACGACACCATATTTAATCTCATTATTTTTCTAAGAATGGAGAGAAATTAAAAAGGTCTGGATGGTGTTGCTTCCAATTGCAATAATGATTGATAGATAATTTTTACAAATGATTTGCAATTTAAATTCAATCACCTGAAGTTATGACATTCTTCAAATACTTATATGATTTCAGTATTTAAAAACTAATAGACGCATACACTAGGAAGTATTTTTAATTTAAAATTATTTTTAACAATCTCTTCAGCTAAAAATTGTTTGTTTTCATCACCAAAAAAATTAATATGATTTACTGTTTCATTTTAAATCCAATTGATAAAATATTTTATTATTTTTACGAAGTTTTATATGAAGATTCACTACAATTATTGGTCATTTATGGTTACATTTTTAATCTTTTGCCAAATGGAAAAACTAGATCTCTATCAAAAAGTGAACTGTCATATTGACAGTATTTTCAGCTAAAAATATTTCCTTCAGCTTACTAAAATTGAAAAAAATGATATATTGTATTATTTTGAATCCTGTTGATAATTAGTGAATTACTTTTACAAGGTTCTGCTTTCAGAGTGACTACAATTAATGGTCATGTTGTGATTACATTTTTTTTTTTTTTTGAAAAAGAGATAAAGTGGATCTCTACCAAAAAGTGAATTATCATAAAGGTATTATTTTCAACTGAAAGTGTTTTGCTTTTGTTTACGAAAATATGAAAAAAGGGTTTATTGTATTATTTTCAGGTTAGTTAATAGGCAGCACAAATTTATTTTACTAATGGTTTTCTTCAAGGAGTCAATATAATAATTAATGGGGCATTTGAGGTAAAGTAATTCTTTTTAATAAAAATAGATTGTTTCTGAAAGGAAATTGTCATTGACGACAGCATTTTTATAATTGAAAATTATTTTTTTCAAATTAATAAAAAATAAAAACGATTTGTGTTATGTTCAACTCTATTGATAAGAAGCAAATTGTCAAAATAATTCACATTCTAAAAATAAATGAATTGATCAATGTATATGTCCCGACAACTCAATATACGTTTATGATAAAATAGAATTATGTTAAGTAAAAAATATTTTTGAAGTTATTTGTTTTAGAGCCTGAAACAAAATGTCTGGTAGAACTTAGCTGTACATAAGAATTCATTTTATATTGCAAAACGTTGTTATGAATACAGCTATGTAAATGGTATAATTACCGTAATATTCCTAAATCTCAATTTCTCCTCTGAAGAGGGGCATACGTTTTCCACTGGTAATCGCGCTTGGAAACATAGGAGGGCATAAATTTTGCGAGATCTTAAATTCGATATTCATAACCATTTATTTATAAATTATGTTTTAATTTATTGCGACAATGCTGTAAGACTGCTCTCTTAAAAATAGGTCGATCATTTGAACCTTTCTATTATTGAACAATTAGATATAGTTGTTGAATTTCAGCTTTCTGCATTTACATCTACCGAGATGGACCTTGGAATTTTCCAGATTTTCTCTCTTGTCGATTCCCAGAAGACAATACGTTGCATATACTCAAAAATATTTTGAATGGATTAAAGAAGCTAGATTATCCCTCTCGCAGCGTCCAATTAATTATGACTTTAAGTCAGCAAAAAGCACTGACTTCTTGATTGGTTTATTTCCTCTTACCATACATCAATCCAAATTCAACAAAAGGCTCGAATTGTACTTTTTGGAAATACTTAAATTGAATGAAATTTCCTATATGTGACTTTTATAAATAAAAAATTTCGATAAATGCAGTATCACTTTCTAGAAAGCTATTTATGATTTCAAAGGAAGTAAAATCTTGAATTTTTTTAGTTAAACTTTCCTTGTGTTGACATAATGTAAAATTAAAATATAGCATAAATACGAAAATGTAAAGAAAAAATGTATTACAAAGTAGAAACAAAATTTAAAAAATATCGATAGTTGAAAAATGAATGCTCATATGAAGAAGGTATAAAAATACTGCTGAAGATCCAATTATTAATGTTCTTTAAGTGCCAAGAGAAATGATTAGTTACTCAGAGTTTAACATAAAATTTATTATTCTTTGAAGCTTGGGTTTGGAAGATTTGTTCAGCATGAGTTTCTGTTTCCATACATGTATCCATATCTTGGATGGTAAAGTGATGTGTCAGGAAATGGTAAATGCACATTAGGTGATATAATGGATCAGAATCAAACCATTTTAATGTGACCATGAAAGAGAGGGGATACCTGAGATTTCTGGATGGACGCTTAAGCATTTTAATCAGCAATTTGACTAGAAACTCTGTGAACCACTGACCACGTAAAATTTGTCCACATCATAATGAGATCATTACCAGATTTCCCAATACCTGATTATCAAGCATATTCTATATTATTAGGAAACCAACTCCAGGCTGGGAAATATCTAGCGGTTATGCATAATCCATATCATTAAGGAGCCACTGACAAACCCCACAATGTTTGGTTGCCAAGCATAATCCATATAATTATAGATCTACTGATTGGTTAAGCAACACTTGGTTCCTAAACATAGCTCATACCATTTTGGAACCATCACCAAGTTAAGCAATATACGGTTGCCATACCCTTATAAAACCTCTACCAAATTACTCAATTACTTGCTTACCTCGTAGCTTCAAAGATTTACTCCACAATCAAATCTAGTCCTCATTTTTAAAAAAGTGTGACTCATCTACCCTAGCAGTGTTTTTTAACTAGCTGAAATCAAATCGATTTCTTCACAGATGCATTGTTAACGATGATCTGTTACTAACAGAAACATTAGAATCTTTATTTTTTTGCCATATCCCATCAATGCAATTCGTTACAGTGTGCCCACAAACGTATCGTTTGATAGGTACGGACAGTGTTTCACATTGTTGCTTTTATATCAAACAATTTGTTGTTTTTCGGTTATCAATACTAATATCGATTATTATAGGCAGATGTCTGATTCCTCGACTATTAAGTAGACGCTATTGATTAAATTGTCTACGGTAAATTAGCTTTTTACACAACTACTTATTGTTTTGAATAATAAGAGATAATTCGATAGAGACTTATGATTTAAAGTTGTATTCTGAAATCAACAATCACCCCAATAATTTATTCTGACATTTTAAATATTTAATTCAGCGCTCTAAAGACTGGAACGAAATATTATTTATAACATTAATTAATTTGTGTTTCCCTATGATCATCAAATAATTATTTAAAGAATATTTTTAAAAATCAATAACTATTAATTTGGAATATTTTGAAATTTTCATCTGAATGATTGAAAATGTGTGTGAATCAATTGGTTATTGCAGATTTGTAAAAGGAGATATTATATATATATATATATATATATATATATATATATATATAATTTTTTTTTATATAATAAGATATATAAATAACAGGCATATATATGAAGAAACTTAACAATATAAGGTGAAAAAATTATAGAATAAAACTGCTCACAGATACACACATAATGAAACATTGAAGAGATGGATTAAAAATAACAAAATAAAGACAAAGATTGATGCAAATTAATATTTCCTGATTAAAAAATTGAGCTTTGGTGAATCAGATAGTTTGCGGTTTTGTTGGCTTTACTGTTGTGCACGCGAGACCTGGTTTGTGATTTAAGATTATCTGGTTGCTTGCTTTATATAAAGATTTTAAATCATTTTAAGTATCTTAATATGTTTGACAACTTCATAAGATACTCAACAACAGTAATCATAATTGAGACCACACATTATTGAGTGATTAAAATGGATTAAAATAATTTGCAGTATCATCAATTTGTTAAAACCATTTGGCGTGATAGGTTACCATGTCATGAAGATCTATTAGATCTATTATTTTCAAACAATGTGTATATAAAATTACACCATGATTCATTGAAATTTCTTTTAAAACTGCATTAGACACTTATTTAGGCAAAAAATGCTGTGTTTTAACAAGACAATGATCCAGTGTACATTTTATTTTTGACTAAAATTTGATTTCGGAATGTGTATGTGTAGAGGATGGTCATTTGAAAAGAGTACTCGTTTCTTTTGTGCTATCCACATCTATAATATATACAGCAAGGTTTTCGATATCATTTCTTATTTAATGTGTGTATATTTAACTTCAGGGTATCGTTTTTCTTTTCCACTTACTAAATGCGAAAATTCAGTTTTAAAAATCAATACTGATTCTTACCTGTGTGTGTGTGTGATTCTGTGGAGACGAATTGAGTAAATCGTCTACTTATTTCAACGATTTTATTATTTTTATTTTTAAAAACTTATTTTATAAGATTACAAATGGCCTCAATAAAATTCATAATTCTTTAATTTTCATGAAAACGACTTGCTATTCATTTTCCCAATCCATAAATTCCATATAGTGAACCCGCATACATTTCTAGCTTTTATTGATTCACTAATGATTTAAGACAGTTGCTGCTGGTCTCAGCAAGACAGAGCTCTTTCACACACGTTAAACTTAACAATGGAAATACTTAAGGAATTCTTTGATTTCTTTAGGCTTTTGGTCATCAATATCTACCTGTTAGATTTTTTTGCGGGGTTTTCTCAAAGATAGGGGTTTCCAAAAGAAAGCATGCAAACGCCAATGTGTGTTAAGAAAATTTCTATCTTGCATTCAAAATGGTGCCAAACTGTTTCAACATTTGTTTTAAGGAATAGAAATGCTAAAAAATTTAATTTAAATTATTTTTTTTTTCAGGGATAAAATTAAAACAAGATTAAGTAATATTGTGCGCATCCATTTCTGCTTTATCTCATGAAACTTTAATGGTCAGACAGTGCTTAGAATTATTTCCTATATTTAAATAAAGTTCAAACAATTAATTATATTTCAGAATTAGAATAGTGGCCGTATCCGTCAAATTTAAGAGTAACAAGAAAAAGCAAAAGTTAACATTTTAAAATTGATAATCCTGTACATGTAAGAAAATTCTGGAAAATGTAACTGATGAGAAAAAATATGATAAGAGACTTGGACTTTAACTCAAGAACATGAAAAGATGTTAATAACTTGCGACTGAAAGATTTTAAAAGCCAATTTGAACCATCAAAAATGACGATGTATGGAGAAAACACTGTAAATGTGAAATTCAAAAACTGTTTAAGGAAAACGATATTATAAAACATACAAAATTAAAAGAAATGTAATTGCTGGAACACAAAGAAAGAATAAATGACAACCAATGTACCCCCCACCCTAAAAAAAGGTCAGAGTTAGAGAGAACGAAGAGGATCAAAGAAAAGATAGCTCGAAGTAGTTGAAAAGAATCTCAAAAACAAATTGGCAAGTTAGCTCAACAAACAGACTCCTTTGGAGACCATTTGTAAGGGAAGTTATGGTCCAACATGGACATAAATATAGGGGAGTTAGTTAGTTCGGTAATTTTAAGCCATATTTTAAAAAATAAGTAAACTGAATTTAATTTCACTACTTTACATTCAATATCAATTCCGTTCTGTCTCAATTTTAGCATTTTATGTTGAAATTTTAATCCTATAATTCATATAATAATAATAACTCATGTTTCTTGCTTTGTTATTTACTTGTCTATTTCTATTTTCCGAATGTATATTTATAAAATAGGTATTTGAGAGTTTTCTCCTTTGAAATGTAATAAATACGATGACCAGAAGATGGCGCAATGGAGGCAAAAAAAAACGAGTTGTAAAAACAGAAGAGAGAAATGCAGGCTATGTTTGACTGGATTTTATAAAGAAGGAAGTAGAACGCGACTGTTGTAAATGTTATTCTGTCTTTCCGTTTATTAAATATTCCTGTAACTTTAATTTTGTGTTACATAAAATCATAGAAGATAATAAATATTTGATTACTAAAATTATGCGTTTTAAATTCGTGGCACAAATATAATTCAGCAACATAACAGAAACATGAGAGCATGACCTGCTGTCTATAAAAAAAACATCCAGAAAGGTGATATATTGCGGATGTTAAACTGTCTTTACTGTAATACATTTTTTATGATTAAAAATTCATTTTTGATATATATATATATATATATATATATATATATATATATATAATGAATTTGCTTACTTTATATTATAAGAATTGCTGAGTAATTTTGAGTTCATTTTACTTGGACAAATATTACTTTGAGAGAACGAAATTCATTTTCAGTACTCTATAATTAACCATTAATTAACCACCTATCTTTATACAAAATCACTCCCCCGCGCAATCCTATCACGATAACTCTGCCGTCCGAAATAAAATGTGTTCAAAGATGATTGCTTTTGGACTTACACACCCATCGCGTGCCGGACATTTTTCCATTTTCAGGAAGTAAAGATTGGTAAAGAAACAACGTCACGTGGTATTTCTTTCGACAAAAAAGGAAAAGGACCGTCGGGTAGTGTAGCTTTTAAATGACTACTGACTTCAAGAACTGCTTTGGAAAGCAGATACACTCCGAGTTAATTGCATGCGGGGGAAATGTTTAAGTGCATGTCAGTATAGCAAATTGAATTCATTATATTATAAAAGGTGGGACACCTATCGAACTTGATGAATGTCACAAGTGTCGCACAAAAGTATTAAAAATGTCTTGTTATTTTCAAGGCTCATGATGGTGTTGTGGTAGGGCCCTAATCTTCAAAATCGAAGGTGCAAGATTAGAAGGACCATCGAACTTTATTGTTAGTGAACTCGGGAAATGATAGCTAATATAATTTCCGTTTAATTTTTTTCTTATTTAGTGAGATTAAAAATAATTACAACATTTACTGATTTAAATAAATACACATTTTAATCGCTTTGTTTCAAAACATTTTTTTTAGGAGTTTCGCATATTTTTACGACCTATAAACTCGAGATTATCCAATTTTAATGCTATACAAGATACACAGAATACTTAGATACAAAGAATTTAAGAAAGTCAGGTGCTCATTTTGATAAAATTCATTTCATTATTAGTAAACATTTCATAGAAAAAATGTAAAACTTTTTTAGTTTTATATGAAATTATATATCTGTATATTAACATATTTAAATACAGAAATAAACAATATACAATGTCATGACAACCCATAGGCGACCAAGGGCTCACTCCCCATATCTAATTTCTTGACAGAAGATATTGGGATGTGAAACGCATGTGTCGGTTAGGTGGTCAACTTAATGTGAGAACTAAAGTGCTTAGTTCCTAATCAGATTTGGTACCCGGTTTTATTAACCCTCTAAAGGAATGAAAAACTGAGTCAACCTTGCCTAACCTGGGGACAGCGTTGAAAATTTGAAACGCCACCACTACACCATCACGGTTATGAATAATACATGTATATATCTTATATATTTTTTACTATAAGTAATATTGGAAAATACACTCTCTAAAAAATATCGAGTGAAATTTCCATTCTTTTATTATCGAAAGCTCAACCAATCTTGACAGATTAAAAATAACTCTTAAAAATATCTTGGTGTTCCTAATTTAATCGAAATCAATTCTTTACTTGGTATATACATCTATAGAAACACTTTCAATGATGTTGACAAAAATAATGCTTTTAAATTCGGAAAAGAATAGCTAATTTATCGCTTTTTAAAATTACATAGTTGGAATGGGGAAAAAAGAGTATTCAATGACGTAGATATTTTTTCTGTGTTCTCAAGGGATACTTGTACCTGACTTTTTATGGAATGAAAAAGACCCTACTCATTCTTTCTTGAAGCGAGCAGAGTTCCAGAACCGTGTACATTGTGGCATACGAAATATTGCAGTTAACTTAAACCAGTGTTAATTACTGCTTAAACTAATAAACATTTTAGAATGAATCATGGGCTATATTTTAAATTAGCCAGAAATTAACAATTATTTTAAGAAAAATTCAGAGTACAAGTTTATATTTTGAATGTCATACAAAGATTCTGCAATTGTTTAAATGACACAATACATACTTATACAAATATATATATATACATACATACATATATATATGTATGTATGTATATATATTTATACAAATATATACATGTATATATGTATATATAAATATATATATACATACATATATATATATGTATGTATATATATTTATACATATATATATATATATATATATATATATATATATATATATATATATATATATATATATATATATATATGTATATATATATATATATATATATATATATATATATATACATATATATATACATACATAAATATATATATACATACATACATATATATAGAGAGAGAGTAAGCTCCTTCTTTAACAACAAAATTAAGGATGGCAAAAGTCGCGGATAAGTCAGTTTCGCAAATCAGATAAAGGGAAATAAATATATATATATATATATATATATATATATATATATATATATATATATATCTGTCTCTCTCTCTCTCTCTCTATATATATATATATAGAGAGAGAGAGAGAGAGAGAGTAAGCTCTTTTTTTCCAACAGAATTGAGGATGGCAAAAGTGGCGGATAAGTCAGCTTCGTAAATCAGATAAAGGGAAACAAATAAATATGAGAGTGTGGAAAGATAAATTCCTTATTTCGTATTGCAATAACACAGAGAATATTAAAGATTATTTTTATTTTTGTCTTCTCTTATAAAAGTTGCATATTTAAATTTTTAGATTACACAATTGTAAATATCATATGGGTCAAATGATTCCCAAGATTGGCGATACTTGAATTCTACTTTTCTCATCACTCTCTCCAGCTCATTGACAGGTACGTTCACCGTTTCCCTTTGAATTCTTATTTTCAGATCTTAGAAAGCTTGTGGGTGGTCAGGATAGATATGGGACGTTTTGTTATCTCTACAAAAAGAAATCACATATGACTAAATCGGTAGAACGTGCTGCTACATCAAAATCATTTCTCATTGAAATGAGGCATACAGAAAAATAGGCCTTTACGACAAATGCGCGCGGTGTTCATTACTTCCATGCATGGTGGCCACTGAACCATAATGACACACAAATTTATGATCTCCTCTCTGAAACGAGACCTTCCCACCTCATTATCTTTGCTACTTTTTTTGTTATAACAATTCGAATTCGAAATAAAGAAGTTAGCTTGCCACTCCCCTGTTCATATATATATATATATATATATATATATATATATATATATATATATATATATATATATATATATATATATATATATATCTATATTAAATATATATATATATATATATATATATATATATATATATATATATATATATTAAATATATATATATATATATATATATATATATATATATATATTTATTTATTTATTTATATGTTGACATAATACTTTGCAATTATCATCCATACACATAGATTAGTGCCTACAAAGATGGAAACATTTCCATGTGACTGACTCAGATTCCCTTTACTGAAAAGCTACTTCATTTCCTTGTTCATTAATTACGCGTTTCCGGAGAATATCGAATTTACAGGAATTTTATTTTCATAACACTCCGTTCATTTATCCCGTCCAGCGGCCGTTAATGAACGGCGGCCCCTCACTCAATGCGCCGCAAGCGGGGGCGGTTCAAGCGCTACTTTCCCACGCTAATTAAAGCCGCCGGAATTTTTACCTTTTGCGGCCGTCCGCAAACGGAACGCTGTTTTGAATATCTCGACAGCAGAGCGGAATTTATTGCGTGAGCTGCATTTCTGAAGCGCCTTTCACTCGGCCCTCATTAACGGTGGGTGGGGAGAGGGGGTGAAGTTGCCACTCATTAATTCTGAACAAATGATGTGGTCGAAACTCAACCAGAATGGATCCAATGCTAAGAGGAATTAATTTCGAAGATACTTCCAGTCCTAAGCTTGATGGATGCTCCAACGTATGTGCACTCATTATGATTTGAACTCCGTGAAAAGTCCGAATTTTGTTGATGAAACCACCCTTTCCTTGCACACGTACGAGTTCGCATGGTCAAAGTTAAGTGACTGCATTGAACAAGTTAGTTTAAATCCCTGTAAAACAAAAAATGAATAAAATTTTTTAGTTTTGTAAATAAAATTTTCCAAATATCACTCATGTAACCGTACTCATTTTTAATGCAATTTCAAATTTTAAATTTTCCTTATGTCTCTTAAAAATTCTCTTAGTTCTTATATTTAAGTATCAGCTCATTTTCTATTATATATATATATATATATATATATATATATATATATATATATATATATATATATATATATATATATATATATATATATATATATATATATATATATATATATATATATATATATATATATATATATATATATATATATATATATATATATATATAAAGTTAATGAATCGTAATGCATTAAATTTTGTAAAATATTTGTGTTCAGTTTAATTCATATTGTTCAAATATTTCCTGTAAAAATAGTTGTAAACATGAATATAAAAATTTTAATGTTTTTAAATTTCCTCTACTGATTATGCTTAAACGTAGGTAAATATTTATTTACAATATGTGTAATAGAAGTTTTGAAATGAGTTTTAAAGCACGTGATAAACTTGGAATTTGCTAAACAGTTTATTTTCAATTAACTATGTCTAATATTATCTAGTATATAAGTTATCATCTACTTATCCGTTTGTCAGATAGTCAATGGCAAAGAGCATAATTACTGGTGGTACATTTTCAGTATCATAGAATATATTTTTATTTCTTTAGAAATTTTTTAAATATTGTTAAATTATTCGCTGTCCCAAAAGAGTATTGTTTGTGGATTTACCTATAAATTTTGTAATTTTTTGATAATTTTCATTGAACTGTAATAGAATTAATGCAAATAATCATTTGTATAAAATGGTATATGTATTCATAATATCTATATCCTTCTACTTATTCTTAAAAAAATCTTAAGCAATCAATAATATTAAAATTGTTCATTTTTTGCTGTAAACATAACAAGCAACAAATATTTACAACTGCAAAAATTGTGACAATTGTGAGTACATTAACAAAGGTGATTGGCTTAAAAATATTATTTAATTAAAAATAAAAAAAAATTATATTTTTTTAAATCTTCACAAAGTTTGTATAAATTCAACAATCTTAGTTAAAATATAGGTTGGATAAATTTTAGACTGAAAACTCTTTTCTATGAAAATGAGAGTCAACTTAATTATTGAATTTAATTCAAACTTAATTAATAAATCTTTGTCTTAGAAATTCGCCAAATGGCATCGCTCTTGAGAGTTTTCTAGTAACCCAAACGAAGCGTCAATCCAGACCTTGATGGACAACCGTACGGGTTGCTCGATTGGCCGGGTACTTGTGACGTCACGACCACGCCCGAAAACAATAGTAAAATGACAGAAGCGCCCTCCAGGGAACGCGCTTCTAACCATTCGTCCAGAGGGTGGAAAAAATATTGGCTAGTCCGGAACGCAACTGAAGTGGAAAGAAAAAAAGTTTCTGATTTTTTTTTTTTCCTTTCCCGTGCTTCTCCTATCTTAAATATACTTTTTACTATTTTATTTTATTTTTTTTTATATTAAGAGCTTTTTGGGATTTTGTTTAAAAGAGTGCGCTTGAGTGGGGGAAGTCTCAAGTTATGATCGGTGATGTTGTATTCAAATAAAAGATTTCATTTCGTTTTTAAAATAGTTGCAGGAGTCTGCTGGCTGAATACAAAATGAATTGGGCTTTAGGAGGAGACTTTTGCGAAATCGAGGTTTTGGAGTGAATAAGAGGCTACTAGCAATCAGGTGAAATTGGGTTTAGTAAAAAAAAAAAAAAAAAGTTTTGCTATATAAATGCATGGGCAATTGCAATCAGTGAAATAATAATGGAATCTGAAATATAAATTTATAGTAAAAGTTCATGCGATTTTGAAAATAAATTTGAGGAAATGTAGAAAATATGAAAGTATTATAGATTTTAAGTTTTTTCACAGTAAAATTTCTTTCATTGTTTAAAATGTTGGGCGATTTCTTAAAAGTTGTACTCGTGAGTTTGATTATCTAAATCATATCAGTGAATTCTTGATTATCTACTGAATGGCATGTCTGTCACAAATAATTCATCAAGTTGTGAAGAAATAGGAAAAAAAATAATAATATATATTTGAACAATTCAAAAATTGACCTACACATAAAAAATTAATAACATAAATAATTTATGTAAAATTATTTATTATACTTGTAAGTTTGCTGACAATTTACTTCAAACTATATGTCAAACATTTCTGGATTTATATTATTATTATTGTTAAAAATCAGAGCTTTTTGGAATTTAAATATTGCGTATAACTTGCACAGGGGATAATCAAGAGTTTATAGTAGATTAATTTTACTAACAGTCATTGATAGTTGAAATTGCTCTGGAAAATTTAATGTAGATTTGTTAAAAGAAATAAAATATTTCTATAAAAATAAAATAAGAACTGGACTACAAGCATTACATATCTAGATAATACTTGTTTTTTTATTTTATTATTTTTTATTTCTTTTAAAAAAATTGGAATCCTAATGTTTTGATAAAGAATATAATCGTAATTTTTTTTCTGTGTTTTTAGCATATTTGTATTGTGTTTTTTTTTTAAACATATTTGTATTAATACCTGAACTTTACTACAAATATTTTTTAACAGATTTGTATAAAAAAGCTCAACATCTTTTTTTTTTTTTTTTGAAAATGATATATAATTAAACACAATAACATTTTTATGTTTTATGAATTTTTTAAAACTTTTATTATCTTATCGCATTATACTTTTTTATGTATTCATTTTTATCTTTAAATTATAAAAATGTTTTAAAATAAGAATTTTTAAATTTTTTTTTTAAAAAATTAATTTTTATATGGTTTTTACCATTTGGTTATATGCCATATTTTTATGAAGGTGAAATCACATAAGATATACATTACTTATAAACATTACACATTTCAATACATAATTTAACAATTTATTTTTCATATTCAGGTAGCACTTTTATTATTTAACCAGTTTTAGTAACTTATCATTCTTGATGAAAATTCAATCAATTAATTATTGGATAAAGCATTCTTAATTTGTCTCTTAATAAATTGCCGCCATAATTTTAAAAATAAAATATTTAGCTAAAAGAGTTGATGTTTAAATATAAATTAAAATAAATACATAATGAAATCAATATTTCTTAGGAGTAGGATGCTTACTAGAAATAGGCATATTTAAGTTGGAATTTTTCATACTCCTTTTTTGGATTTCGCATTTTTTTTTAAATCTTATATTTTATATAAAACAATTTTAATACTCCTAAATATTCTTTACTTCTAATATTATTTAAAACTAAAATACGGATCATTTTATAAATTAAAAAAAATATTTGTCATTGTAAGAAATTATTAAGAAAAATTATTAATATTCGCATTCTATAAAAATATGAATAAATCTCTTCAAATGAGTATTAACAAAGAAATGTTTCGGTAAAAATAAATTTGTAAGTAATTAAAATAACAATTTGTAAGTAATTAAACAATTTGTAAGTAATTAAAATAATTTTTTGACTTAACGTGAAAGTTATTTGAGTTTTTTTTTAATATAATTTATAAATTTTTTTTTAAGTCTTTTACTTGGTGAGATTGAATAGTATTTTTTATAGACCCAGAACAATTTCATACTTTTATATTTTCAAGCTAAAATGTATTAATGTAATTTTTTTATGTATTTTTAGTAAGTTTTACAGCTCTTGATATTTCTTATTTTGATATTCTAATAGATTAATTATTACTTTCAATAATATTCTTCTTCTTATAAATACAATCTATGTGTAAAATTAATCATGCGTACATAATTTGTACATACATTACACATTATTTTAAATTTTTCTTCCTGTTGTAAGCATAATGTATCAATTATGTATGAGTAGAATCAATCATACTAATCGAATTTGTATATAAACCATACATAATTGTAGAATTTATAGAATCAGAATTTTATAATTTAATATGTTTCAGAAGAAATGTATTGATATAATTCTTGTTCCTTTTACTAACAAGTGAATTCTCGATATTTTCGATTTTGATGTACTAGGTAAATAATTGTTGCTTTCTATTGCATTCATACTGTTATACACCCAATGTATGATTTATATGAGTAATATAAATTTTAGAATCATAATTTGTATGTAAAATGCATTGAGACAGCCATATAATTAATTCATAGAATTAGAATAAATTTGACGATTTGTTTGTACTTGGAAAAATGTATGTGATTCCTGGTATCTTTTAGTAACAAATGTTACAGAATGTTGCACATTTTGATTTGTACTATAATAATTATTATTTTAATTACATTAATTATGTTGGAGGTTTAATATATCAGTTATCTGTATGGAATATTAATTATAAGAGTATATGATTTGCCTGTAAATTACACATGAAGTCTTCGACAATTTAGAGCTTCAAAATAATTACATAATAATTTTTCAAAATTATCATGATTTGTTCAAGGGACGTATACTGATGTGATTCAAGGCTTCTTTCTTTAACAAGTGTTACAATTTCCAATAACTTTTTTCTTGGTAGCAGCAATAATTATTGTTAAGCAATCTTAACCAATAATTATTGTTACCATGCTGTTTAACACACAATACATAAATTACGCTTGTGTGACATTAATTATATAGTCATTATTTTTAATAAATAATATATGTAATAAAATGTATATCGAAGAGTTTTAGAATTGATTGAACCGGAACAGTTTAAAAGTTTAACGTGAGTTAGGAAAAATGCCCTGAAATGATTTCAGGTTCTTCTCGCGAATAAGTGTTATAGTTCTCGATATTTTCCATTTCGATACTCTAATACAATGTAACTATTGCTTTCAAAAATACCCATTTTGTTGTAATGTAATATCAATACACAATTTGCAAGCAAATTACTCGTCGAATATTGTAGAATTTATAAAACTAAAATAACTTTCTATTGTTTCCAATATTATATTATCAATATCCACTGAATTTTCCAATATATACTGAATGTATTTCTTGGTTTCTCTCGTTAACATATTTTTCATATTTTCCTTTTTAGTGCATTAATACTATAATTATATTTTTCTCATAGACTTTTTTTGTTACGAACTGAATATGTGGGTTATAGATAAATAACATTATACACATAAATATAATTTGCATTTAGACTGCATATAAGCAATTTTAGAATACATTAGAATAATTAGAAATTTCATAGGATTTTCTTTAAAAATATATTAATGTAATTGATGGGCTTTTTAATTAGCATTACAATTCTCGATATTATCCATTTTGATGAATTATGATATGTATTTCAGTCATATTTATGCAGCAATGTCCCGGTTAAAGATGTTCAATATTGATTATACGTATATGCATAAATTTCACGTAAATTACTCGCTGAAAATTTTAGAATTTATATAGAATTATACTAATCTCTGTACTAGGAAAAATACAGTGACCTAGTTTTCCCTTGGTTCCTTATCTTAACAAGTATTACAGTTTTCAATATTTTGATTCCTTGATTTCAATATTTTGATATTCTAAAACAGTAATGATTCTAATATGGGAAAGTAATTGCTGTTATTATCAAGAAAATTCTTGTTGTGTAAACTCGTATTTATGCGTGAATAGCATGAGTTATACAATTGCAATTTACATGTAAATTATATATAGATATTTATAATTTATAGAAGCAGAATGATAACATGGTTTTGTATGCCTTAGGAGAAAAATGTCTTCCTTTTATTAAAAAAATGTAACAGTTCCAGATATTTTCTATTTTGATATTCTAATTGAGTGAAGTATTGCTTTCAAAAATACTCCTACTTATATTAAATATAAACCGAATACATAATTTATACATAGGTGAAAGGAATTATACCTTCATAATTTCCATTCAAAGTGTTCACAGAAACATTTAATATTTATAAAACCAAAATATTTTTTGATGTAATTTTTTCTTGGAAAAATGCACTAATATATATATATATATATATATATATATATATATATATATATATATATATATATATATATATATTTAGTTTCTTTTACTAATAAGTATTATAATTCTTAATATTTTCTATTTTTAGCGCCCTAATATCATAATTATTGCTTTCAGTCTGATTCATGTTCTTCTGTCAATCATTCTTGTCTTACGATAATTATTCATACATAATTTACATGCAGATTACACTCAGAAAATTTGAAAGTGTATATAGTTTTATTAACTTTATATATATATATTATATATATATATACACACACACACACACTACTGGCAATTAAAACTGCTACACCAAGAAGGCGACATGCTACAGACGTGAAATTTATACGAAAGGTAGAAGGTGCTGTGATATGCCAATGATTAGCTTTTCAGCGCGTTCAGACAAAGCAGGCGCCAGTAGCGACACCTACATTGTGTTAAAATGAGGAAATTGTTCAGCCGGTTCCTCATACACAAATTGCATTTGAATGTTGTTGCCTGGTGAAACGTTGTTGTGATGCCTTCGTGTAAGAAGGAGAAATACGTACCAGCACGTTTCTGACTTTGATAAAGGTCGAATTGTAGCGTACCGGGATTGCGGTTTATCTTATCGCAGTATTGCTGCTCGCGTCGGTCGAGATCCAATGACTGTTAGCAGAATATGGAATCGATGGGTTCAGGACGGTAATACGGAAAGCCATGCGGGATCTCAACGTCCACCATCACTAGCAGCCGAAAAGACAGGCATATTATCCGTATAGACGTAATGGATCGTGCAACCACGTTACGAGCCGTGAGTCAAGAAACGGGGTCGTTTGAAAAACAACAAGTGTCTGCACGAACAGTTCGACGACGTTTGCAGCAGCAAGGACTTTCAGCTCGGAGACCATGGCTGCGGCTTCCCTTCACGCTGCGTCATAGACAAGAGCGCCTTCAATGGTGTGATCAACGATGATCCTGGGCGCACGAAGGACGATACTTCATCTTTTCAGATGAATCCAGGTTCTGTGTACAGCATCATGATGGTTGCATACGTGTTTGGCGGCATCGTGGTGAACGCACACTGGCAGTGTGCATTCGTCATCGTCATACTGGCCCATCACCTGGCGTGATGGTATGGAGTGCCATTGGATACACGTCTCGGTCACCTGTTGTTCGCATTGACGGTGCTTTGAACAGTGCACGTTACATTTCTTGTGTGTTACGACCCGTGGCTCTACCCTTTATTCGAGCCCTGCGAAACCCTACGTTTTAGCAGGATAATGCCCGACCACATGTTGCCTGTGTTGTACGGACCTTCCTTGATACGGAACATGTTCGGCTGTTGCCCTGGCCAGCGCGTTCTCCAGATATTTCACCAATAGAAAACGTCTGGTCAATGGTTGCCGAGCGACTGGCCAGTCACCAAACGCCAGTCACTACAGTTGATGAACTGTGGCATCGTGTTGAAGCTGCATGGGCATCTGTATCTGTACATGCAATCCAATCTCTGTTTTACTCAATGCCGAGGCGTATAACTGCTGTTATTACTGCCAGAGGTGGTGGTTCTGGGTACTGATTTTTCAGGATCTATCCAGCCAAATGTTTTGAAAATTTAATCACTTGTTATTTCTAGTATAATATATTTGTCCATTTAATATCATTTTGCTATCTGCATTTCTTCCTGATGTAGCAATTTTAATGGCCAGTAGTATATATATATATATATATATATATATATATATATATATATATATATATATATATATATATATATATATATATATATATATATATATATATATATATATATATATATATATATAAGACTTTATTTGTTTTAGAAAAATATTATTGATATCTTCAGTGGATCCTTTTGCTCACAATTGTTACAGCATATTTTTTTTATCTAATAATAGATTCAGGAATAATTATTGCCGTTAGTATTATTAATATTGTTGTAAACATAATGTATATATGTAACATAATCTATATATGTAACACTAATTAGGCATATATAATTCACATCTAGATTACAAATCGATAATTTTAGAATTTACTCTTTTAAATAAATCTATGTTTTTCTTTCGCAATATAATAATTTTGGATTATGGCTAAAATATCTAAAATTCCTATAGCAAAATTGTTGGTTTAACTTATTTTATTATAAAGATTGCACAGAAATATCACTGTTAATGGATTTTTAAATAAGTTGTGTTTATTAAAAACAAGTATTTTTTTAGCTTACTTTTTATAATCTTGTTTTTTATTTATTTTTTATAAAAGCATTCGATTTCTTAAAACTTAGAATAATTTGAAATTTTTATTGAAATACATTTCTGTACAGTGGTTACACGTTAAAAACTTACTGTGCCATTCAGATTTATTTTGATAAGGAAATATCAAAATTTATGCAAACCGGATGTATAAATTTGAAAGGAAACACATTTGCAGTTCTGCACTTTTATGGACGAGCCATTGTGCTGCGATCGCACGTGGATGAAAGATGCTGTTGCCAACAACATGACCGTAAAGTTAAAAGCATGTATCTTTCTCTCTTTGTTCTGATTTGGCCCACTACAATCGGCAACATTTAACAGTTCCAGAGATTGACAATAAATCAAGTGGGTTTCAATAAATAGTCAGTGACAGATTTATTCTTACTTTCGCTGAAGTTGACCTTTAAAAGTCTTTGGCGAATAATAACCTGTCATCCTAATTTGTATCTGGATCATTTGTCAATGAACTCAATGATTAATAAGTGTTGCTACGCTTTTTTTAATACCTTCTGAATCACAGCGTGGAGTACTTAAACTAATAAGAGCCTTATTCTGTTAGTCTGCTGAAAAATTGTCCAGATTTGAGTTCAAAATGGCTGCATGGAATGGAGTAAAACTTGTATCAGGATGTCGGTCTTTGGTTAAAATAGAATGTTTTGTTTTGAAATTTTGATTGGAGAACATTAGTTATTATTTTAAAACATAAATAATGCTCATTCAATATGCCTGTAAGGTTGCTTAAGCCACAATGGAATTAATTCAATCAATGTTATGATGTGTTTCAGAATTTTCTTGCTTCAAAAAGTGGTTTTTTTTTTTTATCGCTTTTAAAACTGACAATCTATACGAAATCACTGGGAATAAAAAAAAAATCTACGGCATTAAATTTTGCTTCTTTCTGTGTTCTAACAGTATAATGAAATATTTTTCGTAGAATATTTTTAAAATAGCGATTTTTTTAAAAATTTTGGATGAATATTGTTTTTGCAATATCATAGCGTATGTGTTGATGCTTTTTCTAATTCGCCGCCTACAGGAAAATCACGGGAATGGCGATGAAATAAGCTTGACTTCCAATGTTTAATAAATTCTCAACAAAGAAAAGTTTCCATTCGATTTGTTTTCAGCTGATCAATACAAGAAAACTCTTTCTGTGGTGCTAAACTATGCTTTGCACATATGTAAACAGTTAGCAAACATGGTTATTTTTTAAATTATAATTTTCCTACAATACTATGTACGTTTTCCGCTGGATGCTACCATCCAGTATTTATTTGGGGGGGGGGGGTAGATACACGGGATCTTGCTGGTGTTTACTATCTAGTATTTTAAACAGTAACACATATACTGTTAATTTATAGTATCAACATTCTATGCGGTTAACTTCAGACTTCATATTTAAAGCTTTCATTCATTAAAGGATTCTTACTTTCATTTTATTGATGAAAAAATCACTTCGAAATTTATTTTAAAACTGTAGGAAAACATCTCTCTGTTATATTTTCCAACAAAAAGTAACCTAATGTTATTAGTCATTCACCTGCTTATTTTGCAGGTGGTCGTAGCAACAAACCATTTTCTCCTTGTTCGATACCTGTAAGTTCTCGCTTAGTCTCATTCATTATGATCTCAATTATTTAATATTCTCTTAATGTACACGTTATACGGAATATCCATTAAAAAACACTCTAAATTTTATTATGTATGTTCCTGGTATATTGACCCTAATCAAATTAATCAATCCTGATCAATTAATATATTCACAATGATTTGGTCAAATTTTTCTAATCAAAGAGTTATAAATAAACCTAATCACTTATTTTGTAAATTTATAAATTTGTATCCCTTGCCAACTTTTATTTTTAAGTATGTTTCTGGAATATTGATTCCAAACAAATAACAGATCCTGAAAAATTTACTCATCTTAATTATTTTGATCAAACAAAATTCATCATAGATCGATAACCAAACTTAATCAATTATTTTGTAAATTTCTTTTATAAACTTATAACGTCTTGTACTCTAAATTTCACTTTTAAGTATGATACTCATATATTACTCCAGATCAATTTAATAAAATGAAATTGATCTTAGAGTGACAACTAAACTTAATTCTCAATTTTGTAAATTTTATATAAATTTATGACCCATTTTCTTCCATAATTTTTATTCTTTAACTCTTACTGCTCTAACTATGTTTTTTACTGTGATTTTATGGCAGATTAATTGCCATTATTTTGTGATACCCATTTTTCTTTCTATGTTTTCGTTTTTGATTTTTCTTATTTATTGTGAGTTTTATTTCTTTTTCTAGCCATCATTTATGATATTTATTCTGCTCTATTCTATAATATTAACTATTATTAGCTGTAATATTAGCTATATCACTGAATAGAGCAGCCAGTAGGCGTATGAATAAGAGGAGCATATGTTACTCTTAGTGATCGAAAACCGTTCATGTACACATTACCTGCAGATTAATTAGTTTATTCCGTTAATGTGCCGATTCAAGAGTTTTGGGCGTTTAATCTTGTCTATGTGCACATTAACGGCTTCCGAATCAAACAATGATTATTTCACAGTTGCAAAGCTTGAACGCTTATTCGTGAAAAGTTGATTCTAACAATTAATCTAATGATTATTTAACTGTATAACTTTGATTCTTATGTATGTAAAAAAAATAAAGAAATAATATTAAGTTAATTTGTTTAATTGTAATGATAATTTGAACCATTTGATTCTTTTTATTATAGTTTTTTTTAATTGCTTGATGGTTGATTTTTGACTATTTGTTGATTCTTTTTCGTAGTACCATCCCTATATTAGGTAGCAGAAAAATGAATAAATAAGATTATGTTAATTTAGATGCTCAGGAATTTTGCTGTTCCTCAATCAAATATTTTGTTTCTATTTTAATGAGCACCGAATAGATAATGTGAAGATTTAGATAATTTGAGATAGATAATTTGAGATAGATAATTTGAGAAACGAAACAATTGTTCAGAAATTTTGCTATTCCTCGATCAAATACTTTGTTTTATTTTAATGAGCATTTAATAGATAATGTACAGATTATGTAAGTAATTTTTGGAAAATGAAATAATTTAAATGATTACCTTAATATACACATTATCCAGATAATCTGTACAATGACTGATTTCTGCACTTTAATAGTAATATATATTTCTATCTTTCAGGAGGTGATTAGCTGGAGCAATTTATAGATTGATGGATAAACTCTCTTTGTTACGTTAGAACTGTGGATATCGTTTGTCTTTTGCAACACTACCGCGCCAAAAATTCGCTATCAATATGAGAACATGCCAAAATTTATAAAATATCATGAAATTACTTTGGAAAACACTGATTGGATGAAAGCAATCGTTCGACATATGAATTTAGAAGATTGGACTACACTTGAAAGAGTCGGTGAACAGCATTAGATGTCAGCGTCAGAAAAGTCAACGCTCTACTAAGGGACCACAATGATAGTGATTGTCAGAGAAATTGGCTCAGCAATAGGTTCGTTGTTATTAAATCTGAAATGCACACATTTGTTACAAGTATCTCTGCAGATGATTGAAATAATGGATTTTATGCTTATATTGGTCTTTACGTCATTTATCTCCAATGCCAGCACTCAGACGAGTCTCATTACTTTAATAGTAGTCTTGATCGGCTTTTCCAACTATTCTCAATCCATAACTGCAGAAGTCTGAGGCAGAGGTATTTATGTTTTCGACAAATTTTTGTTATTACTTATCTTTTATGCAAATGCACCATCATGTCCCAATATTACAATGTTAAGATATGATATATGTGTGATGATACCACAATTGTGATTAAATTTATTGGGTATTTATAGTATTCAGCGAGAAATCTGTTCCTTCGCCAATGATTCCACAACACCCTCGGATTAAAGACATGTTAAAAACGTCCATGATGAAATTGTTCTTGATATCACATGCCCACAATAGGGTATTAGAATCAGTGAGGCCAGTGGCCGGATTTCTTCAAAAGTCATTTCTAGCATACTTACAGCATATTAAAAATTAGACTAATTATGGGACCAGTTTTATCACCATTCTTTTTATGACGCAGAAAATTGAAGCTCTTTTGCGACTCTATCCCACTTGAAATGTATTTCAATGAATTGCTTTTAAGCTTAAGTGGTCCATGGTCAGCTGAATTTTAATATCGCAACTTTTCTCAGAGGGTACTTTTGGGATGGTCTGGAAAAAGTGATTGTAACAATCACACATTGCTAATGCATGGCCGGACATCTGGAGAATTTGGTGGAAAGTTCCTGAGGGAACTTTATTTCAGTATACATCACGTCAGATGATAGCTTGTATCGGAGAGAGAGAAAGAGAGAGAGTCACAGATAGAGCTGCAATTTATTGATTTCCACCCCTTGTGAATGCCTAACTATCAAATGAATAAAATTATTTTGAAATGTTAATCTCTATTTAATCTCTACGCATGCTTATCTCATCCACCTATTTTTCAATCCATCATGTATTAATCAATCTATTTTTCTCGGTGTCTTGACATTTTTTAGTTTTGAAACATAAAAGTGTTGATTTTGAGATAGATTTAGTATGTTTAACTTCTGTGAGACCTATCTAATTTCAGTTAAGGAGCAAAAGATATTGCTAATTAAAAATTGCCTATTGAATTTACATTTCTAAACATATTAAAGTTGATTACTTTAAGAAATTTTTTTTAAAATGTTATGTTGATTAAGAATACTTTTAAATGAAAAGAGAGTTTCAGTAAAATATAGGAGAATAAAATTATTTTTGACAAAAGAGTCTTTATTGTCGATTTATTGAATATTTAAATCCCCCAGTGTGTATACATATTTTCCATTAGTCATTTCATGTATGAAATATGATCAAAGTATTATGACACACACACACACACACACACACACACACACACACACACACACACACACACACACACACACACACACACACACACACACACACACGATTGTTTAATTAATTGAATAATTTAAAAGATATAACATTTTTTTAAGTGATTTTCTGATAATAGTTATAAAAGTTTATAAACACATTACTTTTCAAATTGAAACATATCAATATGTTAACTTTCCTTTTTAAAATTATAGTTAATATATAGAAGTTTTATTTAGTTGTATATTATATTAAATAAAGATATGTGCGCGTGTTTTTTAAAATTGTTATTGCACTATTTATTCCAGTTGTAACTTCTATTTGCTATTTTGGTGCCACGAGCAAAAAATCTGAACACGTTCGCTGCCAATTTCCTACTCCATACATAATACATTGTTGAGTGCGAAAGAAAAGTTCAGGCAAAACCAAAGAAGTAATTTCCATGAAAAGGTAGGCTTGACCGAAAATTGTATCTTGCGGCTGGCGCATTTGGGGAGGTAAGATATTCAAATATATACAAGGAATAAATAAATAAACAGCTCCAACGGGGGAAAATAGATTTAAACCTATGTGCGACGCAGTGGCGAATGCATATTTTATGTCAGAAATATGCCTTTAATCTTAATGGCATGATTTGGCGAACACTGAGCTATCACGGCCGAAATATGTTATTGAATGAAGGAAGATTGGCGGGAATGGCGGGGATAATGCGTCCGAAAAAAACATACTTTGGCGATGGTTAATCAGATTAACTTCATAAAATATTTGTATCTGTTTTGTTTTCTCTTTTTCCACCACCGCGATGCATTAGCGGGCTATTTGACGAGATTTTATGCGGCTAATTTCTTGCGCAAAATTGTTTTTAACATAGAGTGAAGTGGTTAAAAATAGGAGAGTTTGTTATTTAAGTTCAAAACGAGGAATTTTTTTTGTTCTTTTTTTTTGATAAGAGTATTAACTGATAAGGCGATTAATAAAACCAGTAATCTTTGATAATCTTGTTGTTTACAAGGTAGATTTATGACTCTTATTTTTACACTTATTTTTATTCGGTTTCGTAATAAATTTTATGTTAATTTACTGCGATAGCAGGTAACCAATAATTTATGTATACAAGCATTATTTATTAAAGATTAGGAAATTTCTTTTGCAAGTTAAATCATTGTAATTATTTCTTAAAGTTCAAACATATTTCTTTATTCACATTCTAAATTTTATTTATCTATTGATGTATTTTATTTATTAATGATTTTACTCGTGGTTATATGTTGAAATATATTTAGTTCTCCTTCAACATTCTTCTGATTCAGAGAGTTTATTCAGTCCAATTACCATTTCTTAAATTCAAATCCTTAAAATGATTCAAATCCTTAAATTTAAATTTCTCTTCCACTACTTGTATAAGCATGCAGAGCCCTGTTGTGCTTATGCAAGTAGTGGAAGAGAAATTAAAATTTTTTACTTAATCTATTCTTTAGAATATATAAAGTTATGGAAAAACTTGCTAAAGAATTTTACTGTATAATACCCAACAATTAGGATTCAGCACTGCAGAGTGGAAAATATAGAGGAGCACCCAGTGGATGGGCCATCGTAGCCCCGAAAGTCGGTCTTCATAATTTAGAACCAGGAAGCCTCCAGACTTGATCTTCTACCACCAGAAATATCATTTCACATGAAAGAAATTCTGAAAACGACGCAAACTAACATGCCTTAGTCACCATCAGCGAACACGATGCATTTTTGATTGGTTCGGGATTCGGACTCACTACCTTGCGATAACAAGAACGAAAGCTTTAACCAAGAAATCCACAGCAGCCTACGATTGATAAAATATTTTAAGAATAAACATGCAGTTATATACTCATAAAATATTTGTTCTACATTTAAATAAATACTCAATATTAATATAAGAATAGATGGCTAATTCTATTCTTGTGAAAATATTTGTTCTTAGTTTTAATTTATTAAGAATAAAGGTTTAATTTTTTTTTAATATTTGGCCACATATTGATGTGAACTCTGTTATAATTGCTTGGGGTCCTGGAACATAGAACTGTTTCTATGTTTTTATATCAAACTTCTTAAAAATATATAAATGTTCCAAAAAATAAGAATAAATATTTAGTTAGTTTTAATAAAAATAATTATTCTTATTTTTAATAATTTATAAATTAATCATATGTTTATAAGTTATAAATTTAATGTTATTGTAAATTAATAACACATTCATTTTAAATTAAATTACCCAATTTGTTATAATTAAAAACCCGGTTTTAATATATTTCGTATTTATAATCAATGTGGGCCTATTTCCCTTTCGCACGGGGAAGGGAGCTTACTAAAAGTAACTGATGATAATAATATTCATTAATTTATATATTAATCATATTTTTATAAGTTATAAATTTATAAATACTTATTATAAGAATATATAAGAAGAATAAATATTAAATAATTTAACAAGAATAATATTTTCCGATGACGTGATTAAGAGTCCTCTTATGATTGCTTGGGGCTCTGGAACATAAAATTGCTTCTGGAATTTTTTACTGAACCTCATTTTAAAACTAATAAATTTTCTTTAAATAATAATAATAATTTTTATATAAATTAAATATTTTCAATAAGATTAAACTTTACCTGAATTAATATATATATATATATATATATATATATATATATATATATATATATATATATATATATATATATATATATATATATATATATATATATATATATATATATATAATAACTGATAGATAATTAACATGAATTCCTAATTTAACAGATGAATATTAAATATTCATCTTTTGAAAAAAATATAAATAACAAAAATAATATAGTTGATTTTTTGTAAGTTTAAACTTTAAATAAAAAATTAAATAAAAGATATAAAATATTCATGTTTCTTCGATATAGTAGAGACTTAACTCTATAAATGGAATGATTTACTATGTTATATATTTATGACTATAAGTCTACATAGGATATTTTAGTGTATGGCAGTCACCCGTAATGGCAAATTTCATAAGAGCAGAAAGAATAAACTATATGTCATTTAGAATAATAAAACTTGTAATTTAATATAAAAATTACTTTTTGTTATATGTTTAAAATCGCTAGAACTGCCTGGAATTTATAAATAAATTTTAATTAATGACTAAAACATATACGCTTTAATTTTTATTATTATCTGAATTTTTTTAAATATTAAATTTGCGTTAAATGCAGATTTGGAAGGTAATTATTTTTAAATCAAATTGAGAATTCGCTAAGATGAAAATTTGCAAATTTTAATTCTTCTTAAGAACTGACTTTTTGTAAATTCATCAGAATTTGTAAAAATTATATTTATTACATTTACTCTAAACTATCTTCTGTTTTTGGCTTATCCTCTTTAACGATCTGACATTTTTCAGATCAAATCCAATAAATTGTGGACAGTTAGAAAGAGTCAATGACTACCAAGGGATCTGAGAATAAATCCTTCCGGGAAAATCCGACGCAATCCAGAATATGTTTCAGTGAGGCTGGATGGGCACAGCAGTTTTTACAAGTGGGATAATTTTTTTAACCGCGTTCAAACGGTAAACATTTTAGATAATCACTTGAGAATCTGACCAAGGCAGTTTGAGATTTTCGGTCACATTTTATTTTCAGAAGAGTTCCAGGAAATGTTCCAGTGTACCATTGGTGTGTTGGTGGAATTTGCAAGATTTGAAAAGATTGAATGTTGTCTAGATTTTTCATTAGAGTAAATTTCCTCATATGTAAGAGAAGAACACAAAGCTATTTTCTATACCGTATGACAATTTCAATTTAAAATAGCTGCAAAGATTAGATTCACTCTTCTTATTAGGAATGAATCCTTGCTGTTTTGCCCAAAATTGATTAGTACAAATGGGTAATTAGTATCGAATAATTTTACCCATTTGTTAGTACTTAATAGTTTATACACATAAATAGTCCTTGATTTTTTTACAGTTTCTTTGCAGTTACATATGGTAATCTCCATGAAGGGATAGACAGTATTTAAACCTTTAATTGTTCTCAGTAAAAATTGCAAAACTCAATTTTAGACCTTGTTTAAATTTACCTTTGAATCCCTGGAGCATAAATTTGTTTCTGGTTATTTTTTTGCATCAAACATCTGCAAAAAATACATAATTTTTTTGTATAAAAAATAGCAAAACAGTGTAAATACAAATCTTAGAATACTAGGCCAAATTCTTAAAAGTAAAACAAAAGTGGAAGAAAGTGTGTGTAAAAAAAGTTTGGAATATGAAGCCCTAATTTCACGGGATTGCTTGCTTGTTTGGTGTCCAGAGCTATAGAATTATTTCTGGATTCTTTTATTAATCCTCGTATTATAAATTCATTACTTTTTTAGAAGAAAGATGGATTGCAAAAATATTAGCTTGAAAAATCCTAGTGTACCAGGCATTTATCTTATATATATATCTATATTTATCTTATATATATATATATATATATATATCTTTTATATATATTTATCTTATATATATATATATGGGATCTGCAGACACACGTATTTCTGTACCTTTTATTTATTTTTATTAAATCCCTCCCTAGAAAAAATTACAATTTTAAAGTATGACAATTTGTAAAAATATTTATGGAAAAAGTCTAGAATATTAGGCCTTTATTTTCTGGATGTGGGCTTGCTGGACGGATATCTAATCTTCCCGTGTGCTTTTTTACTGAACTAGTTCTAAAATTATGCTGATTTTTTGAAGTATGGGTAACAATACTTAGGATATTATTTCCTTTTCTTCTGCGACTTATTGTCTTCTGCTTAACAGAAAGGGTCTCTTACAATAAATAGTCTTGGCGCTTATTTATTACAAATGTCTCGAAAATAAGCTATGATACCATTAGTTCTCTGGCCTTCCAATACCCCTGAACAGCTCTCATTAAAAATTTAAGTGCAGAGCACTGATCAAGATGTTTAATGTCAACAATTTGTTCTTACTTTCAAATCACAAGAGAGAAGTCCAAAGTTTAGGCCGATACAATTTCGCCGACAAATGAACATGGCCTGTAAAAGGGCGAAAAAATGCTACACTCGCATTTCTAAGAAAAATCAGGAATATCCTCTGGCGTCAGGAAAGGACAAGGCTTACTGGCAGAATCAAACAATGTCTTCTGCTTTGTTCAAGTGGCACGTCTTCTTTTAATCAGTAATTTTACTGAATGTAAAAAAAACGTTACTCAATTATCTCTAAAGGACCCTCGCACCTTTCTTCGCCAAAAAGTAGATCCTGAATATAATATGAAAGGTTATAAATATTAAGTATTCGCTTAATGATTTTGTTTACCAAAGATTTTGTAAGCTATTTACTAAGCAACATCAAATTTTCTATTAGGGCTTCATTAATAATAATTTAAAATCAAAAAATATATATATTTTACCATTTAAAACAAACTTTAATACTTCAATTATTTTCTATTCGATATTCATTCATATATATTTCATCAAGATGCGTTAAACTATGCAGGAAAAAAGAATCAAATGGGAAACATGTGTAATTTAATGAATTGCGTGAAGTGTCAAAAGTTTTTACGACTGACGAATCGAATGCGCGCCAGTCATGTGCAATTTCAGTCTTTTCCCACATATGACTGAATTAGAAAGTTTCGTTTTTGCTGGAATTGTCAGTCAGAATTCATTTAAAATAGATCCACTTATATTCTCATGTCAAAAAACTTACGGTGCGACACGTGTTCCGTTGCCAATCCTTACTTCCTAAAATGTATTATTTTAGACACGCAAAGGGCGTGAAAGTAGTTCCAAAAATAATCGTTTTTAAGAAGATTTCAAAGCCAGAATTTGTTCGTGATGTTATTCAAGGTATGCTGCAAAGCTTGCATAAAAATGCGCGTGCCAATAAAGAGTTGTGATAAATACAGAAAATTTAATTAATTAGAAACGTAATTGATTTTTAATGCCAGAATCATTTCAAATCCTTCATCAAATTATCTATTTTGATTTTCAAGGCTTATTAAGTTTCTAAAACATACATTTTATAATGACTAATGTTCAATTATTTCTCCATTACGAGTAGTTTATTAAGAAAGAAAGGTATACAGTAACAAAAAATACACTAATCTCTAACACTGGTTCTTAATTTCAGAGTAATTTTAATTTTTAATGAAATTATTAAATTTTAGATGTGTATAATTTATTGGTTTTTTGAAGAATGGCTTTCATGAAGAAGAATGTTATAGGTCAGTATCAGTTGTCATAGTTATTAACAAAGAATGTTGTACTGAAAACATTTTATCCGAATAAAGTATATTTTAAGTGAAAAGTATTTTTTACTTAGTATTTTTTTTGTTTTAATTTACATATTTTCAAGTATTCGCCTACTTTCGAGCCAACTTTACTTTAAAAATTAATTTGAATTTTCTTTTATCTTGTTTTTAGATAAATTATAGTGTAAAAACATAAAGTTAACCACAATTTTAATTACATACTTAGGGTAAAATTGATTATTTTCAGGCAAATTTTAGTGAAATTTTAACCAGACGGCTAAAACTCTACAGAAAACTGTAATGAATCAACCATAATTTAATTGGAACATAAGGCTTTTTAGGCAATGTTCTTTGAAATGAAGTAAAATCTCAAAATAATATCCTGCGATATAAAGGAAATGTAGCTGAAACTATGCTGCAATGTGGATATTTTATGAAATTTTACTGAACATTCCCTTTAGAAATAGTTGCAAATGGAAAAATTCTTCATATATATTTAAAATTTTGCTTCATTTCGTAAATAATAGCTTTCAAAATATGCAGGTCAAGTTTCATAAAAATATTCTTATTATTACTTTAAAATATCTTTTTCACGTGGGGTTTGAAGATGTGGGAAACGAAATTATGAAAAAGTCACCTTTAAATTGATAGTTTCGCTTGTGACACCGACGATTTTGCCACTTTTTTCCGAATGCATAAACAAAATAACATCCTCCTACTTATTCTTATGAATCGTCACACTACAGAAAATCATATAATTTAAAAAAAATAAAATAAACAAAATACCACTTACGGTTTTGTTTTTCAGAAAAATGACGTATTTTAAAAATTTTGTACCTTAATTTCTGTTTGTCACACAGTAAAACGGAAAACTGTTTTGGAAACTGGAAAGTTCTAAGTGAAGGATTCACAAATAAAAATAAAAAAAGGTTGCATTACATGTAATCAAAAATAAATTTTTCTACCAAGGCAGATACTTATTGTATTTTTAAAAAATTGATTTACACATGACAAATGTTAGAGTGGTTACTAGGCTCAGTATGTTATTAAAGAGACATAATTTACAGTAGAAATTTATTTAATTCGTAACTATTGCAACTAGTTTTAAACTCAAGAATGTTTTTGATATTATTGAAAATTATCATTTTTCACGTATATGATTATTTAAGGGCATGAATAATCATAATCTAAATTATGAATTGTACTGTAAAATTATTTACAGTTTGCAGTCTATTGCTTGGATTATTAAAATGTGGGTGATGTATAGTAAATTACAGCACAGTAAATTTAATTAATCTCAAAAAATTATAATGATTGTAAATTCCAGAAAAATTTTGAAGATTAGAATTGTAGTTATTTTTTATATTATTTTTTAAATATTTCCTTGATGTATTTCAATCAAAACAAAGGTTACGGTACTCACACTTTTCGTATTAACCTGTTAAAGTGAAAAGATCAACAGTATAAAAATGATACTTTTAATGATACAGTATTAATTCTAAGTTGCAGAGTGATTTTACTTATTAATGAAACTACTTTTTTTATATACTTATATAATGAATTTTTAGAAGTATGAGTTTTATTATGACAAAAGTTATAATACATAACCCATTGTATAATTTATTTAAGAGGAATGATATACAGTATATAAAAATTTAATTAGCCTCTAAGAATTATAATATTTATTCTAAATCAAAGAAGAATTTTATTAACTTGGGAAATTATTTTTCTAAAGTACATGACACATAATACATATCTTAAACAAGAAAATTTTATTATGAAAAAAGATATCTATTTTATTGATTGCTCAGTTCTGAATTTATCAAAAATGAAGGATATTAAATAATATATTTAACTACTATTTAAAAATTATGTAGATTCTAATACATTCCAAAGGTAATGTTATAGTATATTTTAATTTATATGACTTATATTGTGCGTTTGTAAAGATAATAAACGTTACAGTATTAATACGTTACGTAGATTGTATTGAAAATAGAATGCAATAATGTGATATAAATATTTATGTAATACACTACTGGCCATTAAAATTGCTACACCAGGAAGAAATGCAGATAACAAAATGATATTTATTGGACAAATATATTATACTAGAAATAACAAGTGATCAAATTTTCAAAAAATTTGGCTGGATATATATAGATCCTGAGAAATCAGTACCCAGAACAACCACCTCTGGCAGTTATAACAGCAGTTATACGCCTGGGCATTGAATCAAACAGAGATTGGATTGCATGTACATGTACAAATGCCCATGCAGCTTTAACACGATGCCACAGTTCATCAACCGTAGTGACTGGCGTTTGGTGACGAGCCAGTCGCTCGGCAACCATTCACCAGACGTTTTCTATTGGTGAAAGATCTAGAGAACGTGCTGGCCAGGGCAACAGAAGGGACAGAAGGCGATCGAGTTTGCGAGGCTTAGTGCCAGAAGCTGAGGCTTCTATAACTAATTTTGATACCTTGCAACTCGAAAGATTTTGAACTCAAGTCTACCTTCCAACAGCCGCCACCTGCCTCGGTAGACGAGCCACAGAACCATACCTTGATGAGGCGTGTTGACACACCGGCACCCACTCACTTATATTGGCAAAAACTCTCGTAGAAGATTTGTATCAATTCCTTTACGAACCGTCAAGTCCTATTCTATTCCTCAATATCCCAGCTCTCGACCGGACCATCGTCAGAAGCGCGCTGGTATTCCATCATTGGAATGTCATCCGACGCAATGGACATTATCCTTTTCAAGATAGACCAGTTGCGCCGGTCCAGGATGGTACTCAAGCTTTCGCTCTTGTACACCAGTTTGCTCCTTTCCTCCGAGGTCCTGGTACAAGTCAGCACGAAGTGGAGACAGTCTCCCACAACATTGCACGAGCGACATAACTCGCTTATCGGATACCCTCGTTTATGAAGGTATTCCGGCACACGTCCGTGTCCTGTCGCTATTTGGGCAACGATAGCATTACCGAGAACTCTTTTATCAGAGACAGTTTCAAAGAATTTGTAGGTCTGACGACCCACCTCTTCATTTTCCCATCTCAGTTGCCATACACGCAGTGCTTCTTTATGCAGCACCTTTATCAGGTGCGACCTTGGACGTGACAGGTCCAGCGTTGGCTCTGGAAGATTAGCAGCCTCTTTGGCCAGTACATCGGCTCTTTCGTTTCCGAAAGTGCCTACGTGTGCACGCACGTAATGTAAGCGTACCTCTCTTTTACAAATGGCTTCCTGGTATGAGTCATTCGCTTTATTAACCAAGATGTTGTGGTTATTCGGATCGGCCAAGGAGTAAAGGGAAGACAACGAATCACTGTATAAATGACAAGTGTTGCCTGGGTGTACTTTGAGCCACTCTAGCGCCAGCCCCAGCGCCGATATTTCCGCCTGGAAGACAGAATTCTCGTCGCCAAGTCTAGCACCAAATGTAACGATCTCATGCCCAAAGTACATGATGGTGAATCCTAAACTAATTTTACCATCAATGCCTGATCCGTCAGTAAAGATTTCCAGACCCTCGCCAGTAGGCTTTTCGCTATCAAAAGGTACGCTGCAACGCTCCGCAGTGTGACATGACAGAATGTCTACCCTCTGCTCAATGTCGTCTGGCCGCAGATTTACCTCGTGAAAGATATATGGCCTGCGCTCCACCAATACCATCAGCTTTGCATACTCTATGCCTGCTTTTATATCTAGCGGTAGGACGCCCGCTAGTACTTGTACGGCAGCTGTAGAAACTGTCCTGTAGCATCTAGTTAATGCCATGAGTGCCGGTCTTTGAACACTCTGTAAGTGGCCACAGATGGTCTTACAGTCCAATCTGTGTCCCCATGCCCCTACACCAAAAAGAGCCATTCTTTCGGTACCACTCTTATAGGCGTTTGAGTAATTCAGGCTCAGCCGTTCGTTGGAGTGCCATTGTGACATTCACAATATTCTGTCTCACCTCCTTTAAGTGGGAGTTGAATGTGAGAGCGCTATCGTATTTTACACCCAGGAACTTAAGCTCCTGCTCGGACTTTATGGAGGTTCCGTCCCATCGGAAGACTGGCGGTCTCTTCAATTTCCGCTTTCTGGTGACCGTGAGGGCCACTATTTTGCTCGGATTGAAAACCAGCTTAAATGTCTTTCCCCATTTGCTGAGTGCATTAAGGGCGACTTCCGCATTTTTCTCGAGCTTTGCTCTTGAGTCACCAGCTGCGACCAGCAGCATGTCGTCAGCGAAGGCTAGAAGCCTCGTTTCATTCGGCATGTCCAGTCGCAATGCACTGTCTGCAACAATGTTCCAGAATAGTGGTCCACTACATGACCCCTGCGGTACTCCTCTGCTGGATTCGAAAATCAAGTTTTCTCTCGAGCCTTTAAATATTATCTTCCTGTCTTCCAAATAGGACTTCACCAGCATATATATGTTTTGTGGACATCGTGCTTGGCCAAGGAGGAACATTACTCCAGGTCTCCACACGCTATCAAAAGCACCCTGTACATCTAGCGAAATTAGGCTAACGCACTTTCCTGTCTCCTGAAAATATTTGATTGTGTCGTTAAGACACACGTGCGCCGTGTCGCACGAACTGCCCGGCCTAAAGCCATGTTGGGCGGGGTGAAGTGCCTGCGACTTCACCAGATGATGGTATAATCTTTGAGTTAGGAGTTTGTCCAGTACTTTGCCTAAACTAGACAGTAGACAAATCGGCCTGTAGGATCGCGCTTCAGACGCGATTTTTCCTTGCTTCAAAAATAGGACCAACTTGGCATGTTTCCAAGATCTTGGGAAATGCTTTAGAAATAGGCATTTGTTAAAGAGGAGTACAAACATTCCGGGATTACTCTCGAATATAGTTTGCACCACCTCGACCGGGATACTGTCGGGTCCCGGGGCCTTTTTCTTTGCCATAGATTTGACTATCGACTTGATCTCCATCTTAGTAAATGGTAGGTCGTCACATCCACCGCAATAGGAGTCCGCTATATTTCTCATGCCTTTTTGCTCTACACTCTCTTGGTCCGATTCATCCACAGGGAATAAACCAGCTACTATCGTTTTCACGGTTTCCTCTTCGCTATTGCTCAGAGTCCCGTCAGGCAATTTGACGCTACTCATTGGTGTGCTTTTGACAGCTTTACCAACCGCTATTTTGTATGGCAGAGACCACACATTTGATCTCATTTGCTTTTGGCAGAATTTTTCCCAGTTCGACTCTTTTTTCGAAAGAATAAGTCGTTTATACTGGGCCGCTGATCTATTGTACAGCGTTTTTCTAGCCTTGCGCTCAACGGAATCGAACATGTTCTGTATCAAGGAAGGTCCGTACAATACAGGCAACATGTGGTCGGGCATTATCCTGCTGAAACGTAGGGTTTCGCTGGGCTCGAATAAAGGGTAGAGCCACGGGTCGTAACACACCAGAAATGTAACGTGCACTGTTCAAAGCACTGTCAATGCGAACAAGAGGTGACCGATACGTGTATCCAATGGCACCCCATACCATCACGCCAGGTCATGGGTCAGTATGACGATGACGAATGCACGCTGCCAGGGTGCGTTCACCACGATGCCGCCAAACACGGATACGACCATCACGATGCTGTACACAGAACTTGGATTCATCTGAAAAGATGACGTCTCGCCATTCGTGCTCCCAGGTTCGTCGTTGATCACACCATTGAAGGCGCTCTTGTCTATGACGCAGCGTCAAGGGAAGACGCAGCCATGGTCTCCGAGCTGAGAGTCCATGCTGCTGCAAACGTCGTCGAACTGTTCGTGCAGACACTTGTTGTCTTCCAAACGACCCCGTTTCTTGACTCACGGCTCGTGACGTGGTTGCACGATCCATTATTACCATGCGGATAATATGCCTGTCTTCTCGGCTGCTAGTGATAGGTAGCTGTTGAGATCCCGCATGGCGTTCCTATTACCGCCCTGAACCCATCGATTCCATATTCTGCTAACAGTCATTGGATCTCGACCGACGCGAGCAGCAATACTGCGATAAGATAAACCTCAATCCCGGTACGCAACAATTCGACCTTTATCAAAGTCAGAAACGTGCTGGTACACATTTTCCCTTCTTACACGAGGCATCACAGCAACTTTTCACCAGGCAACAACGTTCAAATGCAATTTGTGTATGAGGAACCGGCTGAACAATTTCCTCGTTTAAACACAATGTAGGTGTCGTCACTGACGCCTGCTTTGTCTGAATGCGCTGAAAAGTTAATCATTTGCATATCACAGCACCTTCTTCCTTTCGTGTAAATTTCACGTCTATAGCATGTCGCCTTCTTGGTGTAGCAATTTTAATGGCCAATAGTGTATTATCTAAGAGTTATATTGATTCTTAATACATCAGAACTACAATCATCTGAATCAATTGGGACCGGACTCCATTTTCATAATCAAAATTCTGTTAATTGGATTTTTTCGAAAAAAAGGGTCTATTTTAATTAATTATTGTATGTTGAAAATGAAAGAAAAACTATATATTTTAAAAAGGAATTTGATGAAAAGGAAACACTTTTACATGTTAGGGCACTTACAAGTGATATACTCTAGTACAGAGCTGTAAAGCAAAGTCATTTCTTGCTTTACATCTCGGCCAGAGTAGGCTGTTTCACTGCCTTCACCCGTTTTCAAGCACCCTAGTCGCGCATGCGCTTTGACAGTGCGGTGTAGCATGTGGTCATATTCGGGCTGAGGCCCCATCCAATAAAAAGCAATTTCTGAGCCTACAATCGTTTCTCTAGCTGATGGCCCCATGTTTGCTTCGACTTGGGCACTAGTGTCATCTTCTTCCTTGACACTTCCAATAAGTTGGCCATCATTTGCAAATTGAAATCCAGTCTGTCTAAACATTCATTCTCCTATATCTACTGCACTAGCTTCTGAACATCCAGGAATTTTTAAAAGAATGTTTCTGAATTCTTCAAGAAACACTTCTCTCTCCCTCTCTCATTCTAGTCTTCTTCCTTCTCTTACCTTTCCTTTTGAGCTTTTTCTTTTTTCTTTTTTTCTCATTTTCTGCCTCTTCAGCCTAATTTATTTTTCTAAAATTCTGAGTGCGATTCTGAGTGATTCGGATAATAAACGATTTGGATAGACGGAGTTCGAAAAATTGGAGTTCTATTGTATCAGACTAATTTTTATTAAAATTATTTATTTTGATATACATTATTTGCTACATTTATAAATAAAGTAAATACTGTTTCGTTTCATTCCATTGCAATGAAATATCAAAATTTTAAAAGTAATATTTAAAGTGTAGGGAAAAAATATACCTCAAATTACATGCCATGGCTTGGAAATAATAATTATTGCAAATGAAATAAATATTGTGAAGACAAACTATTCCATGTGATTTGAAGTATATTTGCTCCATTTCAATATGAATTTAATTTTACCAATTGTGAATGAAGTAAGTATCATAAACTTGAGAAGATTCTATGAGATTTGAATGTAGTGCATATTTCCTTCATAGCAATATTTTTACAATCATAAATGTAATTGGAATAAATATTATAACTATAAAAACGTACTATGCGATTTAAATGAATGATATTTGTCCCATACCATCAATTTAATTTTTAATGTGACTTACTATCAAGTTTATACTAAGCAATACGGTAGTTTAATACGAGGTTTAGTAGACAATAATGTGAAAGATATCTTTAAAAAGGTTGTTTTTAATATTAATTTCACAGAGTGTCTCTAAAAGTGAAATTTATTGCTTGAACAAAATAACATGAAAACATCCTATTTCAAATCTATTTGAATTTTAAATGATAATTTTTATAATTATT
The DNA here is from genome assembly GCA_030067965.1 of Latrodectus elegans. Taxonomy (NCBI): domain Eukaryota; kingdom Metazoa; phylum Arthropoda; class Arachnida; order Araneae; family Theridiidae; genus Latrodectus; species Latrodectus elegans. Next base: position 90,465,245 of record CM057814.1, on the reverse strand, counting down.
TAAGTTAGCTCAAGTACTTTCTTAATTATTACGTTATTTTCATAACATTTCGTAAGAAAACAAATTGAAATCAAGCTTAATAATTTCTTTGAGGAATTCCTTTTTAATCAAATGATTTAGATTCTCATTTTGAATTATAGGCTAGATTTGAAATTGATGAAAAATCTTATTTAAAAAATCCCATGTGATCCAGTATTACAAATCTCATAATACAAAACTTTAAAAAAATGTATAGCTTGTATATATTATGAAATATATGAAGATTCCAACCTGTTTACAATAATATCTATTGAGAATACCGAAGTGAGAAGGTGATGATATCTAACAGTAATACAGAGCAATTGTAGTTTCTCATTGAATTAGTTCTCATTTGTAAATTAATGAGCATCGACTGATAAACAGACTAAATTTTTCAATTTGTAAAAAAGTCAAATAAATTATTTTATCACCTAATATGAATTTTTTTTTAAAAAATAATCATATTTAATATAAAATAATTAAATAGTGAAATAAATTAATAATACACTTGCGCACATAATAAAATATCATATGAAAATAATGACCTAATATTCAAATCAACTAGCAATGTTTTAAAATAAGAATTTCGATACCTGTAACATATTTATAAATTCGCTCTTTCTTTGAAATTTTGTAAACTTAATCAAATTATATTTTTTCAAAAATAAATATTCTTATTTGTATTATTAAAAAATTATATTGTTAAACAATAATAAAAATAAAAATTCGTTTAAATATTATTTTGGAATTTAGTTTATATAAAATCTTTATTTTTTACAAAATTAAAATTTCCAAAAGAAGATAATCGCGTTTTGAAATCAGAGCTATACAAAAACAAGTACATTAAAAAGTTATCAATAATGTGTACATTCCTTTTTTTTGTAATCTCAAAAAATCATTCGTTATAACTATTTATTACAGACATTACATAAAATAAAAAAAATACCACAGATCATATTTGTGCAGCAATAAAATAACTTGGTTTCCTTCTTACTTGATTATTATAGTTTCATACTTTTTAGTATTTTATTTATCAATGAAGATAAAATATTTAATGGGGTAAAAATATTCTCTTTATGGTATCTGTGTCGATATATGCAATTAAATTTGCGCAAGGACACTTCTTTAGATAAAATATATGAGTTATGCGAATACACATCCATTATTACCTCTCTCAACAACAGGATTATTAAGAAATACAGTAAACAATAAAAACTTAAAATTAAGCTCAAAGGCTTTTTAGATAAAAGCAGCTTAAGCCTTAATAATTAGATATTCGCCTCCACTTACATGCTAAAGATTCTTAAGTGCGCGCCTTCCTGCAGCAAATCGCACTTTGGACAAACGCCAGTTGAAAGATTTAAAAACTCCAAAATTTTAAGTACTCCGGGACTTTATAAAGAGAAAAAAACAGAATAAAAATTAAGTGTAATATTTCCCCTTTATTTGTGAACGTTTCCGAGATCAATTCTCCAGCGATTTGAAATATGTTCGAATTCCCTTTATCTTGGCGCGGGCTCTGAAATTTTATATTAGCGGGACAAAGGTTTTCGAAAACAACCAAGACAACTTCTGAATGTACAGTTGCCAAGAAATTAAACAAGAATAATCGTTTGGAAAAATGGAAACGAAATTAAATCTCATTTATTATCGGAGGAATTTAAAATTATAAGAAAGAGAGGGTCTGAACGTTTTCTTTGAAGGGGGGGTATAAATCAAAGTTTTTAAAAATGTTTATTTTTTCATTAGTTTGACAGTTCATTAGGAACTGATTGCTGATTTAAAATATTTTTTTTGTTACTTTAGTTCTCAACTTTTTTTTTAAGCAAATAATTAATTTTTATTTTGTGTTATAGATTATTAAATTCCTCAATTTATCTTTATATATTTATCTATACCATTATCGGTTTATCAGTTTAACTTTTGGTACAGTACAATAATGTACATATATATATATATATATATATATATACAGCTTAGTTTTAACAATTATTCCTCAATTCCATAAAATTTTAAGAACTATTATTCAGTTCAACTGTCAAGAAATTATCCAAGCCAACTTAATTTTGACAATTATTCTTCACTTCAATTTTAGTTTTAACAATTATCCTTTAATTCAACTATCAGACAGTTATCCCAGCCAATTTAGTTTTGACAATTATCCTTCAGTTTTTAAGTGTAATTTGCAATCGTGTGCAAAAATAACCCTTGAGCGACAACCTCCATTTCTGTTTCTTCCAGTCAAACACATTCTTTTCTTTGCTATCTGTCTGAGTTTGAGTCTACCTTCCAGTAAGATTGCCAATGGTTTAGCAAGAAAATGACATTTTTGAGGCTGTTTTTTATTCGTATTGATTGACCAGTCGATTTGATTTACGGAACTAATAAATATTTTACAACATTGGGTATTAGATTCCATCATGTGTGCTGAATTCCATCAATTTGTTTCCTATCAACAATTCTTTTAAATATCATCTTGTGAGTTATCATTTACTCATTATTATATTAATTTTTGACACATAATTTTAATTTTAATATTTAGAATATTCATGCTGGTTTGATATTAAATCATTTAACTGTATTTGACACTTCATAGTACACAATCTAATAGATTGTCTTAATGTAAAAAAGTAAATGCAGGTTTGTGATATAATAATAATAATAATATTAATAATTATATATATATATACATATATATATATATATATATATATATATATATATATATATATATATATATATATATATATGTATATTAGAGCATCCACACAAAATAAGGATATGTTATACTTAGGCAACAGTCACATAAATTTAAGCAAATGGCTTGTAAAATTTTAGTATTATATTTTTTAAAAAATATGTATATAAAACTTAGTGGTAAGAAAAGTAAGAAGCAATTTATAAGACTTGCCTAACATGTTTGTTCTCATGTCACATCTCAAATTTAAATTCAAAATTAAAAAGATATTTTTTTCAAGCTTATAGCTTTTAATATATTCTTAATAGGAGATTTCGATGAGAGAAGCATTTTAAGACTAAATTTTAAGGAAAGTGCTTATAAAATATGTTGTCTTAAGAATCACCCAGGAACTATAAATAAATAGCCTAATCTCAAGATTTTATTTATCATATATTTTTAATACCGTTGTATATAATTATCTGTTATAAAATTAGTTTAATTACACCCACATATTACAATTGAAAAAGCAAAAAATTTCTTATGTTGACTGAAAGACTTAATTCACAAGATTTTACATTTTTTGATGTCATATATATATGTATGTATATTATTAATTTTTTATAGATTTATCAAATATATCAAATGTAATGTAGAATAATGAATAGAAAATACGAAATATAGTTAAAAATTTTTTTAAAGAAACATAGACTATAAAGAAAATGGAACGATGTACCAACATGTCCAGCTTCTTCGGGGGGTGTTAACCAGATTGGCAGAAAGTGTATAATGGCTTTTCTGCACTAACTCCAGTCTTAAGAAGATGACACACTCCAAAGCCATAATATATATATATATATTATGGCTTTATATATATACATACATATATATATATATATATATATAGCCCAATAAAAGGATACAGAATGGAAAATCCAGGTTCGATCAGAGCCGGTGTTGAATAAAGGAAGAGGGTGTTGAGTTATTGCTTTCTACGTGTACCTCTATACTGTGGGTGCTTGAGAGTTTTCCGGGTTTCCTCTCTTGGGACACATGAATATGTCTCATTATCTATAAACAAATTAAATCCTATTATACTCTACACAATACTTAGAAAGTTAGCTTTTTTTCTAAATTTATTTAGGTACTCAGCTTTTACGATATAAAAAGACTTAGATTATATTTGATTGAAAAAAAAAACTGTTGTCATATTTTGCTTTGGATCTGACCGTGACTCTTCCTCGAAGCATCTATATCGTAGAACAATACAGTCAAATTCCTTTCACCAACTGAGCCAACATACGAGAGGATATGAGCGTGAGCCGTTTGAGTCACTGCCCTGCACTGAAAGCGGGGCACTTGTAGGAAAGGTTTGGCGATTTGAGTTCATATTTTCTTTGTTCTAAGCTTTTGTCTTAATGTTTGTTATTATGACCACAGTTGTCTTCTAATCTGACATTAGTAATGAAAAAAATATTTTATTTGTTAAATTATTCTATAATTGAAGCGGGGAAACAAAGTTAATTTTATGTCGATTGATAAGTCTTATTATACACCTTTATTTCTAGATAGGTCAATATTTACCTATATCGCCAAATTCAACACCATAGATTAAATAAGCGCAAATTCTAAATTTAACAGACTTTCTTTTCGATCGCATAAAAAAATTAAATCTCGTTTAATGTTTGTAATCTTGAGAATACATAGAAACTATCCTTTTACACTGAAATGTTAAGTGGGTTTCTGTTAATAATTGAAGAAAATGAAACGAAAATAATTATTTAAATTGCAAATTACTTTGGTTTAGTTTATTGTTTTGTTTATTGATATTTTTATTTGGTGTGCTGTTTAGTCTATTGTTCGGTTTGGTGATATTTACATCCATTTTACTTAATTGAATCCACTTTGACCCAGGCCCACTATGTCTATTGTAGCATCCTGAACTTTAGGATGGAATGCAGAATGTTCAATCCTGTTCTTGTTGAATCACCGGAGATAAATGTTGCTTTATCCGATTTCTGCATACGCATATGTCGCAGTGAGTGCTTGGGAATTTTCCATGATTTCTTTCTTGCTATTTGTCAATAAAACTTACTATCTATGAAAATATCTTTCCAGATAAAATGTTGATGGTAAGAAATGAAGAATAATTTTCTGATTTAAAACTATACCAAAGATAGCGTATCGAACAAATTGAATTTAGTTACATGAATCGGAAATTTCATCTCAGAAAATTTTTTTTTTCCTGCCAGAAGTTGATTTTAAATGAGAATTGAAAGTACTATTTTACATCTAAAATGTTGGTAGTAAGTTTTAAGAACTGCAAGGATTAATTTTCAATTTATATAAAAAAGTAGGGGAAAATAATGACTTTCTAACTAACTTATATACTAATCGTATTCTATTAAAATTGTGATGAGATAACTTTCGCTTTGCAATTTTTTAAGATTAATATATACATATATATATATATATATATATATATATATATATATATATATATATATATATATATATATATATATATATATAATTTTTTTTTGTGGTGGGGATATTTAAAGTCACTTGCCTTTACTGATCACCCACAAACTTTGAAGATCTGAAAGAAAGCATTTAGAGAAAAAAAGTGGGCGTACCTACCAATGTGTGGGTGAAAATGATGAGAAGAGCAGAATTCAGTTCACCCAGTGTATCGCCAATGTCGGACATCATTTCCCCAATATGATATTTAAAACTATGAAAGCAAAAATTTTAAATATGTAACTTTTATATGCAAAAATAGAGATATATCTTTAACGCTTTTTGTGCTATTGCAATATGAAATAAGGAATTTATTTTTTACACACCCTGTAAAAACAAATATAAATACACAAAAAATTAAAATAAATTATAAAAGTTAATTTAGCATTCTGGACTTATTTATTCAAATTATTTTGAAATTTAAAACTTTGTATGTTTTTAAATGAAAGCTTAAAAATTCTTTAAGAAAATGAGCATATATGTGTTTTAATTTTATATTTTCTTATCCTTAGTGAAAATGAGGTCATTTACGTTATAATTTTATATATTCTGGTGTTAAAGTGTATCTAAATGAAATTTTTTCTCCTCGCTTTTTTAATTTAGTATTGTGAGAGAGAGCCAATAGAATTACATAACTCAAAATACTGCAATAGATATTCAAAAGTGGAACAATTCGTATATTACGAGTCAAAATTAGACCTGAAAAGGAAGACTGCACCACCAGCCAAGAGTGATGAACTTCAAAAATACCACAGGATGAGGTCCACAAATTGTATGCTATATTTTAAATTAATTAATTCGAACTTTACAACCTAATCAACAATGGCAGATTTCAAGACTTTGAATCAGGAAATAGCCACTATATATATATATATATATATATATATATATATATATATATATATATATATATATATATATATATATATATATATATATATATATATATATATATATATATATATATATATATATATATATATCTTGAGATTTGATACAAATAAATTTTTTACAGTCTATTTATAAATTTGCCATGGAAAATTTTTAAAGGTATTCAAAGTCATTTTACTGTCACAATAAAAATTACTGTTTGTGACATTTAGCTCGTAGATATTCATGTTTGCTTAAATTAAATTTTGAACAAGGAATTTTTTTGTCTATTTAGTATACTATAAATTAGTAAATTTATTTTGAAAATACCTAGGACAATCATGCTATGTTAATCCCAATTAGAGGAAAATTGATTATGTATCAGTTTAGATTTTTCTTTTTGTAAATTCCTTATAATATTCCCATTTTTTGTAATGAAATTTCATACAATTTTGTTCTTAGTATTTACTTTTTACATTACTATATATATAAATTTTTGAGGGAAAATGTATGGAAACTGCAAGACAAAATACTCTGAATAACAACATAAAACTATTTCTTATTGGTAGAAAAAGGACTTTTGTAATAAAATACAAGATCACGTGATTTCATCATTATCTTAGTAAATTTATCATTATCTTAATAGTTTAGTTCATAATTATTAGCACGTGATTTTATAATGATAAGTCTTATTACCTATCAAAATAATTTTATATATTTGTTACGAATATTTCGTCATGCAAGCCGCAAAAATAAATAATTTTTTTTAAGATAAATAAGAATGATTTATCATTAAAAACATTTTTCATTTTTATTTAAAATAGAATTTTAACTGAGTATAAAATCAATTTTACTCTTAAAAATAATCGTAAAATATCAGCACACATTAAAACATTTTTAATCTCCATTTTTTAATATTATTTATTTTTTTGTTTTATCGCTTACAATTAAATTTTAAACTGTAAAAACACAATGTTTCTTACAATATTTAATACTACTTGTAGAAACATTGTTCGAAAGAAAAAAAAAATACAGTTTATTTTTTAGAAATTAACCATTTTCTTTGTCGGGCATATTTTACAGATTTATTTTAAATAATCTTGTGTAATAATATTTTATAATTCTTTCAAATATCAAAATTCGACTAAAAAAAATCTTGTGGCAATTTTTTTATAAGTTAAATTTTCTTTTATATAAGTACAACACGAAAGTTTAATATATGACTCATCTGGGCAGTCAGAATATAAATTTATTCTACAGTAAATAATCCCTATCGTTATCGGCCGGAAGTCCTAAAAGATGTTTTCAGCAAACAAAGTTGGGATCGGGGGACGAGGCTAATTGAGATAACAAAGGAAAGTGCTCGCAGATAGGACCTCAGACGGTAAACAATCCACGGATTTTATGAAATGCCACTAGAGGGGAGCAATGGGCGCACAACCCAATGAGATATGGCCACGAAACATTGCACCCAATTTCAACCTCGATGCGTCGCCTCCATAAAAGTTGGGACTCCGAAATAGCCCCATCCATTGCGCGGAATCTTCTGAAAAACAGATGTTCAACATATCCCTCCGCTTAGAAAAGTTTGAAGGGGGAAAAAAAGAGAGAAGCACAAATAATAAAAATAGAGAGGCAACAAAATGTAGCACCAAACTAACGGTAGTTTCCTGCACTTGCCACCAGCGGCGCTATTTATAGCTTGCGTCGGAAGGGAAATATAATGTTAAGTATGTATGCGAATAAAAATTGCTTGTAAGCGTTTTTGCTGTGCTGTAGGTCCAAGACGAGAGGCATGCTTCTTCTTTTATTTTTGTTCTATTTATTGATTTATTTCGGGAATTGTCGTGGATTAGGGAGGCGAATTGCTCTGGTGGTTTTGGCATCAACTGTCAGTGGGTCTGTTGTTTTTAGGTGTTGTTGCATGATTCACGAAGACTTAAACGTGAAGGAGGAATTTGCAACTGAAGACATATTTAGAAGCAGTTTCTTGTTTGGGACCTTTCAATCAGGGCTTTCAGCTAACAGGGAATGATTGACTCCTTGTCCGATACCAGATTGTTATAACAAAGAAGTACTCAGCATTAAAAATATTCTTTTACCTCTTTCTGAAAGCTGTTCCAGCTTAACACCCATTCAAGAGATTTAATCTCGATTAAAGCAAAATAATGTTTCATTTTAATCTAAATTCGAGTAGAATCAAGCATTATTCTCGCTTTTTATGTGTATTGCTTGCTTTAATTATTTCACAACACACTCATTATTTCTAAATAAAATCGAAGTTTAATTTAAATAGTCCATGAAAATTATATTCTAATACGGATTCTTCATAACTTATAACGGCCTTATAAATTATGGAATTAATCCTCAAAATATGTGACACCATTACAATTTGATAATATTACCATTTTCTAATCCTTCATTTTACTATTCAAAGCGAGGCAACTAATTCAAGTGAAATATGCTTTGTATCAATTCGTCACATACAGTGAATTCCCAACCACATTTTGGGTGGTGACCACATTATCCCTCACTGTACTGCTGGAGCTCCGTGGATTGCGGAAGTGTTCACGTTTATCTGTGATGTCCAAAATCCTTCCGCTGATGTGGCGTGGATGTAGAGAGGAGAATGCAGCTCAGGTGTGACCTCGTCACTTGAATGTGCTTCAAAATCATCAGGCATTAGATAATGGCCGAGTATTCCTTTAGATGCACAGTCCGGGTTTGCCTGCACTTATATATATATAACATATAAATTTTCAAATATTCGACGTCTTCTTTCATCTGACATAGAATGTTAAACAATTCTAGCATTACAACGTTATTATAAGTGTAGATACACACTGGTACCTGAAGAAATGTTTCAAATAAGCTTCGTGTCAAAAATAAGCAAATTTCAAATGAAGTATGCTTAAGGTGGAAAAAGCAATGCTGAAAAGGTAAATACAACTGACGAAATAATCAAAGAGAACAGGTATTATCAATAATAAAGTTGTATATTATTTACGGAAACATTACTTTATTAATATTAAAAGCCAAAATTATATAAAGCAAATGATAAGTGCCTTATATTTAAAGAAAAAATTGTGTTGCATCAATTGTAGTAACGTTCTTCAAGACGTTCAAGGAGTATCACCTTTCTTGTGTTTCGTCCCGCTTATGAATATTACATTCATACCTGCAGTTAGTCAGTGACGAAGTTTAAACATCGGAATAAACACCTAAGCGCAAAATTAAAGTTATTATTTTCAACAAATTTTTGCTTTTAAGTAACTACGGACTTCTAAATTTGAAAGCACATATTTACCAATAAAAATGGATAACCATTTTATAAAATATTACTTTTTCTATTAAATTATTCTAAAGATTGTTTCCAAAAACCGTTAACTCAGTTAAAAATATATAATTTATATTCACTCCTGCGGACAGCAATTTTTCCCAGTGATGGTTATTAAAAATTATAATCGGGATGATTAAAAAAAAATTAATTAATATAACATATGTAATAAAATATATTAGATTTTTGGTGACTTTTCTTATGATAAACACATTTACCATCACTTCATATTATCATGGATGCTTATAAATCAGGGAATTTGGTAGTAATTAAATTTCTATGAAGTAAAATAAATTTAATTTAAACCACTATCGAATCAATTTAAATTTGATGTATTTATTATTTTCTATTTTGTCCAGCCTAATTGGTACTCCATTTCTATCATACTATTTATGGCGCATAGGACTAATTTGAAATAAAATATTGAAATAAGAATCTTACTTAGAGTAAGATATTATTTTTGATAAAATACTGATAAAATAGTTTAATATCAGTTGTGCTGTTATAGTTTAACATGGCCTAGTGCTGAGACAAAGGTTTTCAAAATGGAAGATCCTTGGTTCGATTCTAGGCATTAATTAATAAATACTTTGAAGAAGGAATATGTGGATATATCAAACAATTTCCACCAGTCTGAAGTCCTGTTAGGCGATCCGTTAATTGGGTTCAGGTATTGTAATAGATATTAATGAAGGGATAAGATGAAGAAAGGTTTTGATTTATATATTCTAAATCCTCACTTATAATTTTCGATTCTGGCGCCATCTAGTGGTAATTTCAGAAATATTCATTAATTTATTACAAAATGGGGAAGCAGCCAGTAGTTGAGTAGCAAAACAATGCGACGCAAAGAATAATAATAAAAAATGTTTATGAATATAGTGAGTGACATATTTATCAATAAAGTACAATTGAAATTGCCCATATTTAGAGTTTATGTGGCCCTTACCGTGCAGAAGAGTCTTCTATTTCATTTTGAATGCCCCTTATATAGAAGGGACTACTGGATTGTTCAAAGTATAGAAAATCCAAGGAAATTTGCTGGCACTTTAGTATTTAGTCCTGCTATAGACTTCACTGTAAGGGTAAAATGAGAGACCATTCATAAGTTTAGTATCGTATTAATATGTTGTGCATTTAGCAAAAAAAACTTATTTTATTTTAATTTAGTTTAAATTTAATATTACATCATATTGAATCTAGTGAAATATTTATTAGCTAAAAAGAAATAGAGTGACTGATGCCATTTTTAAATACAAAATATATAAAAAGAACATTCGAAATGATGGTAATACGCGTAACAGCAACATTCAAATAGCATTTCTTATTTGAATCTGAATCACGATTCAAAAGAGAGAAAACTCGAAAAACTCAAAGCACCCACCCAAAACGGAAAGAATGCAAAAATGTAGCTTCCATGTTGTGTTTATAAATGGTATGTGGAACATCAGATTAATTTACTGAAAAACACTTAACTGAAATTAATAAAATCACTCATGCAATATTTTTCATTATGCAACATCACACGTTCAAGATTTGAAAATAAGCGACGTGTTCTGAGAAATATTTTATGGTTTTAAGGGGTTCTAATGGTTTTAAAAGTATTTAGAAGTTCTCACAATATATAACATATGGTGATGTTATCCGTAAATTTATATCATATTTTAATAATTTCATATCTAATTCAGAATCAGGATACTTTTTTTTTCGATATCAAATTTGAATTTGATTGTTTTTGAAAATTGGATTGGAAATGAAAATGGAACAAAATTGTAATTTTCTAAGTCGAATGAAACTTTTTGCGTTAGTATTTCATCTTTAAAATATCGCTTATAGAAAAGCAAATTTTTATATGTAACACACAGCTGCATGATTTGCAAAATTCAAAAATTTTGTTATTATTATACGAAATTACAAATATGGTAAAACAATGAATTACGGTACACATATTTTATTAAAAGTACTATTTGCAAAAATTGCAATCGCAATGCTAATCCTAATTTTTTTAACCAAAAATATATCTTTTAATATATTAAATGTCCGAAAAGTTTTCCTTCAAAATGAGATTAAAACGGTGCAAAATACTGTAAAACTCTTTTGCAAATATCTTGGTTTTAACTACATTTATTGCAAACAGGAATTAAATAAAGATTATGTTATATGATTTATATAATTATTTCTTACATTAATTATAAAGCTTCATTCTTTTTTCAAAAGACAAATAATTTCATTGATCGTTCAAATAACAATTTTTCTTTACTTTTATTCAAAATTTAATTTAAAGGATGCAATAAATTTTGAAAGGATAAAATTTCATAAAAAAATAATGTATTGGATTAATACTTGATGAGAAAAAGAAAATTGTTCGTCTGTTGATCTAAAATGGATTACTTTGCACTTATTTATAATAAAGTATTTACGTTTGATCACTTCTAAAACTTTAAATGCAAGTAATATGAAATTGAGCAATGTTCGTATTAAAACATGTAAAGATAAGACGGGAAAGAAAGACACATAGAAACTAAAGATGCATAATATTTATATCGGGACTTCTGATTGGTAGATAATAAAATTCAATCAAGGTGCACTAAGTTGAGTAATACTTGTATTTATGCACTTAGAGGTGTGATGGATAAAAATTCATCCAAAGCACACAATGATGTATTAACTTAAATCTAAAGATGGCATAGTAAAAAGTCAATATCCAAGGAAAACAAATACGAAACAGAATGAACAAATATGAGACAGCCAAGAAAGTGAAATTGAGCAAAGTTTGCTTAAAGAGACATAAGATGATGACATAAGAAAGAAGATGAATCAAGTAATACAAAATCATGCAATATTGCATTAAAATATGTAAAGAATGCAACAAATTGCATATAATACTGGTCTTCTGCTAAGATATATCTGGAAGTGAGAAAATAAAAGTTAACCAAAGAGCTCAGATTTGTGTAATGTGTAATGGCTAACAACAGCAGGATTGTAAGAAGACGACCAAGGAACATGAATTTGTGTTATATTTGTTTTATGACACATAAAAATGTGATAGGAAAAGAACTCAGTTAAAGAACGCACAAAGATGTATAATATCTGTATTCAGACAGCTAAATATGAAATAATTAAAAATATAAAACAAGAATCGCAAAATAATCCATTGTTGGGCAAGAACACCGAAAGAGGAGATGAGAAAGATCAACAAAGAAACACAAAAATGTAACAGGAAAATAATTTATCCAAATAAAACAAAATTGAGCAATATTTAGTTCTAAATGACACAAATAATAAGTATTGTGCAATATTTGTGTTAAAATAAATGTGAATGCGATAGCAAAAGAAATCATTCAAAGAAAATAAAGCTTCAATACACAGTTTCTGAGAACAATCCGTAAAAAAATAATACAAATCAGTCAAAAGAAACATATAGTTGCGCAATACCAGTATTAGAAAACTGAGGATGTGATTAAGAAAAATCTAGTACACAACACTTAAATATATATAATACATTTATTTGAATAACAAAAGGAAATATTAAAAGAATATAAACCAACGAACACAAAATTTTTGTGCTAGCATCAGCATACTTCTCATGAGCTGGGCTCTATAAGTCAGAGAAAGCAGCTAGGAAAGGATCTTCGTAATTTAGAAATAATGATCAAGCAGAAAACCCCCCCTATTACTTTACCTGCCACCTTCAGAGGTATCATTTCACTTGGAGGGCACTGGGACCACGACCTATTTAACATATCCCAGCCTCTTTTGTGAATATAATGAATCTTCGGTTAAATCAGATATCGAACTCACGATCTTTCGATAATGAGAATAAAACACAAAATTGTGCAATATTTGGGTACAGACATTAGGAGATTAAATAATTCAATCAATAAAAGAATACAAAGATGAGAGAGGAAAGAAATTTAACCAAATAAAGCAAATTGTGCTATGTTGGTATATTGTAACTCAAAGATAAAAAAAAAAAATCACCACCAAAAAAAATCCAAAATTACACAGTATTTCTATTGCTTGGTTGATCTTCCTTCTGATAAGAATGATGACTATCTTTAACAGAAATATTTTAATATTAAAGGGATCTCCTTCTCAGCATATATTTTTAATACAAGTTGTGGCATTGGTTTAAATCACTTTTGCAATAAACACTAAAGAAAGTTTAAGAAAGTCACCTTATGAGGACGAACACCCCTCACACGATTATTGAAGAAACATTTTGAAACGCCAGCTCAATACATTGCTTTAAAGAACTTCTCCAATATGACAATCACTCACATTATGTTATGAAATGGCTCTAACATCAGGAAATTAATCATCAAAGAAAACAAACTCGCATCATTAAAAGGATTGGAAATGATGTTACTTTCTTTCTTATTTTTTAGAAATAAAATATAAGCTTTTAATGATTTTCAGAACTTTTATCCAGGATAATTTCTGAAAAATCTGTGGCCATTGAGAAAAATTAAAAAATATGTTTCATTTATGAGAATTTTGATGGTATTATATACGTCATTCTCTTTTTTAGAGTAATTTGTTTGCCTGTACAAACAATGACTATACCGAGTCAAAACTCTAGCCAAAAACAAATATTCCATTTCTGTATATAGATTCACCTAAAGAATTGGTTATTATATGTTATAGAATTAACAACGTTAAAAAAAAAAAAAAAAAAAAAAAACTATCACTTAATGCCTTTCGGTTAAACTGAAAATAAACTTTTTAAGTTTACAAATGCTCGAATTAAGAAAATCTAGCTTAATCAGATATTGTTTTAAGGTTGCAAACTTTTATGTTGAATATATTCTCGCATGATGTTTTATCTAATTCGAACTACTCATTATATATCTTTTTGCCCAGTAGAAAAAAAACGATTTTACTATCTTCTTTCATTACATGTTGTTTTATTCACAAATAATAAAAAATAATAGAAACATCAAAAAAATTGTATTGATTTCATTGATAAAGATTCATAAAAAATATCATCTTTTAACGTTTAGCTTGGGGGTTTTGTTGTTGTCAGAAAATATATTCCATTCATATTTTTTGTTTTAGGTAAGAATATTAATGATTTTGATTACCACTCAAATGTTATTAATAGGCAGAAATGTAATTAATAATCGTATAATAATAAATAACCTTTTCCGAAGTGAATGGTAAAAATGCACCATGATGAAAGCATAATAAAAACTGACAAATAGTGTGTTGCATAAAAAAGGGCAGAAGAAATCCTGCCATTTTTGTCGATGCTTCTAAAAGAAAAATTACTTTGAGGAACTTTCGCTTACAACAGAAACTCGATAATACGATGACGCCTTCACATTATGTTGAATATGTGCTGAAAGACGATAAGAAGAAAAAATAAATTGCTAATGCATTGTAAACCGAAGACTTGAATTTAATAACAAGAACCGACTCTCCGTCGAATGCCGCGGGAGAAATAAGACAACGGGTTTAACGCGCGCAAGGAAATAGTCCCAGTGGAATAAACCCACTTTAACCTTGCATTTCATTAAACGGCGTTGCTAACTTTATGCATGCACGTGAAGGAGATAAATTTTTCTAAACTCTCACTTTCTGTCGCTCTCTCTCGCATATACATATATACATTCTGGGACACATTCTTCGCCCAATCCCGGGCTTCGTTTGGCACCACGTGATTCTCAGCTCCGAAAACTGTATCGATATATCGATTAACGATATTCTGCTCAGAAAAGCGCGGGCCAGAATTTTCGTTTGCAACACTTTTTTTTTTTTTTTTATCCTTTTCCCTTCCTTTTATTTGTCCTTGCTACTTTCTTTGATACTTTGCTAAAGTAACATGTAAAAATATAAAAGGAGATGTATCCATGAAAAAAAAAAAAAGAACAAATTGTGTTTTTCTACTTAAAGGTAAGAGCAAAGCGAGGTTAAAAAATGAATTGGGTTTGTAAAAGGAGAATATAAAGTTTGGAAAAGAAAAAAAAGAAAAAAGAAAAAGAATTGCTCTTTCCTTTTCGGAAGTGTGACGCTCAATTTTAAAGATGAATGTTGTTATTAAAATAGTTGAGTTAAATTCTTACTATTATTTATCTATTTTTTCATAAATTTTGGTGAAAATTTGTAAGTTTATGACATAAATATGCAATGCGAAAAAGTACATTTTTCAAAACGAAAATCTGTAATTTTTACAAAACATTTTTTAAAAAAAAAAAAAAAAAAAAAAGTATTTAAGATTTTTTTATTCTTAAAACTATTATACTACTTCTTTTATCAGAATTGTTATGTTTCAATTTATAAATCTTAAATTACAACGATTCAGGGAAAATATTCAGATTCTTGAACATTAACATCCTTTTCCTTAATTTAAATATTTTGAACCATTAAATTTTTAATGAAATTCGTTTTGTAGTATTTAACAAAATTCTCCTTAAAATGTAATTTAAATGCACACACACATATAAAATTATACTTTTACAAAAAATCTTTTGAAGCAAGTAAAACAACTATTTTTAAAATATTCAAGAAATTTTGATATTAAGAATTAGTGATAACTACACACAGACACGAAAAAGGATTCTTATGTAAATATAATGTGTTGCACAGTCAAAAAAATATAGAAAATTGTTATGCATAATTTCTTCTTTCTTATTCTTCTTAATATTAAGTTTTTATGCCATTAATATTTTATGTAAATTAACACAGATTGAAATTTTAAAGTGAGAAATAGTTATGGATTGATATTAGTGTGTTGTGCTTAGAAAATTCGATTGCATTATGGATACTGAAGATAACTTGCTAATTTATTGTTATCGAAAAAGATTTTCAGAGTTTAAAAAAATTATGCCGTTAAATATGTATGATAGTGGTATATGAAGCTCAGGTATTATGATGGTATGATGTGAACTTATCTGTTCAATTTGATTTGGTCTTAACAACCAATAATCCATTAATGAATTATCCATTTTACAGATAATCAGCGCATTTTAGAATTCTTTAAAAAATCACTTAAAAATATTTCTTCCCATTGACTGTAAAACCTAATCAATTATTATGTTTTTATCAATTAAACCCATTTTTAGTAGTTAAAAGCTAGCAATTTATTATAAATGGTTACAGATTATCCAATTTTTGTGGTTTTTAAGAGAGCCACAATTCATTATCACGTTAATCAATATATTAGTAAATTTAAAGTAATTTTTGCAATTTTGTAATTGCAACAGGCCAAACCTATCCACCTATATAACTCAGCGTGCCACAGAGTTAAATATGTTTGTGAATCAATTAAATTTCTTCTGCAATATATGCAGAATTCGGAAATAAAAGTACATGATAAAGATTTGCAGTTTTACTATGTATTTGTTGATTATGAATTATTACACACACACACACACACACACACACACGTGTGTGTGTGTATGCATAAGAATAAACAACATAACAATCATCACTCCTTCAAAATAAATAAAAAATTAGCACATGCATTATGCATCTTTTAAATATAGATTTAGCAAAAAAAATAAGCAACATAAAATATAAATAATGTTTCTTTTATGTAATTAAATAAAAATTAAAATTTTAATATGAAATTGAACTTTACACTGCGGTATTTAATATTACTGTATTAACTAAAACGATGCATAGAATAAAGTAAAATGACGCTAACAATTGTGTGCAATATCCCATATCTGGCACGCGATTTGCTATTCAAGATGGATGATACTTTATAAAGGATGGAAATATATTAGATGAATATATATAAAGGTAATGCATTATTTCGCATCTCTTTAAAAGTAGTGAAAAATCAGAAATTTAGACTTCTATATTATTCTAAATTTACAATAGGATTATTTTTACATTGAAATTGACTAGTAAATACTTTTCAAAATGATTCATTTGCACTAAATTTATTTCTCTCTCTTGAATTCTAAATTTCATAAATATAGTTTTCGTGATTTAACTTCTCCTCACATACATACATATTGGTTCAATCGAGCCCAGTGTTGTACAGAGTTAAAGATTTTGGAATTGTACCATGTGAACGGATTTGGAATACTCGCTCATCACCAAGTACATGGTAATTTTGAACCATGGCCAGGTGACAAAATTACACCTGAGTTAGCAACCTCCTTTCCACATACAGGCCACACCAGCGGAGGTACTCTGGACGTCACATATTTACGTCCCCAACCCATGGAGATCCAACAACCCAATGAAAAAGAATATTCGGCCTCCATACCAATCACTGTCCGGAGCAAATGAGGTTTCACTTTGCTGATCTGAACGGGAAGCGGTGTCAAATTTCTGAACCCCTAGAGTTCATTGCGAAAGACGAACTGGTGGCCGAGTGGTTGTGCCTTCACTTTAACAATTCGTGGGTTCGAACCTCACTTTAGATTTGGATGTTTCTAGTGGTTCGCAATTCTTTTTGAACCGTAGATATTAGTCTAATTAGTCCTCATTTAGAAAAAAAGGACTGCTGAGATACAAGCCCACCCCGAAAATGAATAATTCTAAAAATCAATACATACATTTTACTTTTTTTTAAAAAAATTCAGCTTTAAAAATTAATAACTAATATAAAAAATAAACTTAACTTACAAAAATGCTATATTCCTTTTTTGCAGGTTTAAATTTTTTCATTATTGTAATGGCCACTTATTGGAAATACTTGAAGCCTAAAATGGAAAAACTTATTAGTAAAAGTAATTAATTTCCCTAATAAAAGCATAAACAAAACACACCTCCACTTTTTCACTTCCGAAAAAAAAATTGCATAGCTTACTTTTAATCACCCAGACTCTTTTCTCTTTTTTTTTTTTTAAAAAAAAAAGAAAGTGAAAAAAATTGCGTGTATAAATAGGAAAGGCTTGCTTTCTAGTGCATCGCCAATTCTCTACCCAACACACTTCCTTGCTTTTTCCATTACTTCCAGAAAGTTTGGCGTAATTAATGAAAACGCCAAAATGTTTAACCCCTCCTGATTTGGATGGAAGCAATGGGAAGGCTTTTTTTTTTTTTTTTTTGCCTTCAAAAAAAAGCAAGATACTATATTTCTTACTCTATAAATTACACCGCTAGATAATGCGGGATGGAAATTTCGTGCGGAACACTTTATACGAGCTTTTGTCCTTGATTAATTGGTTGAAGAGGCGAGAATGTAAACAGAGCGGGCAGAAGAATCAATTTCAACAATAAATCTCACTTTTGTTTCCAGTAGACTTTCCACAGAAAGAATTCTTTCTCTTGTATGCAAAATTCTACTCGATTTGAGTTCATAATGCTGAAATAATTGCGTTTTCTTTTCAGAATGGTTGGGAGAATTTTGTGCCATTCAACACTTGTTCAGGAAAATCAGGCTTCAGAAGCGGAAGAAGTAACAATTTGTAGCCTTTCCAAGTAGAAGTTTAATGCACCAAGTTTGAGTTTAAGCTGATGAGTATGAATCTTTAAGAAATAGTTTCCTTCTTTGGCGGATATTATCCCATTTCTTAATGGAATAAATATTTTATATATAATTCTTTTGATTCATTGTTAAAATAAGCAATATACCTGTATTAAGTGTGTGTCGAAATAGTAAACTGAGTGTCAAAAAAAGTTTATTTGAATACCTTTCGAACATATAACAATCTTATGTGAATTTTAAAAGAATTGACAAATGAATGACTTCGTTAATTCATCGAGTAAAATTATTATTTTATATTCAAGAATGAATTCCACTCGGACTTACAAAACTTCCAATATCAGTAACCAAAGTTGTAACAAGCATTTTTGAACTGAAGACTAGAGAACTCTCCAATCATCTGTTTGCTCGGAAACATGGAATTAGAGAATTATGTTGAAAATAGTGATACTAAAACAGAATACTATAGTAAAGAAATTAACAATAAATTAGGGAAATATAATGTAAAAAAAAGAAAGAAACTTATGAGATGGAATGAAAAAATAAATCAAAGAACTATGATGGGAAAGTGTGATAATAAATTAGAAAATTTATGAGGAAGAAACTGAAAATTAAATCGAAAAACTATAATTTTGAAAATGTAAAATAGAAAAATTATGATGAAAGAAGTATAAAAATATATCAGAAAATTATGATGAAAAAAAGTAATAATTAGAGAGCTTTTGATGAAGAAATTGAAAATAAATCAAAGAACTATCATAAAAACAGATATAATTAATCAAAAAACTTTGGAAAAAAGTGAAGATAATTATGATGAAAAAAGTTTTTATGAAACAGAAAATATAAAATGAAGAAATGAAAATATAAACCATAAATATATGATAAAAATGTTAAATCGGAGATCTTATTGTGATAAAAAATTAGGAAACAAATAAGAGAATTATGATATGAATAAAGTTATAATGAATTAGTCAACCTATGATGTAGAAATTGAAAAATAAATTAGAGAACTATGAAGAAAGGCATAATAAATTATCTTAGATAAAGAAATTTTAAAAAAATGAATGTGAAAAATTGGATAAAATAACTGATAACCAGTAAATTAATGATAAAGTATTAAAAATAAATGGTAACTATGATTGAAAAAGTTATAAGCTATTAAAGAATTTATGCTTCTAAACTAAAAATGAAATGAAATAAACAAGTTACAATGAATCAGTAAACATATGAGGTAAATTTTAAAAATTATTCTGAAAACTATGGTGAGAAAAGTGATTATAAGAAACCTTATGATGAAGAAATGGAAGTAAATCATTGTATTATAGTGAAAAAAGATATAATAAATCAGAGAAGTTAAAAAGAAATCGAAAAAAAAAAATCAGATAATAATCTTAAAGTGATAATGACATGGTGGACTGACATTGAGAAAGTAATAATGAATTGGAGAATCTATGATAGAGAACTTACGTAAAAAATTAAAAAATAAACATAAATATAATGAAACTAGTTGTAATGTACAAGAAAACTATTATAACTAGTTTCATTTTCGATATTTGATTTATAATGATATTTGAAGAATAAATCCGAAATTTGAGAAATCGGAAAAATAAATAAAAAAAACTATGAAATTTGAAAAATAAATCTCAAAACTATGATGAAAACAAGTATTTATCAGAGAATTTACAATAAAGATGAATGAAATAAATCAGCTAACGTGGGTGGAAAGAATTACAATAAATCAAAGAACTTATAAAAAAGTTGGAAAAAAAAATCAAGGAATAGTCATGATGTGATAATGATATGATAGAGAGTGACATAGAGAAATTGATAATGAATTGGATAACCTATGATGACGAAATTAAAAATAAATCAGAGAATAAAATGATGTGAAAAATGGTATTTTACGAGATAACAATAGGACTTTTAACTAATCATATTTCCGATGTTATTAAAAGAGTTTGTTGCTTAGCGAATGTTGAAGGATTACACTTCGAAGCATTTTAATATATATATATATATATATATATATATATATATATATATATATATATATATAAGTGTTAAATTCGATCTAATCAGAAAGATACCATGAAATAGTCAATACAGACATTGTTTTAGAATTTGTATTTCAAAGTAAACATCAGCTCAATAAATATCCATAATATTAATATCTTAAAAAAATACAATTTAAGAACAATAGTGAAATGTGAAATACAGCTCTAACAAGTAGAGTTATACTAACCATTATTATACCCAGTATATACATATATATATATATATATATATATATATATATATATATATATATATATATATATATATATATATGTATGTATGTATATATAGTTGTTAAAAGTGTAGTCACATTAAATGATGACATGATCATCAAAATTATATAATGAAAGGAATATAAAAATGTACTAATATTTTTATAATATATAGACATAACGTCTAGAATTGAAGTTGTTTCTGTAGAAGTTAATTTTATATTCGAACTGTTTTAACACTAAAATTATTTAAAATTATTTACAAAACTTCTGATTTATATAGCATAAAGTGTAGTTGAATCTACTTATATAATATAATCAAAAATGGCATTAAATATTTCCTTATGTTTTTTATTTATCAACAAAATCTCTAGTATTTTTTTAATGCCAAATACTTATTCATGTAAAATTTCTTCTATTATTACAGTAGATTTTCTTATATGTATCAATTTCAGCCTGAATACATCAATCATACAACTAATGAACAGGTTAGATTTTAAAATTATTAATTCAATATCTCTTAAAGGAGTTTTGAGATAGTATAATAGAAAAAAATGGTCACTCTAAAATTATAATTTTAATGTTTCATTTTCGTATGACACAGTAATTAATAAAGTCCACAAGATAATGAAATTTCGACTGATATTGCAAAGGAGATTTCAAAAATTCTGCATAAATAAAATTAAACTAACTATTATGATGGAAATTTAACTATCAAAAATAATTGTAAGATGACATTCTTTGGATGAGTATTTACAGAACCCACAATCTTTTAGTTGCAAAAACTCCAAGCGGGCACCAAGGGATGACCACTCGAGCTTCAATTCAACAATACATATATTCGATTCCATGCTTGAGAATGAATTTTTGTAATGGCTTAAAATTCATACTTTAAGCTGTAATTCCTAATCGAATTAGTATTAATGTGCAAAAATGGACATATAATCATATATGTGTACCAAATTTTATATATAAGGGATTACTTTACAAGCTGGATTACAATACCTTTTACAAGTTAAAAATCAGTCATATTTAATGATTAATATTTTTGAGGATTATTATAAGTGGGAATAAATACTCAAATTCGTTTATTATAATAATAATAATAATAATATTAATAATATATATATATATATATATATATATACATATATATACATATGTGTGTGTGAGTGGTGTAAATAAAATATGTAAATTGTCATAAGTTATTACATGCAGATTAGTGTTTACTGTCTACAAAGTCACTTAAAAATAAAAGAAACATGATAAAAAAAGTGAGCACTATTTAAAAAAAGACGAAGAGATATATTTCAAAGCTAAATGGTGGTTGACATTTCCTAATTATGAAAGATAAGGATGTGTTCTGAAAACAGAAAAACAAGAACACAGAAACCAAACAAACAACAGAACCTGATTGTAAAAACATGAGCGGGAAAGTTGCAGGGAAAGTTCAGAAGCTCATTATATGTAATCAAGTCGTAATTAAGCATTTTTGCCAGAGGAAGGCTTCAATTAATAAAAATGCCTACTCTCGAGGGAGATTCCTTGCTCGTTCTACCAAACTGGAGCCTACTGCACGACATGTTTGTGAGGGCTTAATCCAAAAGGCCGGTTGTCCTCCTACGAGACGCATTATAACACTAGTGGACCATGTTTTTGCGATGTTTAGTTAATGAAGTAGGGCGAACATTTCCCCCTTGGCTTACAATGAATAATTAGGGTAGTAGGCAGGGAAAAGGGGAACTTGTGCAGCAGTGGAATGCCTGTTCAGTTGATTTATACGTTTCTAATTTAGTGAATCGTTTGCGTTCGTTGCATACTCTCAGCTATGTGAATAAACTCAGATATTATCGTCTGCAATATGAAAGCGCTAAATCGCCATAGTTTTATTTAGTCTAGAATTTTTCTGGCTAACCTTATTACCTAGTGATTGGTGATAATTATTTTCTGGTGTTTTTGTTTATAAAAAAAATGCTTCGTACCAGGTTTGTTTTGGAGGTAAAAAAATATGCATAAAAGTAATTATATTTTGTTAGAAAAGGCTTAGGCAATTCAATGAAAACATTTTATTATATAATTACTTATCCCATTTTGTTGTAATTATAATTATTTATAAACTATTACAGAGATAAATACAGTAGTCTCATATCTTCATAATGTTCTAATTTGTTTTTTTTAATTTTATAATATATTTTATATAAGTTAGAAAATTCATAAAAATAATTTTTTCTCAACCAAAATGTTAAAACACATTTTTGATGTAATAAGATGGCCTGTAAAAACATTTTCAGACTATTATTTAAGTTTATTTGTATCAGTAAAATCACATTTATCGATTTTTGTAGGACAGTAATTTGGAAAGAAATTCTCGATGACGAATCAGAGCTTTACGAATTTAATATTTTCCAAGTGAAACAATTTCCCATTTTTTTCTGTGTATAAAAATTTAAAACTTAAATCACACAGATTTTCAAAAAAAGAGGGGATGGGGGGGGTAGAATTTTTTCCATTGCTGTAAGTGATATAAAATCTTATTGAAATATTCTTTTTTGTAGCTTCTGTTATACATACGTAGATTAGGAAAAAAATATTTTAATCTACTTTTCTTCGTTTAATATTTTAATCTACTCTGTGGTTAAATACTATGAATTCTGTCAAAATTAATCTTTAATTATATTTTTTGTTTCAGATTAAACTGGGAAGGATTTAAATGTATATCAAATCCTGAAAGCTTATTCCAAGAATAATTTATTTTATTTTATTAATTAGCGAAAAAATCAAATCAACTGCAATGATTCGAACGCATTTTTTTTTTTACTTACATTGCGTATGGTGAATAGGACACTTTATTCTAATAGAGATGTCACACTTTCTTGGTCAGCAAAATTAACAAGTTCAACTTTCACTCAGAAAAAAGCAATCTTATTAGGTTCATATAGTAAATTATATTTAACGTATGAGATTTAATGTACTTTGATGACCGTGGATTTTATTTTATTGATGGCTGTATTTGTTTTGCACATGAAGACTAATTGAAGATGGACTGACAATTTAAAATGGACTTCAAAAATCAGTATAAACATTCAGATCTTACATGGTATTCGAACTCATGAAGTGATGAAACGAAAGCCAAAACAATAACCATTGAGCTGTCATATTTTTGTGAGAAGAGGGTGCCAGTTAAGGAATCAGTGTTGTTTGTCTTTTAACCAAACTCAATATCATTAAGTATGCTGAGTTAACAAGTCTGTTGCTTTAATACAATGTAAAGTAAAAATAACTTTATTATTTATGGCAACTTACAGTGAAAGTGAAAACTTATTTGATATGGAAAAAAATGATAGTAGAATATCGATTTTATGCATACAAACTTTATTTTATTGAATTCTTGGATTTAGAAATTTTTCCTTTACGTAAAAATTAATTTCGATTGGTAAAATAATGATTTAAGAAAATTTTAGTCATTAATCATATTATTTTATTAAATTTATTTCGAAAATTATTTTCTAGACCGGTTAATAAGCAAGTTTTTATTAGAGTACAAGTGGAAGATATTTCCAAATCAAAATATTTCTTTCACAGTTAATAAATCGTATCCATGTGAAATGACTCACTAACTCCCACCGTTACTTATGGGGAAAGGTGTCGTTTTCATATTAGAAAAGTTGTGTGTTTGATATCTGTCTCGGTTAAAAAATCCACATACTAACAGGGCCTTTGCATGTCGAATATATTAGCATATAATTTCCCTGAATTGGTGTTGAGTGGACATTCTTAGAAAAGAGTACCTCTCAGTTATCAACGCAGCCGTACGGTTGTGATTTACAGTTACAAACATTTTGGAGGATGGCACACTGTGGTTTTGTAGCAGGACAGTCTTCTTTGGAATATAAGGGTCCGGTCTCTATCTTAGACATTATTGAAGTACTGGAGACAGGATGGTGCACTCTTACCTCTTCCATGAACATCCATAAGAGTGTGCTTGGTAATTTCACGGGTTTTATACCTTCTGCTAAGGGAATATGATCTGCTATTCATGAAAAGTCTTTCTGAGGACCAATTTAAGGTGTGAATGCTGAAATACTTAATAAACGGGCTTCAACTGTCCCCAATGCGATGGCATAAAAAGACAGCTAGAAAGATTTTGTCTATTACAAAAGCAGTGCCAACTCATTAGTATTGGTAGTGGCGATTGCTATCGTGTCATAAACATCCCATGTTCTTCTCAAGGCGTTCAATATGCGAAAGTTGATTTTTTTTTCTGGTTCTTTATTGGAAACGGAACTTGTTACATGGCAACAGACTGGCATAGACAATTTCCTATTCTCGAGTTTATTTGTAGAGTTCATTATTGTTCAGTTGATGAGCTTCAATATTTGACAATAATTCCCTATAACAATGATGTTGGTTATATTAAACGGCTACAGATGTCAGAAATAAGCACACAGAAGCTTCACAATTACATAACATAATCTCTGAATAATATTGAGCAATATTGCTCATTTTATGTATATATGTTTAAATCTAATTGAATGAATGAAGATATTTTTTAAGTTATACTGAATTCTTTAAAAATATCGATAAATGAATGTGTGTAAATTTTTCCTAAATTAATAATAGTTCATTTTGACTTATTCTTAATTTAAAAAGTTTTTGAGGAATTTATTTACTGTGGATAATTTATTTACTGTTTTATTTCTAATATTTTTTCCGGAAATACTAAATCCTCATTTTCATGATTTTTTCAAAACAGAAGAAGATTCTTTTTGACTGTACTGAAATATATAGCATTCACCACCGAAATGTGTAACAGAATATAATAATTTTTTTTATACACTATAGCTGAAAAAAAGCTGCTTATCGGCATACAGTATTTTTTTCTTTATTTTTTTTTCATAACAATTATTGTGCCATGAGAGATACGATAAACCCTCAGCATTTCACTTAAATTTAATTAATTCAGTCATAAAGGTACTTTTAATGATTCACTGTTTTTCTGATAGGTGGCGCTTCAGATGTTAATTTTCTAATCCCAAATTGCGGTCTCAGACATGTTTATTTTCTATGAAAAGGATTTTCGTACAATATTACAGATATTAACTTCAAAATAAGTTTGTAAAGATTCTAGGACGTATAAAAAAGTATGAGTTAAATAATAGTCAATTGTAATTAAAATATCGCGCGCCTTTTAGTGTCGAAAAATTAAATAACGACTGTTAAAATTTCATTGATGTGTTTGATGCTTTATTTGAAAATAATGGAAACAATAAAAATATGAGGCAATGGGAATTAGATAAAAATTGCTTAAAGTTGGGCCGATGTCAACCTCTGTTATCGTTAAATAAATTAAAAGATATGAGAGATGCTATTTTATTCTCCACAAACCATCCATCACTAAAAATATTGTAAAAATGTTAAAAATAATAATAATAATAATAATAATTGTAAAGTTTCTAAAAGAGTAAAAATTTGTTTGTAGTTATTTCTTGGTCAAAAACAACAGAAAAAATGTGGAATCATCAAGAAAAGAAAATGAAGGATAATTTTCTATGACTTTCAATGTGAATAATTAGCTATGACTTTTAATATGCTGTTCACAGTGTTTATTTCAACGAGTATAATATGCAAAACTGCATGTTTCCCAATAGTTAGCTATGTATCAGTGATTAAACTGTAAAATGTGTTACAATGCATATTTTCAGTTCAGCAAAGCTTTAGAGGGAAGTGCACATCATGTATATAACTAAGCATAAAACATGTGTTTGCAAATTCTATAATCAGAACTTGCAAAGATTCAGGTCAGGTGATTATGATGGCCTTGAAGATATTTACTCGTTGCTCCATTCATATTGTTGTTGATACACCAGCATATTTGCCCAAACCTATTCCCAATTGGATTCTACTAGTTATTAGAAGCAGCTGGGAGGAAGTATTAGCAATTTAGAAGAAGGAACCAAACAAAAGCCACCGAATATCTTAATTGCCCTCATCAGTGATATCATTTCACTTGGAGAGCAATGTGAACACAACCTATTTAGCGTGGACCAAATGCCTTTGCTGAATACGAAGCATCTTTAGTTTAGACTGGATTCAAACTTATTTCCTTCCTATAATGAGAACGGCTTTTTAACGAAAGAATGATTCAGATTCAGAAGAGAATGATTTTACATAAAAATTGAGCGATTACACATCCATGCTGTTGCAGTGTTGGAAGGATATGGTTGCGCAAATATAATCACAGCTTTCCGTATTGATGGTACAGATTACAGTTCGAAAATGAAAAGTAAAATACAAAAATAAACCAACAAAGCATAATTATCTTTAGAGAATGAAGAGAAAATATTAAGATTTAGAATAGATTCTCTGTTGCCTCTATTCTGCAATTTCGGGGATTGACAGAACCTTAAAGATGAAATTTTACGTTATCTGCTTACAAAGTGCTCTATGGAATTTCTATGTCCTAGCCTGAAAGTACACAAGGTGTTCCTCCAGTTTTTGCACGTATGCAGAATTAGTTTCCTTTTCATGTCAAATTTCAAAAGATTAGTATTGTAAGATGTTTTTTGAAATTTCATGTACATTTCAGGACCAGCATGCCTTTTGTTCAGCTGATCTCTTGTGAGCAATACGTTTCGAAAGCACAGTTTGACGTGTTCTGCTAAGTTGTAATCATAACCGCCACTGAAGTCGAAGCAACCACTTTTCTCCTTGTCTTACTTAGGTTCAAATGAACTCGTCAAGTCGTCCCTTTGAAATTAACCGTCATCTTTAAATCAAATTCAGTCACATGATCAAATCCACTTCTTTTATCCTCTGATATCCGGAATTTTTCCATTGCAGTTGCCGCAGAGTCATGACTACTTTCTCAGATGCAAATTAATAAGAACTGCATATTACCTGTTTCTTTCTCATCACAAATGCATTATAGGATATGCATACTACCCACTTTTTTTACCAATTTAAATTTAGTATAATTTACGAAGCAGTTATTTTTTAACATATTATGACAATCTATTAGCAATTTTTAAATTAATTTTACTAATGTCTCATTTGCAGAAAATTTCGATTATTTAAACAATAAACAACACTATAATATATATATATATATATATATATATATATTATCATTTATTGTTTAAATAATCGAAATTCTCTGTTAAAAATAACTCATTTAATGCAGTAATACATTTACGGATACTCCATCATTTTATCCATGTACTAAAGTCAAGTACCAGTTTAAAAACTCAAGAGTAGTCGAATTTCTGAGACCTTCTTTGTACTTGAACAACCCTGTATATATATATATATATATATATATATATATATATATATATATATATATATATATATATATATATATATATATATATATATATATATAAGACTTCTAAATTTTGAAATTAAATTTATTTGGCAGTATTGCTATATTTTGTGATTTAAATACTAAAAATTTAAAAAGAAAAATAATTTTTAAGAATGATGATTGATAAGCAAACTCGGAATATTATTTACTTTATCTCTCCTTTTTATAAAATCTAACATAATGACAGGTTTTTAGTTTTAGGACATAATGACAGCTTTCCATTTCTCTGAAACGGTGACAAGTGCATTTCGCGCTTAGAATATTCAATAGATCTCACATAGTTTTTGATAAAGAATTTAATAATGAGTTTGATTGACAGCATCGAATTCATGGACCAGAAGACGATTACGATTCACTTAACGATTTGGAAAGTTATCGTACTGCTAAATATGGGAGGTGAAATGTATGAGGAAGTGTTATTTTGAAGAGTTTCTTTTATAACAAAACAAGTTTTATATTTTATTGTGGATATAATTAAGAAAATGAGGGTAAGCTTTAAATTTCAATAAAATATATCAGAGAAGAAAAAAAATATTTGTGAGAAATAATAGCTTCTGACATATCCAAGAGCAAGATGAAGGTTTATAAAATTAATGCAAAATTGTTTTATTTCTTAAGCTTCTAGTGATCAGATTAGTAGGTTTTTGTTTCGATTCTTTGTTTACTGCGGAACATAAAGTACTTTTATTTTTGCATGGAAACTATCTAAGTGGGTGCTTGAGAGTTCTCAGAATTCTCCCATTTGTTACATAGGTATGCTGGCTACAGTACTACCTAGAAGTATTACCACTTGGAAGTTTAAATGCTTTATTACATTTTCAGTTTCTTACATTATCTGATTAAATTATCAAAGTAGATGGGAAATTTTATAAATATAAATGACGTCATAAGACACAGTACATGTAAATTTTAAAAAGAACTGATGACGTCACAATTTATGAAAATATTGCATTCGTAAATTTGTGTTTGTTGTAGTCATATATATATATATATATATATATATATATATATATATATATATATATATATATATATATATATATATATATATATCTATATATATTTTAATCAAAATATAGTCACATAAAGGGCCTGGGTAGCTTAGCGCATTCGTTTTCATCGTTGGAATGTAGTGAGTTCGAATATCGACCCAATATAAAATATATTTGTGTTCGCAAATGGCGGCTGGAGCAATGCTAGGAATGTCTTGGTCGCCATGTCCACTAGGTGAAATAATGTCTCTAGATCAAATCTGAGGGTCTTCTGCTTGATCCCTGCTTCTAAATTTCGAACTCTCACTTCCGGAGCTACGATGGTACATCCACAGGGTGCCCCACTGTATAAGATGCCCTCACTCCCGTCCCCCCTTGTAATGCTGATATGGGGAAATCCTTATAGCCGCGTCATTATACGACAGCAATATAATGAATTAATTAAAAAAAGACGATTTTGAATCGTTGAGTTTTTCCACTTGGGGTCGCTAGACGAAATTACGAGTTTATGTAGTAGAAATGTTACAGAATTGATTTACAATGAAAAATTCCTAATTGGCACATGATTTAAATATTGAACTCTTAATTTCCTTAATTGCTTCAAAGTTTAAACTGCAGAAATGTGCAGGGAAAAACGCAGGGATATGTACTCACTTTCCATCACAGGATTTCCCTGCTTATCTTCTTAATAAAAAATACACATTTCTTAATAATC
Organism: Latrodectus elegans; assembly: GCA_030067965.1. NCBI lineage: Eukaryota > Metazoa > Arthropoda > Arachnida > Araneae > Theridiidae > Latrodectus > Latrodectus elegans. The sequence continues at coordinate 90,435,101 of CM057814.1, read as the reverse complement.
CTTATTCATAGGGAAAAATTCTGGAACACAATCAGAGAAAACTGTACCCATTAAAGTAGAAACTTCCCTGCTCTCGTGTTTATCGGGAAAAATCCCTGCCTAAAACCACTCACAAATCCTGCTGAATTATCGGCAAAGTTGCTAAATAGAGCATGAAACGGGAGGATAATGTTAGTATACTTAAGATAAAGGATTAATTTCGTATTTTCTTGGAAACTTTATGAGGTGATGGAGCTCTTCTCCGGGAAACTTATCACTCTCATTATTAACGTCTTAAAAGTAAATCTTTTTGGTAAACAAAACATTTTAAGAAGCACCGCTGCCTTTGAGCCGTTTTTAAATTGGAGATTTCCCTAGATGCTAATCCAGATAGGAAAAGCGAGCATCTTAAGGCTTAAGATGGTTCGTTTTTTCCATTGAATTCGATTTAATTATGTAACTGATGTTTTTTTAAAATTGAAATACCTGATATACGAATGAAAATTTAAATAGCTATTAAGTAAAAGTTTGGGGTACCTCTTGACTATTTTGGTGTTTTTTTGATACTGAGATTAGTGCCAAGATATGACTAACAAGATGGCCTCTACACAATAGCTAAACTAAGATAAATTAAATTTTATTGTCTGATTCTTCGCCAAACCATGCCAACTAATTCTAATTCTACACCAAACACGGTTATAGCTTTTTTCCATCTAACTACGCTTCTAGTGAGAAACAACACAATGTAACAAAGTTAAGATTAAAAATACACAAGATGTCTGATACTAACGATATGCAATGCTCGTTTTCATAACTGCTATTAAAAGTGGAAGCACTCTCGTTTGCTTGCGTTATCGGAAGGTAGTGAGTTCGAGTATGGACCCACCTGTCATGTTCATCAAAGGCGCCTGGGTCATGTAGAATAGGTCACGATCGCAATGTCTTCTAAGAGAAATGATATCTTTGAGGGTCGCAGACTAAGTGTGGGGATCTTCCGATTTGACTTTTCTCCTAAATTATAAAAGACTCCCTACTTTTTGAATAACGATGGCACATTCACTGATCGCTCCTCCATACAGATTGCCATCACTTCCACTTACTCTTAGTGTTAATCAGGAAGAATATCATAAGTTGCCTGGCATTAAATATAAAAATATTATTAATTTATTGGGTGTTTTACAATTACTTAATTAAAAAACTAAGATAGTACATAATTATAAAATTAATTAAAGCTATAATATTAGGTAATTTTAGAACGTCCATTTTTATATGGTCAGTGAGATTGATAAGATATGTTTAGTATAAAAGTTTCTCTTTCCTATTACGGAAAAAACACCACCTATTCTTATTGTACGATGAAAATGAGTTTTTCGGTGGTGTCTTGAAAAGGAAATATCTTTTCTCCTTTAGAAAAGAAATCTATAAACACAACTAAATGTCCTGTACAAGTTAGAAATTTCATTTAATTTATCAACAATATATGGTGCACAAAATATTATGACTCGTAAGATATGTTGAGATCCGGAAGCTTAGACACAGGTGGGAGGTTCAATTCTTGGTCAGGACAAGGTAGACTCAGTCTTTCATCCCTTCTGTGGGTCGATGAAATTGAGTCCCAAGCATGCTTGGGAGCTAAACACAGGGTGTTTCGCATTAGGCTGACTAACTAATAGGGACATATGCTTCGCACCAAAGGTTCCTCGGTTGTTAAAACTGATATGGGCACCTGTAGGCCTTGGTCCCCATACGGGTGCGTCAACTATTTAGCAAAAGATATTAGAAATGAAACCTACTCTGAGAAGAAAGGCAAAAAATTAAAATCAAATGAAAGAGAAAGGTTTTAATTTTATCTCCCTGAGTCGATTCATCTTTAGATAAAGAAAAGCGTCTTAGATTAAAATAAAAACAAGAGTTCTATTTCGTAATTTAATCTATTTTGAACTCGATATAACGATTCTTTTTGTTTGACTGCTTATACAGGTAGACGATTATATAGAATGATCCTTACAGAAATGCAAAATTTGATTTTTTATACATAATAAATTTATATTAAACTCTTTTATGTTTAAAATACGCCACAGAAATACATTAGGGAATCAGAAACATTATTTTTTTCTTAATTTATTTGGAAAATAAATGCACGGAAGTTCAGCATATAACTTTTCATACCCTTTTATAATAATCATAAGAAGCATCAGCAATAAGAATTATATAAAGCGCGCTAAACACGCGCCCTCATTTGTCAATACCAACCGTTCATTAATTTCATTCAATATATGTTAACCCACTAAAATAAAAATAATTAGTATTTTGAAGATGGTAGCCAACAAATTATGCAAGACTCCATATGCCCAAGATTAACAATTAATTATAGGCTATTTAATTAACGCTTCGTTTATTCGGTAAGTATCATGGAAAAATTCTCCACAAGTTTATGGCTGCTGGTGTTCCCAATTACTTAAAAGAAAAATTCCTCCTCCGGTTACTAATAAATATAAAAGTTATACTTTATTGACTGATAATTACCTGATCGATGTTGTTATTTGGAAATGGCTGTTAAACCGTTAAAAAACATCGCGGCTATAAGTAAAACTCTCGCAGGTAAATTCCCTGTAGGTTATAATCACTTTTAAGAACTTTATTTATGATACTAGTCGTAAAAACTGCCTCTTTATCTTGACTTCTAATACGGATTCTTATTTACTTTCTTTAAAGCTTCTCTTTCACCGTTTATTTTATCCTTTTTCCTCTGTATGCGGTTCACCTGAAAAAAATCCGGAATTTAATTTAGAAAAGAAAAGGGGTGACGATAAATAGCATTGATGTTTTATGTAAATTTGAAAATTGTAGAGTACTTTTTTTAAAAAAAATATAATCTTTTTTTTAAAAGAGGAATTTTTCATGTTTTAGTGGGATTCTTTTAAAGTAAGCATTGTGTAGAATTTTAGTTGTTAAAATAAACTTAAGTTCATTGTTTTTTTTAATTTAATTTTTTTTGGTTATTTTAAAAGTTTGAATTTAATGGATATTTTTTGTATTTGATGTTATGAATAATTTATTTAAATTTGTAAAACTAATAAGATATATTTAAAATTACTTGCTTTATTCTTAAAAAAATAAAATAAATTGATAAAAGTTAAGTAGAAATACTTAATTATAAAAAAAATTGAGTTTAATTTTTGTTTTGAGGTAAATGAAAATAATTAAAAAACTATATATTTTCATTATAAATGTATGTAAAAATTTATATATATTAATAAAGCAAGTGATTATAAAATTTATGTTAAGGATTACTATGATCTAACGGAAACACTACTTTGATTAGCGTATCAAACACTTAAGCTGTTGGTCCCGAGTTCGAATTCCGGTTAGGGAATGAATGTTCCTTTTGCCTGTCTCTGTGTTACCTCATACTTTCTTTTGAGGTAATGAATGTGAGGCAAATATATAAACGGCTTTGTGGTGATGTGGGTAATGCTACTCGCCTTTATGATTTGGTTCACATGTACCCACTGGTAACGATAAATGAGTGGCAGTTTCTGATTTTATTGTAACGAAACGTTTGTCACCCAATACCCACCGTTAGAAAAAAGAAAACATCTCTCTCTCGTTCAGAATATATTTTTTTTAGGTTCAATATTTTGATCAACCACAAATCAACCACATTATTATAAATATGTATGCAAGAAATGAGAAGCACAATACAAAATAAAAAGATTTTGAAATAAAAAGATCAAAATATAATATTCAAAAGCGAATTTCAGTTATTTATAACAAAAAGGTAGGGTTTTGAACAAAATTTTTAAACTTAAATAAATTTCACTAAATATTAAAATTTTCTCGCGACTTCCCTCATTTTTCTAGCAACTAAGAGAAGTAAGGGTGATATTAAAATAAACCAGTTTTATCGGTGCTTTTCCCAAACACTTTTCCTCTGCGTATATGTTACTTCTGGAAAACGCAAGAGAAATCTATAAATGGAACTTTCCGTTCCAATTCAAATAAAACTGAAAATTCCTTTCACTTGAATAAAAAAAACGCTTAATTAAAAATAAGAAGAATTTAATTACTAACTAATTCGATTTTTCAGATTCTAATGTTCCCGAAACTAAATTTCGGACTCAAGTGTTTGTAAAACTCATTTTATTCCTGGGTTGCATCACAAAAGAGAATAAATCTAAAGATTTAAATTCCATTTTACTCCAAGTTTAAGGGGAAAAAAATGATCTCTTCCAGTTGGAAGAGAATAAGGAATTTTCCCTCCGATTAAATAGCGTCCTAGGTAAAGACGCTTTAACCCAAACAGTTTCCTTTGTGTTTAAAGAAGAATATTTGAATCGGTCGAAGTTGGTATATAAAGAAAAAGGATATGTCTGAGTAAGTCATTAAGCTTAACCTAATGATAGCCTAGGCACCTGGAAGGACAAGTCTTACAATTTATGACCTAAAATGTGATTCCAGATATTGGTTTCATTAGAATTTCTATTACAGAAAAATTTAATTACAACTAAATTGTAAAACTTATCAAGAATTATTATTGATTATGTTTGGGAGAATTTCTCTCTCTCTATGTACGTACACACACACACACACACACACACACACACACACACACACACACACACACACACACACACACACACACACACACACACACACACACACACACACACACACACACACACACACACACACACACACACACACACACACACACACATATACGAGGGTTACTCTGAAATTTTTGAGATACGCGCAGACGAGAATTTACAAAATAAAAATAACGGTTTAACTTTAAAATACAAAGTATTTTAACGCAGAAGATGATTTTTTACTGACTTACTTCAACTTGCTTAGCATAGAATAAATTTTAAGCAGAAGAGAAAATGGAGTTGATGCGAAAACATTTTCGCGATATGATTTCCTACGATTTTAAAGTAGAATTAAATCAAGAACAATGCGTTCAACGGTTGCAATTAGCATTTGCAACCGTTGAACCATGAAAATGGCCACCACATCATTTCTAAAATTGTAACAGCTGATGAAACGTACATACCTTTTTTTGGCGTTCCAACACGTCAAGAAAGCAAAGTATGGGTCTTTGAAGATGATTTCCCGCCGACAATGGTGAAAAAAACAACGCGCACTGAAAAAAGTGATGTATGCTGTTTTCTTCAGAAGTACAGGATTGGTCAAAGCCATCAAGTTGGAAGGACAGAAGACAGTAGCAGCAAACTGGTATACCACATAATGTCTTCCAGAAATTCTACAAAAACTTAATGTTAGGGGACTAATGCTCCACAATGACAATGCATCTTCACATAGAGCTGGATTAACAGTTGAGTTTCTTAAACAAAAACAAATTAAAGTGATCGAACATCCACCATATTCACCTGATCTAGTCATGTGAGACTTTTGGTTATTCTTTAATCTAAAAAAGAACTTACGTGGACGTCGATTTCATTCAGAAGAAGATATTGAGGTGACTACAAATGCATTTTTGTCATCTATTCCAAGAAATGAATGACTTGAGGCATTTAATCTGTGGAAAATTCGTCTACAAAAGTGCTTTGATGCTGGAGGAGACAACTTTGAACACAATTAAAATTTTGTAAGTATAACTTTAAAAACCCAGTTGTATCTCGAGAATTTCAGAGTGACCCTTGTATATATATATATATATATATATATATATATATATATATATATATATATATATATATATATATATATATATATATATATATATATATATATATATATATATATATATATATATATATTATATATATATACACACATACATATATATATATATCATAACTAAATGGTAGCAAGGAGATTAAATGAAAGCGCATCACTCTTCCTAATTTCAAGACCGACAGGGATAAATAAGGATTGAATAAGTGAAGTATATGGATGCAAGAGGTGGTACATAAAAATGCTGACTTATTCATATTCGACAGACTATATGTTTAACATACTTAGCAAAATATATGCAGATCAGTATGGCTGAAGCAAGATTCCTAATTATAGGATGAAAATGATATGTAGTTTTCTATATACACACACATTCAATTGAATGGAACTCCATTTAATATTCAAGATATTACAAATATCACTAATTTAATGCGGCTGTTGTATTTAGTATTATATTTATTTTTGTTTAACCTAAAAATTCTGTCTTTAGTTAAGTAATGTGAAATTTATTTAAATAAAGACTTTTTGAAATATTTTACTCATAATTTAAATTTATATCTAAAATTGATACGTGGATTATTTTCATTTTGTTGAAGGAATGAATGGATTGATTTTTTGCAGTTAAAATATAAGAACAGATAATTAAAAAAAATTCTGACCAAATTGGCTAAGGAAAAAATGAAACCTTTGTAACTTATTTTTTATTTAGTTAATTAATTTATTATTTTTTAACTTAAATACATTATGATTTAATATATTATAAACATTAAACTTAATACATCAATTTATCTGTGTGTGCGGTAATTTATTATAATAAATGTACCATTATCATTAATGAAATAAAACTTTTTTTTTGCCGTACATAATTTAATATTTTTCGAAACATTTAAATTTATATTCCATGGTTTTTAATTTACGCTGTTAAAAGATATTGACTTTGAAAATGATCTTTCTTTCATAAAATTATACTGCTTAATGGAAATAAATTATTGAGATAAAATTATATAGTATGATTAAACATTAGTATGTTTATATAAATGAAGTAATTAACCTCATTTACATAATCAATGAAGCGATTATTAAAAACTAAGACATTTTACTGTCATGTAATGTAAAACTAAATAATAATCTTTATTAATTTGTTATATAATATTTTTTATCTGCACAATTTTGGAAAGAGATTTTTTCTGCAATTTAAAATTTTTACTTTTCTCTAAAAATAAGTTCGAAAAAATTTATCAAGTTTTGAAATTATTTCGAATGTGCTTACAAAATTCAAATTTATTTCACAAGAACTTTAAGAAACTCATTATATTTCAAAATACAATTTCGCAATTTTTAAAAGTATTTCAAATGTATAATTAACCGTTATATACTCTAAAAGATGACGACCGAGAGAAAATTGATTTTAGAATTATTCCCATTGTTATGTAGACATAGCGAAGTTATTTCGAAAATATGATAAAATTTTACTCTAATTAAAGCAACTATTTTATTTACTTTATGATAGATTTCAGAACTTAAATAGTGCTTTGGGAAATCAATTGTCTGAATTAACGGAATAAACTCAGGCATTTGATATTTATTTTACCAAATATTATTTAATTTTTAAGAACTTTCTCAGTAAACATGAGGTATTTCATCAAATAATTTATTTTAGATGGAAATTAGAAGAATTTTTTTCAAAACTACCACCGTATTTATAAGAAGTGTTTGGAAATTAATCAAGATGAAGTCTTAAAATAAACATCAAATTTTAACTAATATTTATTTCTAACGATGGCCACTGGGTGACTAATTCTTCGCCACAGATTTTGTTTGGCATGCATTCACTTTAACAAATAAGAAATAGACTGAAAATACATTTAGGACAAAGCAAATGTTATGTAATTAATCTCAGATAAATATATTTTGAGTGGAAACTGATTACGATGAATCCGCAAATTTCAACCTCATTGTTTAACGAAATGTGCATGATAATGTGGATATTGGATAAAGGCTTGTGAGTAATTATTTCAGTAGAATTAAAAAATTATCTGCATAAGCAAACCATTAATAATATAGTACAGTATAAAGGTTTATAGTATATATGTATACTATAAACCGTAACTTTATAGGAACGAAATAATATGAATGCTTGCGAACAGATAGCACTCGAAACAGACCTCTCGAAGGGTTCCACCAAGTGGACGAAAAAGTACATGCATGTGTTTCCTAAGGCTGAACTGGCTTGGTTGGTTAAAGCATCATTCTCATTATGGCAAAGTAAGGAGCTCGAGTTTTGGCTCAATTGAATAATCGTCATCTTCACTAAAGGCGGGTGAGGCCCATTAAACAAGTCGTGGTTACAATGTCCTGTAAGGAAATGATATCTTTGGATTGGTAGGTTGAGTATCAGGTGTCTTCTGCTTGATCCTTGCTTTTAAATTACGAAGACTCCCATCTGATGGCTTCCACAAACTGGTAGAGCCCAACTTTAAGCTAGTTACAAGAAACTATGCTGATGCAACAACAGCAACATATAGCAGTTTGCTAATGGCAGTGATAAAAGAATGCTGGGAAATATATTTCTGTGTTGAAATTGTATTATGGCAGACCACTCTGATTTTGTATGAGGTATGATTGCTGGGCCCAGTCTCCCTGGAGCGTCAGTAGTGATAACTCCAATCGTTCTAGACGTTGGGAGAAGCAGAGTATCAAATGTAATACCACTATATTTAGAATACATATAAACTTCATCTAAAAAGCGTTACGGTGATTGAAAGCGAAGCAGAATGATAGTGACAGAAAAGTTTTTAAATGTATTGTGGCAAAAAGAAAAAGAAAAGAAAACAAGACAATATTATCCCAAATAACCTCTGAGATGAAGACACATATACAGGAAATAGTGTTTGACCAAAAACTATTTAGTGTGAACTACATATTTCAAGTATGGATGGTAGAGCGTCTATTTTAAAATCACTGATTACACCATGCCACGTTTTGAAGACACAAATATGGTTACGCGAGCATAAAAATTGGATGCAATAAAAATGGGAGAAATTAATATGGTCAGAGGAGAATCGTCGTTCACATTATTCCCGACAAATAAATGTATTTACGTTTGAGAATGCCGCTAGAAGGCTATTAAGTTGACTGTATTTGGCCTATGATTGAACATGCCGGAGCTTTAGTATCGCAATCTGGTTTGTGATACTACACAGTGGTCTTGGTCCCCTAGTTGCTGAGAATAGACAAGTTACAAAAGAGGATTACGTCAGCATTCTGGATGACCATTTTCATGCAAAGGTGTAAAATGTGTTTCCTGATAAGTTACCGGAATTCCAAAGTGATAACTCGATCATTCACACCTGTGGAATTGTTCGAGACTGTTTTTATGAACATGACAATGAATTAGAGCACATCAAGTGGCTTCCACAGTCCTAATATCTCAATGTAATTGAACCTTTGTGTGGTATTTTGAAAAATCTGTTACAGAGCTGATTCCCTTCTCGAAGGACACTTTCTGAGATTATATATATATATATATATATATATATATATATATATATATATATATATATATATATATATATATATAAAATTTATAATTTGTTATATGGATATATTCCATTCTATTGGTTAAACATCCGAAAACTTGATGATCATAAATGAAATATTCTTTTTTTTCACGTATTTGCAACAAACTAATTTTCTTCATCTTTATTTAAATATGATTTAATGTTTGTTCATCTTTTAATGTTAAATTTTATTAACAATAAAAGATGAACAAACATTAACAATTCTCACAAAAACCAATAATTCATGCGGTTGCATGAATTATTGGTTTTTGTGAGAATTATATTTTTTACTCAAACTCATGTTTGTAACTATGATGTAACTATAATTTGTTTCCATAGAACGCGTTTGGTCTAATAATTTTCTTCATTATTTGAATAGTCGAGGCAGTAAATATAGTCATTTAAACATTTCCTTATTTAAATAAGCACAAAGTATCCACTGACGGGTTTTAATCGCACTGTTTCACGTCAACTTCTCACCATCTGATTTAACAGAAATGCTCTGTTACATTGTAGCCAAATCTAAAACATCGCTTGCTTTTCAACACGATGACGATTAAATTACTTGTTAGAACATCGCAAACAATTCCTATCGCTTGTTCAGCGTCAAAACAATTTTCGTCTGCTGACGTGTGATTGGCCTGGCTGTGTAGAGGCGGGCTTTTACATCTATATGCCCTGATAATGTGCGAGATGGAATTCCGAAGCAACCGCATTCATAAAGGGCCCTGTTGTCACTTGTCGAGAACGATATGTCTAATGGTTGCGTGTCAGCGATCAATAAGGATAAAGAATATGAAAAGGGGTGAGAACATAGTTTTCATGCATTATTTGTTGGTCATTGATAGTAACCTTTCTTTATCCTTGGGTGGATTGTAGTAATATACAATGAAACAAATCTAAGTTTTAAAGGTATACCTTATACACTTGAAAGTAAATATTTAAACCCTGATTTAGACACGTCATTTTTTATAATTATTGCTTTTGTTGAATTATGCTCATCTAATCTGAAATACTTTGTTTATTTAATAGAATTATGTTCCTTAATTTTAAAGAAATAATTTATAAAATTTGAAATTCTTATTTAATTAATTTTATTTGGTTATAGTCTAAGCCTTAAGTATCTTAAACTTTCAACTAATCATGATTCCTTCAAAGAAACAAACTTTTACTGTGCATCTGCTTAGATTCATTTATTTATTGCGCACAAAATGTGTTGAGACATTATTTAACACGAGTCTTATTAATTATTTTACAATTGTATAATATGCTCTATTTATTTGGATACACCACCATTGAAATTACTCAGCTAGTGAAAACTTAAAACAACTGTTTTAAATTTATGTTGAAATAAATGAAAAAAAGAAACTTATTATAATGTCAGTATTTGATGTCAAAGTAAAACGAATTAAGAAACTGGCTCATTTCCGGAAAAAATATAAATAATTAAGGAAACCTATGCTTCAAATTTTAAGAAATTATTAATCACATTATACAGAAAATTAAAAAAAATTGTTTTCATTAAATAGTGGCATTACATCATAAAGTATTATCATATGAAGTTTTATGTTGAATAAAAAATATTGTGCTAATGTTTAAAAAAAGGCTGATATGTTTTCGAATATGTAATATAAAAGCATGATATTAAGTACCGTACTTCATATTTCGTTTGATAACAGATTTAGATATTTTTACATGTAAAATGCAGTTAGCTTAGTGTTTCGTATCTTGATATTACACACACACATTTCTTCCAATAGACTCTATTTGTCTTGCTTGAAATAAGTACCGATCCGGAAGACATTGTCTACTGAGATGTTACCGAATAATGATTTAAATGGTATTCGAGATTGGAACTTAAAATCGCCAAATTATCTATTATTGTCTTTCTACTGCAAAAGTAACTCCCATAAGGAAATCTAGATAATGGCAGATGCTATAGCAACAAGATCTGCCTATTTCAAATGCTGAGTGTCATCAATTGGCAATATTTAGGGCTATTCTCAAGGTGTTCAATAGCCTATGTTGTGACTTTTTTGTGTTGCCTCCTGTCGAAAATAGAATATTTCTTGTTTCCACAGCAACATATTTGAATATAGACAATCAAAGATAAGTTGGTGGGAGCTATTCTTGTGAAAAACAGGCATTAATATCATGTCTAGATAGCAGTAGACCAACGCCCTCTATATGACCGTGATCCTCCCGGGCATTAATGATTAGTTATATTAGAAGGCATTATGATGGCTGACTATGCCTTCTGGAATTGAATGCCGCGAAGAAAGATTTGCTAACAGATCACTTTTGTAATAATATATGATAAATCTTCTCAATCAACCTGTTACTTTCAGGACACTTACATAATACCTTTGGAAACCGAATAGCACTACCGGACTACGTCTTAGCATTTTTCTACAAAATCATTTGTCACAAAAATAGTAGTCCAATTCTAATGAATTTTAAATTCAAGTATGTGTTTCTTTAATTGTTGGCAGCTGCAAAATTTAAATTTACTTTGCATAAGTTTTCTTTAATTATTCAAGTTGCAATGTTAAAATCACATCAGCTAATTTTAAAAGTTCTGACAAAATATTTTCTGAATGTGAACACTGTTTTGAAAGAAAGTATATATTTGACATCATGAAGTCAAAATCACATGCAAGCTGGCCTTCAAACATTTAAGTACAACATTATCAATGACGCATTTAAATATCTCATATAATAATAATAATATATCAGTTTTACCAAATTATAGTTCACAGGGAAAAATTCAACAGTTAAACAAAGAAATATGCAATTGTTTTTATGTGTGTTTATGTTAATGAGTTTAATATTTTCTTTATTCATTAATTTTTCCAATTTTAATAATACGGAATAATACATAAGCAACGCATGCATGCATTTTTCTTTTCTATATGACAAATTATGCATATTATCCAAATTTATTATGAAGAAAGGTAATACCAAAAGTATAAGACTTCTTGTATATATATATATATATATATATATATATATATATATATATATATATGAAATGCGAAAAAAATGATTTCTTTTCTATATAAGTCCCTGCATAATCTATATGAAGAAAAAATTGTACTTAAAAGATTTTTTCTTTCTATATAATTCTTTATAAGTTTTTTCTGTATAATTAATCATGCACATTACCAAAACAAAAAGAAACATAAAAACTTTATATTTCTCCTCTTAATAATTACAATTATCATTCATATTGCCGAAATTCTCTCTCTCTCTATGAGAAAAATATGATTTTTAAGAAAATAAGATGAGGTGTTTTGAAAAAGACAGTTATACTCATCGACAAAAACTATATTAAAAGAATCATGCAAAAATTGTTTCTTCTTTATATATGAAATCATGCGTATTGCTGACGCCTAATCATGGTCATTGACAAAATTCTAATAGAAGAAATAGAGAAAAAATAATTTTTTCTGTTATGTAAAAAATCATGAGTTCAGACGAATTTCTGAGTAAAGGAATATTGTATCAAAAAGTAAAATTTTTTCGATATAAATAATTAATCATGGACATTGTAAAAACTATTAAAAAAATTAAGATTATTTATTATGCAATAAATCATAGTTTTTCATCCGTGAAGTATTTATGAATAACATATTTTGAAAAAATTAAAAACAAGGAATTTTTTTACAATGTTAAGTCTTATGATCATTGAAATTGACCTAAATTTTTTTTTTTTAATATAGAAAAAATATTGCTGTGTGAAATAAAGGCAAATTCAATTTGAGACTATTATGTGTTCATTATTCGTATTAAGCAATTTCCTCTAATTTTAAGTAATATTTAAATCTATGTAAATTATTTTTGATTAAATGTATGAAATTAAAAAAATGTATTAATTTATGAAAAATAATCATGATAGACTAGTAACATAAAAAATTTAAAAAAAATGTGATTTCGACAAAAAAAAAAAATTGAAAATTATTTTAAAAAAAAAAAAAAAAAAAAAAAAAACAATGAAAACAGAAAAAATTCAAGAAATGGCTATTTAAAGAGGAACGACAATGAAAATTTGATTGGAAAAAATTCATGATCAAGCAAATGTTTAAAGATTTTTACTTAATAACCAAGAGAAACCGGCATAATTATGAGGAACTAAACGTCTCACACGTTGATTAGAGTTAACGTTAATTTAAGCTCACTTTAAACAATGATTATATTTTTTCTTTGACTAGTGATATATTTTGTACAGGATATTCACTAAAGTCTCTTCTTGTCATTTTCTTAATTTTGGAACGGCTATTGCTATTTTTATAAACATGGTGTCTTGTACAGTGAATGGGATATAAGCTACCAAATACGAACCACTTACAGTGCCATCTGGTGGCAAACTGTGAAGTTAACCTTCGTATCTTGAAAATGGTATGAGATAAGGAGAAAATGGAATTACAAAGTTGTATTGCGTTATGGATTGAGAACAAAAAACATTTTATTGACACGATGTAAAGAACAGAACTGTTAAAATGCACAGCTGTGTTTTCGTGATTTCCTATTCTGGGAAGGTGACAAACTTCAAAGAAAGAAGAAAGCAATTATTTATAACAATATACCTTTATTTAAGATATTTAAACTTCGCATCGTCACCTGCAATGCGCCATTTGGATTCTCGTTTGAATTTCACATTGCATGCTTTGGAGAATAGGGGGTGACTCGTTTGATAAGCATCCGTAATGTGTCGTTTTCTGTAATGTTTGTGGAGGGGTCGCATATACTTGCTGTTTTAGGTATCTCCACAGAAAACAGTCCAATAGAGTCAGATCTGGAGAACGTGGAGGCCAATCTTTGAAACCACCGTATGCAATTATTTAGTTACCGAATTCCGCGATGAAGCAATACTTCATTGGAGATGTCTTATAATCAAGCGTTCGGTCATGTTGAAACCATACACTCTTAAGATTAAACACGGGCAGATTTTCCACAAAACCGGGTATATTATATTCTGTAGCAGTTGTAAATACCATGAAACTTTCAAGGCAATATAGTAAAATATTGGACCGATCAACTTGTTACAGTAAAATGCATACCAAACCGCACTTAATGTTGAACATTTAGGACCTTCCAGCCCCCAGCAATGGGTGTTTTGCCTAATGTACAAACCATTCTACGAAAGCTATGTTTCGTCCATCCACACTACATCTGCCAAGAATGCAGGCTGCACCTGCATCGGATTCATAACGAAGTTCCACCATGAATAATGTCACTCGTTATCCCCATTCAGTAAAACCTGCTGATGCTTTGGTCGGTAACGATAAACATCTGATTCTTGTACAATTTTTCAAAAACGACATTTTGAGAGGCCGCGATTTTCACTGATTTTTCTTGTGCTACCTTTCGGGTGTGCGAGGGCGAATGCTAGTTCTTCATCTGGTTGAACTTGCTGTGTTACCTGCCAGATCGAGTTCGACTATCAAGAAGCCTATCTCCCTTAAACGTTTTACCACTGATAGGATGATTTGATAAGAAGGATGCCGGCCTACAGGGAAACGTTCCCAGTACAAGCTTACTGCTGATCGTGTATTGCCTTTACATTCACCGGACAGTAAAACCATCTTACAGTACTCAACTTTAGAAAATTGTTACAGGGCCATGACTTTTAGCATAGTAGAAACCCAATACGATTTTTAAGTGGTCTCAAGTGAACCGTCGTGAAGTTTCAAATGTATTTACATACTACAACAATTTCGAACGTTAAGTGCAAGTTGCGTTGAGTTGATGCGATGTTGAGATCAGTACAAGGATGCAAACCTCAGAGATTAAACCAGAATCATTTGGACTAGGAATCACAAGCAATAACACTATTCTACATTGAGGTATCCTGTTTAGCTCGAAAGATAATATTTTCTCTTTCCGTTCACATTTCGGGACGTCACAGTGAAGGAAATCACGAAAATACAAATGCATGTTTAAACCATTCTATTTTTCACATTCATATCAATGAGGTGTCTTTTTGCACTTAATCGATAAAGCTCCACAATTTTGCAATTTACTTTTCCCCCTTATCTTGTACTATTTTCGAGATACGAAAAGTAATTCTTCAATTTTGGTGTTGTGAATGATGTCATTCGGTAATGATTATCCAATTTACTATATATAGGTACCATGTTTATAAAAATAGCAGTAGCTGTTCGGAAATTAATAGGGTGTCAAACTACTTTGGTGGGCATCCTCTATACTTATATTCTCTTCGTCAATGAATAGCGATTGAATAAGTGCTTTCCAAAAAATCGTCACCAAACGAAGAGTTATAAGATTTTGATCATTGCATTTTAATCATTGATTAAGTGCTTTTTTTTATTTGTAATTTGTAAATTTACATTGATGCCGATGTACCAAGTACTTTTCAGTGATAGTAACTGGTTAATTTTTTTTTAGTAAATTATCACCTAATAGTCAGTTTTAAGTGAGTAACTTTAACAGTCTGTTAAATAGTTTTCCTTGGTTAGTGAGTGATTGATATATAGTTACGTCGTCTAACTATGTTTAGATGTGGAATAAGAGAGTTTTTATATTAAGGCCCTTATATTAACTCCTCACCAATGTATCAAAACATATATATTAACAGTCGATTAAATTTATTTTAACCTATCATTAGATGATTTTTTGGCTATTGATATGTTAATGTGTTTTTATACCATCTTTCCAAGTTTTGTTTAGTGATAACAATCGATTAAGTGTCCTTTATCCAAATTAGCTTTTAATAACCATTTAACGGTTAAATATTTGCACCTTAACCAATTGATTGGTAAATTTCCTGGTTATTAGTCACTTATATTACTGTGCATTTATGCCATCTTACCAAGCTCAGAATAATAAATGCTGATTATTTACTCTTTAATTAATCATCGCTTATCAAATATTTAATGATCAATAAAGTTCCCTTTAACTCATCACTAATTTTTTTTTCTTGGCTTGTGATGGTGTGAATAAACGGGTCCCTATGGCATGTGTGTACTGAAGAAGTCGGACTCCATGCCAAATATGGTTCAGTATGAAAAAGTGGAGCAGCGCACCCCATATTGTCAGCCTAGCTGACGCAAGAAAAAAAAAGGTATAATGAATTCTAGTATTGTGTGTGCGAATGAAGGATAATAGATTCACTTCACTCACGTACATATTGACACTTTACGTGGCATTTTTTCTCCGAAATTCAATGCCACACAAGAGGAGTTAAAGTAAACTATTCTGATTTGTTGTACAAATTCACAATTGAAGAGAAAAAAAAATTCATTTGGGTTGTTAATTGAATCCATAACTTCATCTTTCATCAATTTTTTAGATACGTTAGTAGGTTATGGCGGACACATTTAGAGCACTATACTAATAATGTTTATTTAAAGCACTATACTTATAATTAATAGCCAAAATATATACTTTTTGATATCCAGAATAAAAAAATCAGCGAAATTAGCATTACAGTCAAACTTGTTACTGATGTACAGAAAAACGCAAACTTCATGTAAATGTCTTAAAGATTTTATCAAAATATTTAGCTATGAATCTGATCCTGAAAATACAAAAGTATTTTTTTTTCAAAATCATAACCACAAAAATTAAATAAGTTTTACATTAGTACATATATATTGATATAAACATCAATTTACTTTATTGCATTATAATATTAGTAACATATTTTTTGAACAATATTCGTAATATAAGGGACAATTAATTTTTTATGGCATTATTTGTAACATAAACGATAGTTAAACTTGTTACAGAAATATTAGTGACATAAACGGCAATTAATCGTTAATTTTAAGTATTTACGTATGTTCACAGTTATTTAATATTTTTTATAAAGCTGAGTAAAAAACGAGATTCATATAAAATCAAGCATATGGAGTACATTTTTATAGGAGAATTACAGGTGTTATTTTTTTATGTTCAGAGCCAGGCAGATAAGGATATCGATTTCGTTCTGAATATTATAAGCGCGTGCCTGATATTTAACCAATATATCGCAAAAACAAAGTAATTTTCTTCCCTTTAATTATATAGCAACACATGTAATAAAAAAAATTAGGGAACAAAACACATGTAAGCAAAATAATTACTCAAATACCATTAGGAAAGTCATTATTGTATCGTTACGTTCTTTCAATATGATTCACATTGAAAAGTGAATAATAAACCTTTTCTGTTTTCGTTTTGAATTTTTTTTGTATGGCTTAGGATGTTTAAAAGGAATATTTAAGTAATACGTAACAGTAAAGATTTTTAAACAGGAATACTTTCTCAAAATTGTATAATTTCTAATTACTCAGGCGCCATACTTAAGGACTTACAGAAAATTTGTTATTCTAAATTTGAAGATATCAGAATCTCTTTTAAATATTTTAATTCTTCTTGAAGTATTTGATTTATTTTTAAAACCAATTAAGTATAAGAAATAAATTTCTAAGTGATTTTTTTAAAAAGTACTGAATTATTTATTCCAATCAAAAGTTAAGAAAAGGTTGCTATCTTTAAGGAATAGCAGTTTTCTGAGACTTCTTAATAAATTTGATTGTAATTCCACTTTTAGAGATAAAGACAATTTGCAAGCGCTTTAAAGAAAAAATATCAATTATTAATTTAAATATCATACTAATAAGTAGAATAGTTTTAAATATCATACTAATAAGTACATTCAATACATTTATATACTCTGTTGCCCCTTTAAAATATAACACTTGTTAGGAAGCATGCAAATCATATGAAATATACTTCAAGAGTATGGTGCGATGAGCTATGCAAATATTAGCACAGCACTGCTGCTCATGCGCATATCATTGGGCGACTGTAGTTCCACCTGCAAGCGCATTATAAAAAGAGAAGAGATTGTCGATATAAAGTATATCAACTGTTCTTGGCTTGCATTTTTTGAAAGCTGTTTAACTATACCTCGTTTTCTGGAACAAGTTTCTAGATTCAGCCAAGGAAGAATAGTAACCAGTATGGATTGTGGATTATTTTTCAGAGAAATCTGTAATCCTGTTGGACGAAACCAAGTATCTGTGATGCAGATCTGTAAATGCTGGAAGCAGGAGTGGAGGGTGCACAAATGATACCGATTACAGCCACACCACGTCATCACTATATCTGAAGAAATGCATCATTCAGCCACACGACGAAAAATTGCGCAACAAATTTCAGCCCAATACGCATCACTTGATATCCACTTGAATCATTTGACACCCTTTTAAACTGAATGTAATGTCTTCAAGACATTCATTGCTTCATTTATTCTAGATTCAAAGCTACAATCGCTTGCGCTGCTTATGGTGCGACGAAGAATGGACTTGGACAACGGAATGGCATAACATTTTCTTTACTGACGAAGCCTTTTTCTGCGTGCAGTAACGGATTTGAATCTGGAAAAACGGAGATTATAGACTGGTGAACTGTTGCGTTATGTATCTTTTCCGCTGGTGTGGTGTGGATGTGGAGAGGAGGGTGCCAGCTAAGATGTGACATTGTCACTTGACCATGGTTCAAAATTGCAAGGCACTTGGTGATGGGCGAGTATTCCAAAAACGGTAACTTTAAGGTACAGTCCAAGTCTCCGGGTGATACCGGCGTGACGAGACACATAACGCATACATACGTACATGAACCACTATGTATGAATATATGCGTTATATGTCTCGTCACGCCGGTATCACCATTTGGAGAGGTAAAGTATTTCACTTCCATATATCTCTATTACGCATTCTTAGTACTCTGAACAGTCAGCACTACACCTCTAAGGTATGAGTGCATTGGTCCTTCCTTACCTTCAACTCTTTCCATCGGCTATATTCCAACAGTATAATGCACGGTCACATGTTTAAGAGTTCTTTACTATATATTGAATTGCTTCTTTGGTCTGTTGTTCTCCTGATCTATCGCAAACGGAAAATGTGTGTTCCGTTTTGCATGACAACTGGCCCCGAATACTCTCATTACAACACCAGACCAACTTTGGTAATATATAAAAGCCACAAGGAATGCTATATACGCGAAGAATATCTCCAAAACCTCTGATATTTGCCAAGAAGTGTGATATCGGTTATATCCAATGCTGATTATACTGACTACATCTTTTGTAATCATGCACATTTCACAAGAAAATGTAATAATAGGAATCATTTCATCTTTGTATAATGTAATTAACTACCAAATAAATTTTTTTGTGGTAATTTATCATTTTTTCTGTTACTGCATTTTAAGCTACTGGATGTCATTCAAGCAAGAGGAAACTCTATTTGTTATTATGCTGTTATAACGTGCAGGAAAATTAAGTAATACCAATTAAAAACATTGAAAGCATTTGTACTTGTCTCAATTAAATCAAAATAGTTTATCTCCTGTTTTTTCTGACATTGAATTTAAACTGTACAGCAGTATAATTAAATAAACACAAATCATTGTAAAAAGGGTAATGTTTGGAATAAGGAAAAAAATAATAATTTGCTTGTGGCTTAAATATCATCTATCAATTTTATTAGTATAATTGGAAAATAAATATTTTTTTTCCAATGGCAGATAGTAGACAGTTACAACTGCAACAGAGTCTATTAATCTATTGTTTCCTGATACCAAGGAACCGGCCAGACACAGCGACCTCTTAGCCACCGAGGCGTTGCCTCGGGTGCACCACAGGGGGCGCCACCCGGGTGCGCCACCATCGCACCCTCACACATGCTATAGGGACTCGTTTTTATAGGGTATGCATCATTCATACTACATTCACACACATAAGGAAAGGAGAAAGACAGGACAGAGAGAGAGAGAGAAAGAACATCCATGCCTGAACCGGGATTCGGACCCAGGACCTCCCTATCCGTACTCAGGCACACTGACCACTAAACAAGTTGGCCGGCGAATAAATATACCATTCAAGAAATACCATTTGCGAATAAATATACCATTTGGCGGAAAATAAATATACCATTCAGTACAAGTTAGAAATCAGTGCATAAAATATATTTAGAGTATTGGAGTGTTTGATTTGTCACTCTACTATTTTTTGCACGTGTCAAGTATAGTTCTAATGAGATATGCAGTAAAAGAGACACCAAACATTCAAAATCAGTCACGGGCGAGGTGCGAGTTGAACTGAATGCTGAAAAACTGTTCTCTGTGTGTAGCTTAATGTTTGATAAATAATTATTGAAGAGTGGCGTTATTCAGTATTTAAGAAGAAGTCTCTGATTATAATTTAAAGAATTCAGTGTCTCAGGAGTTGTATTCCTGACGATATCAGTAACCATTTCTGAGATTTAAGAAAAAATAATCATCTCGCATTGTCTTATATTTCATAGAATCAACAGCATGTCAGAAACTTCAGCAAATTCGTATCTTTGAAGTACCGATTTCGATCTTAAAAACGAAAATAAAACTTAATGGTTCTAGAACATGAGAGTAGTCTACTAATCCTAGAACTAATCATGAATCTAGGATTTATGATGAGAAACTTATAGTTTAAAAGCACGATTTTCTCACTGTTTGATAAACATAACTGTTAATGGTTCTAGAACATGAGAGTAGTCTACTAATCCTAAAACTAATCATGAATCTAGGATTTATGATGAGAAACTTATAGTTTAAAAGCACGATTTTCTCGCACATAACTGTTTGAAAGTATGCGCGTGAAATAATGCATATGGTAATAACTATATAATAAAATAAAAATAATTATGTAGGACATATAAATGGAGACAGTTATTACATTACATACTTAATCACTGATTTTAAACGTATTGATTCTAGATTGGATTTTATTTTGCTTGAAAGAGAAAACATTCAAAAATTGCAATTTCAAAAAATATAATTCTTATATATATATAATTTTTTTAACAATTCATAAGGACGTCCAAGTGACATAAATTAATATTAGGATCATGGACATTTTTATATATTTATCCCTACTGATCTGGGGTATCAAGTGAATATATTTCATTTTCTCTTTATATGTAAAAGGAACATTAACTTATTAATTTCAGATTCACAATTGAATTTGAATAATATTTAATTATTAATATGAGTTCCATTGGAAAATGTTTGATTAGAGAAAATTACTCATGGTAAGCCTTCTAGCTAATAGATTTAGTGCGTATAAGCAGTCAATAGATTTGACAGCCAATAGAAAAGAGACAAATCTTTTTGATCTTTATTTTATTATCCATCTCCTGAAATTAACAAGGAAAATTTCATTCGATATTATTTTTCTTAAAAAAAGTTTTAATTTTTTTTTCTGGACCAGTATTGAACTTTTTTTCTATTTTAATTTTTCTTTTGTTTACACGACAATTAATTACCCAATGGAATAATTATCCATTCATAAAAAATCAGGTATCTATTTTAGGAATGCATTTTTCTATTTGTAATTTATGAAAAAACAGAAGTTCTCAAAAGATTTACGACTTACTGCATGTAATAAAGAATGTTCTTCTTAAAAAAATTTATTGTTGAAGTAGAATAGAATTTTAAGAGATTAGGAATATATTTTAACATACAGGGAATAATTATTGCGAATAAAATGATTGTTTTATTTTATTTGGTTAACATTACAATAGAAAAATTATTTTTACTCCATATAATATATATATATATATATATATATATATATATATATATATATATGTATATATATATATATATATATATATATATATATATATATATATATATATATATATATATATATATATATATTTATATATATTAAGAATTTTTTGCTTAAAGAAAATAATGTGGTTCAAATAAGAAAACAAGTGACACAATGTAATATTTAATACAATATACATTGTTTCACAAATTATTTAATTGCAATAAGTTAATGAACACATAGAAATGAAATTGGAAAATGAATGAAAAACTTACTCTTAATAGTTTAAGGAAAAATCAAATTTATATAAAATTAAAAAAATTGTACTTAATTTCCCGAAATACTTATACTTTATAAAATTTTTTTGATATAAAATAAATCAACATCTTTTAGTTGATTATTAAAAAGTTAATCTCGTAAGAGAGGGTTAAGCACGCTAAATTCCTCTACCTTTAGTGTGTTTTCCCTGTATTGCTTCCAAAAAGATTTTCTCTAGAAAAATCAAATACTTTTATTTTCATTTCCTTGATATTATAGGAATCAATGCAATTTGAGTTGTTTTTCATAAGATTGTTTTACAAAATAGCTTAAAAGTTTTATTTAATCTAAATTAATATATTTTGATTCTTACTAATGTGAGTAAATAATTTAGTAATAGTAATAAAACTTTAAATTGAAAAAAATATTAGTAGTAATTAATATTAAATATTTTATATTTCTGCTTAAACACACACATATGGATAATTTATCTAAGCGTTCTCAATAATGATGTAAATTAATAGAAATATGTTGCTACAGCACCATGATGAATGCACGCGTGCACAAAAAAATTCTAGAGAAATTTGTTTTAGTTTTCTGTAAGTTCCATTTATGCAGACGTAAGAGATATGGTGTTATCTGTTAATGAATAAATATTTTTCTGCATTTCTATTTCTTTTATTTATGCATTTCTATTTCTTTTATTTATGCATTTCTATTTAACAATTTGTTAAATAAGCTCTTTTTATTTAACAATATTCCTGAGAAGGAAAAAAAACTCACTGAAGTTTGTTACAATGATCGTGTTTATGCAATTTTGGTGTTACTGTCTATTTTTTTTAATGCGAAAACAGGATGAAAACGTTAGAGAATATTGTATCAATCACAGAAAAACTTCACAACGTTAAAAATTTCCATTGAAATTTTCGAAAAAAGTGTAGAGACATTTTGTTTTTAGGTTCTATTTTATCTTAAATTGTGTATTTTAGTGACGGCCCATGAACTTTATTTTGTCTGCTGTATTGAAACCTTTATTAAGAAAAATGGTACTCAAAAGGTTAAAGTAATTTATTTAGTAGTCACTAAAACGGAAAAAAAGTTCATTCTCATAAGACTAAAATATCATTGACAAAAACTGGACGTGAAATGCTGGATAAAATCCATAATCTAGTAGATTTGGGATTGAATCTTGACATTATTTATTTCATATTATTAGTTGTTTTTACATCTTTATTATTTTCTTATATTTTCGTTTAGTTTATTTTACAAAAACTACTTAATAATAATGCATGTACATTAATTTGATTTTTTTTTGCAATATCGTTTATGATTGGAGAAATGGGAACACAGTCTCATAATCTTCATGCTCATTTTAGTTTTCTCATAACACCGACTTTGTTTCGTTTAAGGCACTTTAATACACATCAAACAAGCTAACTGCCTGGTACTGAAGTCCATGTTGCACTAAGGCCTTCCTGACAATTCGACTCCAAATCAGCTTGTCTAGTACCTTAGCTTTCCAATTTGTTATTTTCAAGTTTTTCAGATATTTTTCGACCTCTTCGAGCCTTCTTTTCTTTGCTCTTCCTCTTTTCTTTAACCCTGACAGTGTGATCTTTAAAGATTGTTTTGGTACATCGGTTGTCATGGATTCTCACCATGTGTCTAAACCATTGGATTCTTTTTGATTTTATATGGTTCATTATATGTATTTCAATTTTTGAATTTCATAGTTGTGTCGTTTTCTCCAAATATCGTCCTCTTTGTCTGAATATGAAAATAATGCAAAAAAGAAATTTTATCCATGTTGAATGTAGATGTAATGGTTCCAAATATTTGTTTTAGATCAAATTATTATAAAAGTCTAAGTGATTTGGTTGCAAACCATTCAAGCATCTATGTCAGTAGAAAATTAGTATTGAACATGTAGAGTTGAATGGAACAGATGAGATAGGTAGGCAGTTACAGTGAAGTTTTCAGCTTTATCTTTACTATATTCTTATAGCTGACACTGCTAAAAGAATTTTTTTACGAATTGATTAAATTGCTGATAATATTTAGGTACCTGTTGTACAACGTGAGATGGGTATTGGATTTTCGTCCCCAGCAAGCATATCTGCCTGGGTGAGTGCTTGGGAGTTTTTCGGGTTTTTTCTCTTGTTATATAGGAATAGGGTCTACTTCCTATTTAGAAATCTTTCTAGAAGGAAATTACGAGGTGGATGTTAATATGTCTAACAACAGCATTAGGCTATTAGGCAATTCACAATGCGGTGTCAAATAGAAAAAATTGAAGGCGGTTGAGTTTCCGTAATTCAGAAGCAAGGGTTAAACAAAAGATTCCTTAGACTTGAATTGTGCCACCAAAGTTGGTTTACTCGGAAGACATAGCCACCGATATCTATTTAACGTGTTCCATCCGTCTTTATTGAACACGACGGATCTTCAGTTTAGCCAGGATTCGAACTCATTAATTTTTCATGACGAGAACAACACCCTCATCAACCAGACCTATAGTGGCAGAAGTCTTCGAATTTCCAAAAAATTACAAATTAATTATTGCAAACTAGTATTATTTAAGGGGTCATTATCACGAAAAAGTATTGCTTTCGTATTCAGAAGATAGCGGGTTCAATCCCTAAAACAGCCAAAGAACATTGATACATGTAATAGCGAGAATATGTATTAATGTTCGAAATTTTGTAGAGTCCAATAATTCTACGATACTATGGAATGAAAATAATATTTCCAGTTCAGATGTTGATCTCGCCTTTTGATTTTGGTTCCAAATTGCTAAGCTATTGACTGCATTCTGTGTCTTCTATCGTCAAAAATACGTAACCGGAAAAGCAGCTATTGTAACTTAACTAAATCTAAGTTAAGAAACATTAGCCATTCATTAATATTAAATAGGGGTTTAGTAAAAATTTAAATAACGAGCATGATATTAATAAAGAGCATACTTTAATAAACCAAGCTAATAAATTCACATTCAGTCACAATAAATTCACAGGACAGTGAGATTTTCTTCTGTAATATATGATTATACCATAAATTTATCATGTTGAAACTTTGAAATTCCCTTAACTTTGATCACCAATGAAAGATATCCATATGTGACTTTTTCAATTTTTTGGAAGTCCCTCTTGACTTCTTTGATTGTTCGATCACCAGAAAAAAGAAAAATGGTGCAATCAAAAGCGATCCTGACAGTACGGCGTTGAGGGTGGGTAGACGAATGAATAGGAGCAGACGACACGCAAAAATCTCTTCTACATTTTTGGTGGGAGTCAGGGATCGAAGAGTGTCACACGATAACACGTTATGCCATAATAACATTTTGACCAGAGGAAAGCTGTCACCGAAGATTAGGGTGGATGTTGCCACAAAAAAGCATGTTCGGTATGCAGTGGCCTGAGGCACACACACGCACAGGAATATATTGATATGATTGGCCCGGCTCTGTCAAACAACTCTTCAACACTCCCCCGCAACCCCTTCAGTTTTTATTTGTTTGTTTGTTTACTTATCGACTCACCCTTTCCTTAGTATTTCCCCCAACGGCCACCCTTGTCATCGTTAGGTTTAATGCCATACTATTCTATCAAGTGGTGATGACACACAAATGATATATGTTTTAGAAAGACAAAATTGGTAGAATAATAAGAGGAAATTCTGAAAAGCTTATCTTTCTTTTTTTCATTCCATTTATAGAAATGGAATGTTTGGAAGTTTTATTTACTGTATATAAAAACGAGCCACATAAAAATATTGCTGATGAAATAATAAAATTTAACAGCAATATCAGTTTAATTTAATATTAGTAAAATACCACGAAATAAGTGCAGATATCTTATTTCAAATGATGAGTAAAGATAAAATGAAAGGAAGTGTTTTCAAAATTTACTGTGTGTGTGTATCATTACTTTAGGAAAATATAGTAGAGTAATGGCATTAAAAAAAGTAATGTTATCTGATTTCGAAGGACGTGTAAAGGCAATAGAATAGGATAAAACTCTCAGCATTCGTTTTAACTTACCGCTAATTTTACTCCTTTTTGGAAAGGGAAAAGTTGTGAGACTCTTATTGGCATTGTGGTAAAATATTTATTACAGCAACAGAAGGTAAAATATTTATTTTAGCAATATTTATTACAGAAACATATAAGTATAATAATGTTATAAAATTAAGATATTGTTTAAAATAATGCTGAAGGAATAATATCTGATTTGGAAGCACAAATGAAAAGAAAGCATAATAAGATAAAGTTCTCAGTTCCAGTTTTAACACTATTCACATAACACTTTTTGGAAGTAAAAAAGTGGCGAGCATTTCTAAGGAATGCGGTAAAAATAGAATATACAAACAGTTTTAATAGAATGGAAAACAATCAACATTGCCAGTAACCAATCCAATAGTAGTAAATAAGTTATCATACCTAATTTCAAAAGATGTGCATAAAATAGCTGATTATATTAGTAAAAGCAAGTAATCAGCTTTTGTTTCAACTTATATTATTTTCTTCATACCTTTTTCAGAAATAGAAATAGGGTGCGATTTTTCTCTTCGGACACATATAGCCAAATTGGTAACTTATAATTACTTTAATAAAGTACTGTTATGATGGATGTCACACATACAGAAAATTCATTAAATGACGATCTTTGTGTAAGCAGTTTTAATATGAAAAGTACTTATTTTATCATATATTTATTTTTAAAAATATTCTTCCAGAAGATAAGTTTAAAGTTTGTGCTTATAAGTTTTGAACTATTAAAACAAATAGACAAATTGCATGCTCATAAAATTGGCAGTCATATCAATATGGAAAGTTATTTACAAATTAGTGAATATGTAATAAGTTCATCTGACAAATGAATGTAAAATCCGGAATTTTCATTTTAGTAAAAACCAAATTTTTGTCAAAATTAAAGAGCTTAGTTTTATTTTTCTCGCAAATTCCATGACATTAAAAGTACATGCTATTGTAAATTTACCTTCATAAAAGGAGAATAAAATATACTCTTTTCCGAACATTTCTGTTAATTTATAATAATTATACAATATAAAAGATACTATAATTTACAGTTAAAAATGTAACAGGATCAAAAATGCATAAGTTGTTTCCATAGTTACCATGAAGTGAGAAAAACATTTTTATAATATTTGGTATTTAATTCGTATAAGAATTGACATGATTTTATCTGAAGAACGTTATATATGAGAAGGGAAATAATAGTTAAAATTATAGACAATTTGTGAGTAGTATTTAATACAGTATTAGTATGCAGTGAGATAAAATTTTCATTGCCTTATAGGTTTTATGGGGCTGTTCTCGGATTTTCTTTGAATTATAAGCATTTTCTTTGTATTCATAAGCGATATCTTTGTATTTATAAAGGAACTGTCATATCTTATCTTGTTCTCATTTCATTTATTTGAGATCGTTTGGATTCTCATTACTTTAAGATATTTCCTTTGGACTTATGTGTAATTGCTTAGATTTTCACTCTATTATAGATATTTTCTTTGGTTTTATGACGGATTCATTCAGTTTTCATTTCCTTATCGATAATTTCTTTGGACTGACTTAATTTACTTAAACATTTTCCAACTAATTCCTATTTTTATGCTGGTGAAGCATTTGGCGAGTTTTAAAGCAATATTTTTAATAGTGATTTATAATTTTGCTTTTGAAAACGAATTAAATTATAAGTTAGTAATGCGACAAATTTTGAAATTTGTATTGAAATTGTATATAAATAAAGTAAAAAGTAAGATCGCTTAGGTAAAAAAAAAAAAAAATTATTCATCAGAGCTTTTCTCTTATCTTTTCTTGGAAGAAACGAAAAACGAAAATTTCCAACAATTCCTTTTCAAGTCTTACAACATTCTCTATTCCATTCTGTATCTTAAACAAAATCTGTTTCGGAAATATTATTTGATTAATTACTCTCCAAGGATATGTGCTGTATTGTTTCTGTAGGGAAGAATAGGGAAAATAGTTTCAACTTTTATGTATTCTCACTGTTTTACTTTTCCCTAAGCTTTCTTTCTTTTTTTTTCTTTCTATGTATTCTCGGTGAATTACTTTTTCTTTTACCCTTAATAAATTAAGCCCTTATTTTTTTCTCTTTCTCTTAAAGATGGCAACAGCTTCCATCATGGAGAATAGGATTTATTGGAGATGAAATTGCTTTTCATCAATCAAACTCGCCAAGAATGGCGATCTGCTTGGCGGAGCATTTCTTTTTCGTCACTGTCAAATAATTTTAGTTGAATTATACTGTTGAAAATGCCAATGAATTATTTTTGATAATTTAATCATTCTAAAAATATAAAAATTATAATAAATATTACTTACTATAATTTATTTACTTTCAAAAATCACTTTGTAGAAAATTTGATGTATTTAAGAGATATATGCGTACGTATAAGACAAAATATGATAAATTTGTTGGATTTATCGCGCTTTAACATTCTGAATAAAATAATAATGATTTCAAAAGCATTTTATTCTTGGTAAAGCCATTTTTAATTTTTGTAAGATGGCACCTCAATTATTTGCTCAGTTGTTTCTATTAACAGTTTTTTATTTATAAAAGGAGCACACGGAAATTTTAAACACAAAATAATCAGAACACTTTTTAGCAGCTTTGATTTATACATATGCTATGTCTAAATCAAAGCTACTAATTTTGAAGTTGGATCATGACTTCAAAACGGGTTGGATTAAATCTTGATGAAATTGGGGGAATAACAGACAAAGAGATTTCAAAAGCTTTCAAGCATAACCCGTTTACTGCTTTTCAGGAGTTATTCCTATAAAGTCATAAACATTATACATAGAAATATGCCGCCATGCATATAGAGGAGATTATTAAGTATTGAAAAGGATTTATTGTATCTCTATTTCTACTTGATGTGAAATATTAACTGTAACATCGTATCAGTACAGAAACAAGCATTGTCTACCAAGTGACCAGGAAGAATTGTGAAAACTTTACAATACTTCCGTTGCTATTTCATCAACTCGTTATCTCCACGTCAATTCAACAACAGCCACTCATACATCCCTGTCGTCAACTAATTTAGAAATCTCTGCGGTAATTTTATTTCGGCGTAGCAAAAAATATTGGTCTACCAGCTAAGTCGAATCAACATCCAGCCACATGTTACTGTAGGCGATGTTAAAAATTGTAAATGCTTCACAATTTTAACACTGCTTACTCTGTAATATGTCTAGTCAACAATACTTATAGAATCGTTATGTATAAACATGTATTGTGTTAAGTAGGTACTGATATTTATGGCCCTATCAAAACGCCAAATCAACCTACTAGCGAACATCGTTCTGGTAGAACACCACGAAACATTTTGAATGAATATTATGTTACTTGATTAAATGTATGAACTAGGTAATACCAATATTATATATTATATAAGGCATAAAAATATTTCTTTCAAAAGATTACTATTATAAATTACATTTTTTGCTGTAGAGTATATTTTTACTGATTAACTAAATATATTAACTGTACAACCCATTTTACTTAGATATTTATTTTTGCGTAAACTATTGAATCGTTAAACGTTGATTTGATTATATTATAAATATCAAACAATAAACATGATAAATGTAGCTGCTTCTTAAATGTGAAATCCTTATATGTAAAAAACCGCGTACTGAATATAAAACAGCTAAATAATGAATGTTACATATTGACTGGTGGGTTATTTGACATTCGTTACAGAATAAAGGGATAAAGAAGTAAAACCACAAGAGAAAAGAAAGCCTTTCAACATATAAACTTTATCAAGGATAAGAGAAATACAGCAATTACTATTACAATTCTTCCCATAATAAGTAATAAATTTAATAAACTTGATGTATTGTTACTGCAAGTAATTTCCCATCAATGTACTTTGTAATGAGTTTTCTATTTGACTATTAAATTAGTTTTCGTTGTTCATGGAATAATACAACGAATATCTAATTGCTTCAAAAAATTTGCGATATATATATATATATATATATATATATATATATATATATATATATATATATATATATATATATATATATATATATATATATATATATATATATATATATAATTTATAAATTAGATAGTTGTATTAATGCCTTTTAATTGTATTTTTTATATTTTATTGGAAAGTATATTAATGTTTTGTAAATGCTTAAATTGACTTCTCAAGCATTATTTTTCCGTTTCATGATAAATTTAAAATTTAAAAATATGTTTGTTTACCAAATTCATATTATTCACAAATATTTTCTAGTTTCTTTTTCTTTTAATAATCTTAATATAAACTGATAAACTAAAAAATTGTAAGCATAATGACATAGTTATTGCCTTAGATTTTTTAACAAACTTCGTTTCGTTTACTGATGAATTTTCTCTAATTAATTTTTATGTTTCAATATAAAAGAATTAAAAAAAACAAACATTCCCTTCATAAGTTTTGAATCATTTGCTATTTTTTATATTATGTTATAACGTATAAATTCAGAAAGTAAACAATCTTTTGAGTTAGTATTTTCAATTCTTCATTATGAGATACAGTTTTATTTTCGAGTTTACAAATTAATATTTTATTCTTAATCCCCCAATATAATATACTTTTTCTTTATAAGTATTATTTTTTATTTTTGTTAATTTTTGAGTTAAAATCTTAAATTTTTGATATTCTCTAAATGTTTTTAAAATAATGACATTCACTAAAAATTTAATCATTTTTATTCCTTTGAAAAATTACAAAGGTTATTTTCAACTCCTATTAGCTTTCTGAATTTCATTTAGTAAAATATTTTTCTTACTTTTGCTAAATATATTCACAGAAATGTAAATCAATTATGATATTTCTCTTTAAATTAAAGATTCATATCCAGCAAACTCCTTTCACAAAATTTCCCACTGGCTTAAAATTTACTAATTTGACTATGCGAAACTTTGCATGAATATTTCTATGCATTTGTGTATAATGAAAATAATTAAAATATTTAAAACTCTGCTAAATTAAGTACTGGATATTGAAGTTCATTAATATCTATAATTAATTTTAAGTTGATATTTATCTCACATATCAATTGAACAGAAGCAATTTAATAAATTTGATTTACTTCTCTCCTTTGTTTGTATTTTGCTAACAACAAAAAACTCTTATTAATATTTAAAATAATATTAAAATTAACGTACTTCAGAGATCTTATATGCATTTAGCCATTAGAAAAAATAACTAATTAAAAAAAATAGAATGTCACGCACATTTTATAAATAAGCAGATCTTCTTTTAAAACTAGTTAATGTTAAAACTCGCTTAAACCTCATGAAGTGTGCAACTTTTAAATATATAAAAAATAATTTTTTCTATTACTCACATGAAATCTATCTCTTACCGTATGATCCACTTAAATTTTGTTAGAATGAATTTTATAATTATTGTACATAAATGTTATACCTCTTTCTATATGAGTTACTATGAAAATGAATTTTATGATTATTTTTTACGTAAAAATGTCTTGATAATGATCCACTTATACTTTGTGAAAACGAAATTATAATTATTATGTATAAATGTTGTTATATCTCTTGCCATATGATTTGCAGCAAATTGTGAAAATAAAATTTGTAATTAATTAATATTCATAAATGTTATACATGTAGACTTATTATATTCATTTATATTTAATGAAAATAAATTTTGTCATTATCTATTATGCATAAAAGATATTTTTTGCTGTGATCCAGTTACACTTTACGTAAGGGCTTTTTATCATTAATTATAATACAAGAAATACTGTATGTTTTAAATATGATTCGTTTATACTTTATGAAAATGGGATTATAATCATTATATGTGTAAATTTATGTGGTTTGTTATAAGATTAACTTTCGCTTCATGAGAATGAATTTAATGATTAATTATTATGCAAACCTGTTATATCGTTTGTCATATAATTCACTTTCACTATATGAAAATAAATTTCGTCATAAATTATAGACATAAAAGTTACATTGTTTGCCCTAAATATCATTCAATTTATGATATTTTTTTATTAATTATAATACAAAAAATGCTATACGTCCTGAATATGAACCATTTGTATTTTATGAAAACAAAATTATATTTATTACATATAATTGTTATATCTCTCGCCATATGATTTACTTAAACTTCATGAACATTAATTTTATTAATTATTATCTATTAATATTATACAATTATCATTTGATCTAACTACACTTAATAAAATAAATTTCATTTAAATATTACACATATTCTCTCTTGCTATGATTTGCTCCCAACTGATGGTTTAACACTTATTTGGCTGCAATTTTCCATGAAAATAAAATTAATCACAATAATATTATAGAAATGCTATCGCATTGTACCTCATTCATTTTATTAATTTTATTTCGATGTGTTAACATGTTTTTCCCATGATGTTTTTCAAAAATAAAAATTTGTGGCAACATGAAACATTAAGCCCTTTAAATGAATGCAATTAAAGTGTAAAATCAATTTTATTATGCAATGAGGAAAAGTGATGCCTAAAATGCATGAAAAAACGTTTAAAAGAAAATAAGTATGATCAAAAGATGGACTTTTGTTATAAATGTACTTTGAAAATCACAAAAAGTCTTAAATAAATCAAAATTTTATTTTTAGCTCTATCAACAAATTATTTTAGCAATTACTTTAAACTCTCTCTATTATCTTATTATAGTTTAAACAGTCTCTATTATTTCTATAGTTTTATTTAGAAAGAACTACACAGAAGTTCAAACAAGCCCGGACTGTATCTTAAATTTAACAGATTTAGAATATTCGCCCATCATTAAGAGCTTCATCGTTTTGAGCCACGGTCAGGTGGGTCAGTAAAGTTAGACCTGTGATGGCACCTTTCTCCCCACATCCATGCCACACCAGCGGAAAAGGCTTGGACGTCACATATAAACGTGGACATGTCTCTAACTCACGGAGCTCAAGCAACCCAGTGAGGGAGGATGTGGTCACCCTCCCAATCACTGCCTGCGGCAAATGATGCATCCTGCTGATCTTAATGGGTAATTGTAGCGAAGCCACTGAGCCATTGGAGCTCGGAAAGACTTTCAGTAAGTGTGAATTCGGTGTGATTCCCACATCACGCGTCAAAAATTAGCAAATAAAGAATTTGGAAAAAGAATATATTTTTCTTAATGGAATAAGTACAAGCTAATCTGAAAATTTTCCAACACACTTCTTTACTATTAGTTTTTTAAAATTAATCTTTAAAAAAGTCATCTAAGAAGCCCTTAGCCATATCATATTTTTCAAAGAAGCATTTTGAAAAATTATATATACTGTTAGCACAGTTAGATCAAATGAGCTTGGAAGGATGGAGTTAATAGGAAGCTCATTTTTAAAAGAAATTCCAGTTAAAGATGTACGTTAATGTCCTATTAAAACGTGAAGTGATATCAAAGTGTACAGATTGATTTACATGTTATGACTTTCTTTCATCAGATTTTTTGTGCCATTGCTATACTGAATAGTTGTCACCTGAGCTGGCACATTATTTTTTACATCATTCTACGATAGAGGGAGAGTTGTTAAAAAAATCTACAAAAAATGAAGGTATTGACTCCCCCCTCCATTTATATAGTTTCCCGTAAAATCTAAGCAGGGTTTTCCGACAGTCAACATTTTTTGCACACGGGGGAAAAATGATCGAAATCTACAGCTTAAAATTGATTTAACGCCACTGCAAGTATTCAAATGCAAAGTGAGAATCGAACGCATAAAGTGCTCAACAGAAGACTAGTGTGCTAACCATCCATTCGGCTGCTGTCTCAGTTCTGATCTTAACCAAAACATTTTATATGATAAAAGTTATAAGAATTTTGTTTCCTTTTTTATTTCAAGAGATATTTAATTCAGAAGATTTTATTTGAAAATTTTAAATATTCTATTGTTTGTTTTCAAGGCTCTACAAATCACAAATCATATAATGATTTTAGGAAAAATAAAGCACCTTATATGTTTCTTTGTGTATTAGAATAATTTTGTTTAAACTATTCGGCTAGTAGGACTTTTCATTGTATTAGAATATCTTTATGTTCAAAAATTAAAAGCAAGTAAATAAGTCTTATTTACAAGATACACAAGATAGGAAACCTGGAAAAAGTTCAGACACCCACTACAGTATATTTCATTTTTTCACAAAGTAAAAATGCAGCATCTATTCACAATTATTCATCTGAAATGAAATAAAGGCTTAAAATTTTAGTGGAAAATGCTAATTTTAAGATAACCCTTGTTTTACTTAAACTGAAAACTGCTTTATAACATTGTTGATTTAAATGATTTGTTATAAACTTTATATTAACAATTCCTCTTTAAAACAATATTAATCTTCATTCAAAGTTTATAATCCTAGTTTAATTAATGTACTTTGAAAATGAATATGACTTTTGAGATTTCCAATTTCAAATCTAATTGGAAAATGTCTTTTTACTGATCCTACTGATATGATAGGAATTTAAATTTGATATGCAATATATATATATATATGTGTGTGTGTGTGTGTGTGTGTGTGTGTGTATATGTGTATATATATATATATATATATATATATATATATATATATATATATATATATATATATATATATATATATATATATATATATATATATATATATATAGTTCTTTGTGAAGATAAAATTCGTAATAAGAATGTATAATGTTTAAAATTGCACTTTTTAAGATTAGTTTATAAATGTTAATAATTTTTCAAAGAAATTTAAGAAAAGAGGAATAAGAGAAAAGGAATTGTTCTTAAAATGACTAAAATTTAAGATATAATTTCGCTTGATTAGTGAGAAAACTCTCTTTCTTTAGAAACTTTTCTAAAGTGAAATGAAGAGCAAAAGTTTTCCAAAAGCAGTTTGCTGCAGACGGAAATGTCTTATAATCCGGACTGCGAATCAATGCTGAGTATAATTCATTTTCTAATCCAGGTCTGTTTGCTTTGGAGACATTTCTCTTATTGTCTTATGCATCTGAAACTTTTAAGATCTTGACAGGAAACAGAAGCAATTAAATTTAGAGTTAGCTTTAATCGCTTCTGAATGGCGAGGTTGTTTTCTGGGAGGAATTGCAGTTTCATTCCTCTTTGTGTGTGGCTACTGTTACACTTTTCAGAAAAATAATTGGAAGTGCTCTTGGATAATCGCAATTAACTGTTCTGGATCAAATTACTTTCTTAAAATGGTTCAGAAGTTTTTAAAAATGCAATTTATAACTAATTAAAAATATCTGTTATTTTTATTTTCTTGTTGTCACGGAATTATTAGTATGCAGTTATGTTCCAAACAATGCTTTTGCATAACGTGGAATAAGCTCTTCTGCTCTTTTCTTTTGAAAATGATTTGTCAAGATTTTTTTTCTCATTTTTTCTATGTATTCAATATACTGAATGAAACGTCATGTGAAGGAAACAAAGCAAGTAATAAATATCCAGTTAAAAGTAGCAGATATCCCTTTATTCGTGTACTACTGTTGTCATGAAGTAGTTAATATGCAGTTGTATTCCATAAGATACATTTACATATCGCAATATGTCCTGATTTTATGAAGCTGATTTGTTCAAGAGCTAATTCCATTTTCGACATTTGTCCTAAGTTGCACTCAAAACAGCATAAAACAAACATAAATACTTGTTATGAATATCATGTTATTCAAGTATACATGCTACAAGAAAGTAGGTGACATTTATAGCTATGTTTTTTAAAATGTGTGTTTACAAAAAGAGAAATATATCATTAAGATGAGTAGCCAAAGATTTATTTCGCCCTTTTCATCTGCACCGAAGAAAACGTTGTGTCTAACAGTATTATTACAGTTGAAATTCTCTGTATATAATTTATATACATTTTACGTCAAAATAGTTAGAATGTAGATAATTTCCAAAATAGCGTTTAGTCAATAGAATATAGTAGTGTATGAAGATGATTTGTGACTGGTTAGTTTTGTCCTCCTTATTTTCAGTGGGTGAAACATTACGTAGAACAGGCATTAATATCACCTTTATATATATATATATAAATATAAATACCTTTTTATCCACACACATATATATATAAATTTTAAAGGTATTTATACATCCATATATATAAATACCTTTTTATTTGAATGTTTTTTGCTGTAAACATAGTTAATATTTAGTCGTATACCTAAATATGCGTTCACTCACAAAGTGAAATTTTCAAGTCTGGAGAAGTTGACTTGTCCACGGATTGTCTCAGCCTTCATTGAGTGAAACTGTGCGAAACAAGCATTGCAAGCCACCACATCGAGCAGACATTCGAAAAATCTTCAGATAATTAATTTGTGTTAGATTACCTGAGACTACCGTATTTTGCTTAAAATGATTCTTTACAAGTAACTGAAGCAGAGGCTCAAAGTGATCTAGAGGCAAGATAAAGTTTTTACAGTATAAGTTCTATAGTTCAATCTCAGCCTCTATTGAACAGCTGGAGATGGAGGTTACACTTCTTGTTACACATCCGTTGGGTGGTTGTGAGTTTTCCAGGTTTACCGTCTTGTTTATGCAACTCACTATTTATGAAAACTCCGATCGGAAAGCAAATTACTCTGGGGATGCTAAAATACCTTACAATGACACTTTGCCTCCGTCAAGTTGTGTGCAATATGATGCCGAGTAGCTGAAATATTTTAGAGGAAGTATGATCGCGAAAATTTGGTCATGTGGTGTATAGTATACACCAGCAAAGTTCCTTATACCTAAGGTCATATTGCGTTACAGTAATATAAAATCTGATTAGCAAAATAGAGAGAGAAGTGCTAAAACTAATATGAAAGGAAAAATATTAAAGAAAAAAATGCGTGCTTAAAAGAAAATTACTCATTAAAATTGGTAAAATATTACATTCGCTTGTTTGATGCAGTATTTTCTTTTCTTGCTGATGCAAATTGTTCGATTGGAAAGTAGTAATCAAAACCTAAAGTAGTTAGCAAACCACTATAAACACTTATGTCCAAGGAAATGATAAATATCTATTATATACCACTCCACAATATTAACCACTACATTACAACCAACACAAAATGAACCTACAAGTTTCCACACTATTACAAACATCCACTGGAATCAAATCCACGAACATAAGATTTTATCCCCAGTAAACATTGGGGTAAGTTTCAGCGTAAAATCTTTGGAGTTTGACATTAACTGGTGTTGAATATCGATAAATTGGTATTGTTTGTTTGCTTTGTACATGCATGTTTGTCAGGGCAACTTGTTGTGAAGTTTCTTTTCTTGAGACCGTGAACATCGCCAATCTATGGAAAGATGTCCTTCCAGAAAGCAATGCCTGTTCAAAGAATGTTTGCCTGTTCAACTGCATTACACCAGTAGGTAAAGGTACAATTTCATCGTGGCACAATGTTTTTTGGGCGCCTCTAAACATTAATGAAGCGGAAAATATAAGAGCTCTATGAGAGTTAAAATAGGATGAAATGCAGTATAGAAAAACTTCATAGATTATTGAATTGACATTAAATGACTAACAATTATGTACAAAAGTACGTTTAAAATGTCAGAAAAAAACTAATTTCTAAGGGTATCTTAAAAATACTAATAATATTTAACTTTTTGATGATTATAGATGTCAGACCAGTCATTCTCAACTTTTTTTTTTGTATCGGAGCACTTTGAAAGATTTCAAAATTTGGCAGCAAACAAGGGAAAAAATTAAAAGCTGTTTTTTACCTATAACACACTGCATAAAATAGTTTATGATAATAATTTCGAATATGAAATAAAATAATATAATATTTACTATAAAAACAACAGTACATTTATTATTTTATTCGTCATAAAAAAGCAGAATAATTTTTACTATATACCAAACAAAACTAAAAGTTGGCAGCACATTTTGGGACTTTGGCAGCACACAAAAGTACTGTGACACAGTGGTTGAGAATCACTACGTTAGACACTTCGGGAGAGCAAACTTGTAAACGAAAATTATACAATTTTAATAAACGTCGTTCTTTTTCTTTTAATCTTACACTAAATTTACCAAAGTTATGTTTTATAAAATATATTTACAAGAAAAAATTTATAGTACTTCTTTAAAACAAATTGCAATTTTAAAACAAATGCATTTTTTTAGTTTTATAGATTTTAAAATATACCTATTCCCTTGAAATTTAATTCAAAGCATTCTGTATAGACGAAGGTAACAAAAATGTTGATGCATCTTGCTTGATAAGAAAAGCAAAAAATATGAAAATATTTTTTGGTTTATTTATTTAATATTTACTTGCTGTACTTACTTATAGTACAGCAAATAAATATCAAAGCATTCATTACACTATTTGTTATGTTTACATACCGATTTGTATTCCTTGTTACAGTTATTTACAGCTGATATACCAATTTTACAATAGAAAAAGAATAAAAATTTGTCAAATTATGAATTTGGCATTATAACTAAAAGTTAATACACGTTAATTTACAATTAAAAAATTAAACACTATTTGCAATGTGAATATTAAATACATAAATTAGGTAAGAAATTTAACTCTGCCTTTTATAATT
Organism: Latrodectus elegans; assembly: GCA_030067965.1. Classification (NCBI taxonomy): domain Eukaryota; kingdom Metazoa; phylum Arthropoda; class Arachnida; order Araneae; family Theridiidae; genus Latrodectus; species Latrodectus elegans. The sequence continues at coordinate 90,396,365 of CM057814.1, read as the reverse complement.
CAAATAAAAATTCTTCCCTTGAATGTAAGAAAAATACTTATTGTGATGAAATATAGAAACTAATAGAATTGCTTTATATTCAGTCTAAGGAATTTTAAAAAATTGTTCTTTCTCTGCCATTTTTAATACGATGTAATTATAGATGTAATTTTCTTGTAGTTTGCTTCTTATTGTTTTAATATTCAACTACTGTTTCCAATGTATTTTTAATGCATTTATGGATGTTTATCATCAAAAACAATGCACTTTAATCTGCATTTTTATTTTTTCTCATAAAGATTTTGATAAAGAATTGCAAATGCAAGAAAAAAGTTTCAATGAATTTATGAATTTATATGAAAATTACTTTTACCACTTCACAAAAACATTGCGTGTATATCTATCTACCTACCTACTTATCTATCTATCTATCTATCTATCTATCTATATATATATATATATATATATATATATATATATATATTAAAAAAATTAAAAACTGGATTAAACTAATATCAACCCCTCTACTATAATGAAAAAATAAAAGTTACAACCAAATGAACAAAATTTAAAATAAATTAATTTTTTTTACTGGTGAATCAAATCTATTATATATATATATATATATATATATATATATATATATATATATATATATATATATATATATATATATATATATATATATATATATATATATATATATATATATATATATATATATATATATATATATATAGGGAATATCGCACAATTTCCGAATCGACTGTTTCTTCAAAACTTAAATTTATAAATTTTTACTGGTGAATCAAATGAAGAGGTGTCATCATAAGATTTTGAATATCTTTTGAAATAGTTATTAAAAAGGAGGAAATAAAACACAATTACTTGACCCAAACGACAAAATAATTATAAATTCAAAATGGTAATACTGTTTCCAATTTTTAAATGATTTTGTTTCATATTAATTACATCCGGAGAAAACATTCCAACTTTGGGAAATCACTCGTCCATCTTATTGTAATTGCATTTCCCCTAATAAAAGACTTGTATAAATAATGCAAACTTAATTTCAAAATACATTCGAACCGATGGGGATTATATTTACGATACAAGCAAATTTAAATCTACGGAATAAACCGAATGGATTACTTAATATTTCATTCTCTTTTGCAAGTCCGTGGTTCACTATTTCAATTTATATTTGTAATTTCCTGGTAGATTAGCTGATGAATTCGTCGTCAAATTAATGTTAATAATGCATGATATTATTCCATGGCAGTTCGTTAGCAATCCATCCTGCTCCATAATTAGATATTAGAATTCTTAAAACTGAAGCTCTTAATTTCAAGCAAAAATTGAATTCTGAATATTCTAATTAGATTGGACAACAAGCGAAGAGGATAAATTAAAGCTTCCGCTACAGTAATCGTGTATGGGGTGGTAGGCAAAATTAAAAGGCATGCAAAGGTGTTATTTATAGGTCGGTGTATTTGTGGATATACATGTTGACATATACACAATAGTATCTAAAATTTACATTTACAAAACATTAGAAATGAACATTTTGACAAAATAATTGGTTTAATGCTTGGAAATTTGGTGTACTTTATGCCTTATACAAGCTGTATGATACCGAGACATTTTGCATGGTAACCTATATATAAGCTATATTGAAAATGTTTGTTGTATAATACCTGATTACTAGGGTTTCCATCTTTCAACCCCACAAGGAGAAAAGTGATGGTCCTTTATATAATGGGACACCTAGAGGGTACGCCATCGTAACTCCGAAGTGGGTCTTCATAATTTAGAAGCAGAGACCACGCAGACGATCTTCTGACTTAGCTTGCCAACCCGAGAGGAATAATTTTATAAGGAGAGTATTGCGACTAAGATATATTTAACATGCCTCAGCTACCATTAGAAAACAAGCCGGATCTTTAATTAGGTCAGGATACGAGCTCGTAACTTGCTATTAACGACCACATCAACCAATCTAATGCGACCTATAGTAAAATTTAGTGTAGGCTAATATTCAAATGAGAGCAATGTTGCTCAAATTTGGAAGCATCATACGACATATCATTATTGGTTTTTTTTATTTTACACTTTGATGACTCGTCTAATAAGCAGTTTTGGCATGATAGAGATAAACAAGAGATCTTATTACTCTTTATGAACCTGCTGAAGCTTCTGCTAAGGAATTGTAGTATTTTCCCTTTACTTTCCCCCGTACATTCAAGTTAAACATAACATATTGTCTACAGATGGGAAAGAAGTTTTTCCAATTAATCGCTTATTTTCTAGAAATATACCTATCTCCCAGAATTTGTCGAAAGGTATAAAGGTAAAACAGTCATATTTCTACGACACAGTACATTTAAATCCAATCAGAGAACCTCCAAAGGTATTGTGATTATAGTTTTTTAAGTGATTAGAGTGATCATTCTATCCGATGTATGAAATTGTTGCAGTTATCTAAAGTCAACCATAAGAGGCATGGGTTGTATACGACGATTTCCATTTGACGGTTTGCCGTTTACCTTAAGTTACTTATTACATATTTGTACATATACGATGAATAATATATAAATTAGAAACATGTATATATATATATATATATATATATATATATATATATATATATATATATATATATATATATATATATATATATATATATATATATATATATATATATATATATATATATATATATATATATATATATATATACATATATATATATATATATATATATATATATATATATATATATATATATATATATATATATATATATATATATATATATATATATATATATATATATATATATATATGTATATATATATTAAATATAATCTTTACATTTTTATATTCTGAACTTACATTATCATGTCAATCATTTTTGCAACAGAAAAAAGATCGCCAAATGTTGTGATCGATTTTATGCCACAAAAGTAACATTTTAAATATCCTTATCACACATTTAACAATTTTTTTTTAATTTTAATTTTTGAAAAATTTTATTTTATGCTCATAGAATGTGAGTCAAAAACATATTGCTAATAGAATGTGAGTCAAAAACATATTGCTAATAGAATGTGAGTCAAAAACATATTGCTAATAGAATGTGAGTCAAAAACATATTGCTAATAGAATGTGAGTCAAAAACATATTGCTAATAGAATGTGAGTCAAAAACATATTGCTAATAGAATGTGAGTCAAAAACATATTGCTAATAGAATGTGAGTCAAAAACATATTGTTTTTATCCATATCTTTCAATGACAAGTTAACGGCTCTGTTTTTTTATTTTCATGTTTCGAAGAAAAAAAGGATTAAAATTTGCAACGATTGGAGACAAACTATTATATTATATATATATATATATATATATATATATATATATATATATATATATATATATATATATATATATATATATATATATACATATATATATATATGAGGAGATATAGTATAAAGTTTTCCCCTAAAATGGCAGCGAATTGGAAGTATATCATGTCTTCATTATTCAGTTTTTTGCAACAATTTTGCACTCATTATGATTGTATTTTAAAACATATCTCTTTCAGAATCTGAGGTGCGAATAAAGAACTCATATCTTATAATAGGCCAAATTTTCCCAAAAAGAAACATGTTACTTGAGATTACCATAGACCTCTTACCTATAGTTTTGTTACTGTTTGTACTTTGTGTACTGTTTGAATAAAGTTTGGAAATTATAGCATTGTTTGTGTTCTTGAACTTCTCAAATCATCAACACAATAGATGAATCAGAAAATCCAGAAAACCGAGCCACAATTCACAAATAAACGTAAATTTGTGATTTGTTCCGTTTAGCAGCCTGCCCAAAATAATTGCAACGCTCTTTAACTTGCCCAGTTTGTTATTCTGTTAGGGTAATATTTTTTAAAAAATATCCATATTACTCATGCAAAAAAAAAAAAAAAAAAAATCTGAAATCTATCAAGCACCCACCCGGACAAATTTGCATGCAATAGAAAACAATAGCATCATTCTTCTATTTTATCGTGACGAAATCATTCCTATCTCTTAAATAGGGAGATACTGAATGTTCAAAGGGGTAGCCAAGAAGATGCTGGGCATCCTTAGTAATTGTACATAACACCACAACATCAGAAGGAGTAAATGTAAAAAAATTCATAGTACATAAGTATCACATAACTGACTATGCGATGCAGGGTGCAGAACTAGAACAAATCTTCTAGTGTCCACATGCAGTTTTCAATAAAAGATACGAAAATTTAGAATGTTAATCAGAAGACAAGTAGTCTGTTCATGCTAAAATGGTGCTTTTTTTTATTAGATTGCAAGCACAACTACAACGCGGACGTATAATTTTGACTATTATATGTTAATATTCATACAGATTGCTGTTTATAACTTTAGAATTCTCGACTACTTGTTTTAACTATCAAAAGTAAATCTTTATTATTTATTTTTATTGTTTAGTTTATACATTCCATTAATTTAATTCGATTAGATTTAAGACTAAAAAGAGGGCGTCTATTTAATGCTACCTTTTCATTGAATTCCTGCTTACAGAAAACGCAAAAACTATCTAATCATCTCATAATTTTTAAGATCAAGTGACTATATCGATATCTGAGTTAATGTACCCGTTCATGCCATGTCACACCAGAGAAGAAACATCAAACCCTAATTTTAACGTTATTATTGTGACATTAAAATTAGGACCGTACTGTTAAATATTTACTATTTATACTTCTCTTAGTATGATAATTTTCAGCTGAGTTAGGTTTCGAATCCACTACCTTTAGAACTCGTGAACAATGTTTTTACTCCCCATACTTAGTCCATCAATGAGGTTAATATCAATGTTATCAAAAGTTGTTTTTATCTCGTAGGTTAATAATTTATAACGACGAGTACCTACAACTCATTGTCTAATATAATTAATTGGTTACATCTACCATACCTTTTTTACTTATACTATTCTCCATGTATAGTTTTCTAATCACAAGACAAATATTAATTTCTTTTATACTATCGATGATTGATTAGGAGGAAAAGTCAAAATTAAAAATATAAACATAATGGTCATCTAGAATCTTTTTTAATAGGATAATTGGATCAGAACTAAATTTAAAGTGGATTCCAAGCAACTAAAATCCGACATAACAGACATGAGAATTGAACCAGCGAACTGTTAAATAGAAAGTCAAACGAATAACTGTTTATTAACTAGCTAAACTGATGACAATAGTACAAAGTTTTCGCTTAACCACAGAAAATATTTATTTTGTGCTTTTCTTTTACATGGAAACACATAATGCGATGTATTGCGCATATAGGGCTCTTCATATTATTATTTACCTATCATATTGTGTATTATTATCATCATGCTAATATAATTAGGTTATAAATCTTTAAATCTGGGATTTACATATACCATTTATTTACACAATCTCTCCCAAGGGAATAAATAATAAAAACTGCAGCTTAATTATGCAAATTAAATGATAAAAACTATCTAAAATATAAACAAAAGTGACATAATTTGTAACATGAAAATCCTTTGAGAATAATTTCTAAAGCTACAGTATTATGCATTATAATGAGTAAATGGGATTATAAATTTCGACATTTATTGGGCCAAAGTGGCAATGGATCGTTACGACAATAATTTATGAATATTTATTACTACTACCAGTTTCAGAATAAAGTGATGCGTCTATTATGGGATTATAAAAATCACTATATTTCGTTAGGGGAATAGATGATGAAATTCTTTTGCTTATAGTAAAACTGTGGATTTATTGTCACAATTCGAATATAGTTCATATATTCTTCTCGCATGCATATTTTAAAAAAAATGTGTTAATAAAAAATTATACATTTTAATTCTATTTACAGTTTTGTTTTCTTTTCATCGATCGTTCTTATCCCTTACAGGAAAGAAGTTCCATTCTGGACTTTTTGGAAATATAGCCGAGTTACAGCTGAACGGCTTCGGTTTAAGAGTTCGTGGGTTCGAATCCAACCTGGGTTTAGATACTTGTAATGGTTTGGAATTTACTTAAAAACTGTAAATCCCGGTCTTATTAGGACTCATGGCTGAAAGTCGTTCGCTGTATGACAAGCCAATCAAACCACTTGAAAAAGTTCATGTTAATAAGGTCTATAAATGTTCCCTAAGACCTTAGCGTTGTTTGGAATATTTATAATACACGAATTTATAACACATAGGACCTTTTTTTTTAAAAAAAAAAAATCTCATCGAATTCAATGTCCCTGCTCAGAATTTGTGTAGAGTAAAGGGTGACAGTACAGATGTTGACTTGGTCATTTGTGTGTGGCTGATAATGTTGTGGGGATTTGTTAAGAGATTCTGTTGAGAATAAAATCGGTAACCGTCAAGTATATAAATAATAAATTTATACACATTAAAAACATGCAGTGTCGTTTGTGTGTATCGTAACAGTTATTTTTTGAACATGAGGGCTAAAAAGACCGGGTCCTATAGTTTAAAGTGAATTCCAAACAACTATAAGCATCTATGCCCACGGTTGGGATGGAATCCAGGGATTATTGAATTAAAGTTCACAGCGCCAATCCTTTAGCTGCCAGTTCGGCTAACGAATCGCGGAATACCACTGTGGTGGATAATTGCAATGCGCTATCACTCGTACGAATTGTCACAAAATTGCAATTCAAAATTAAGGAGCGATGGGTTGTACTTTACTATTTACAGAAATAAACAAACTGAAACAAACTAATTTATAATTTCTCATGTTATGATAGTTTGCATTCACATTCTTAATTAATTCTTGGTTAATTTAGATAGGGGATACCTTTCCCGCTTAAAATAGCTTTTGAATGTCACAATCAATAGCTTCGAATGTATAAACCAGAATAAAGTGACGTGGTCGACATCTGAAATGGCACTCTTTATTTTACCACAGCCTATGTGAGCAGAACATGAGATCCTGCGAAGCTTGTAGTTTCTAGATACCCTCTTAACAAGTAGGTTTTTATTGGTTTAAGTACTGAATTTGCTTCTTTCCGGTAACGAAACTACCAAATCTGACTATTTAAAAATATGATGTAAAAGATTAAACTTATTCATCGTGATTTTAGGCGCAAAACCAATACAGATGAAAAGTAACAAAAAATTGTACATTTTTTGACTATTATATGGTTTAATAATCAGCATATTATTTTTAAATTTTTAGATTTTCATACAACATATCTTGTTGGGGAATAGTGATATACAAAAGGGTTTTGTCATAATAAATGCTAAAGGAAAACTTCCTATATATTTCTCTAAAAACGAATAATATTTACATTTGATGTATGTTAAACTTCAATGACGCTAACGTTTCCACTATTAGAACGATGAGAACAGACTATATTTTCAAATAAGATGAATTGAGGAAATTTATTGTGAATCATTTATTTGCATTTTTTAGTTTGAGAATGACAGATTCACTATTTTTTATGAGGCTATATCCATTTGATACGGCCGTATCCTGCTCTTTCTTCCGGTGGGAAATGATTCAAATCTTGGTGAAAAAGGCTTGCATGTTGATTGATAGTGTTCTTTTTCTTTATACATCAGATTTCACTTTACGGATACTTTCTAAATATTAAACAATGGACCATAAGAAAGACTGCACAGTTCAAGAAAGATGTAAGTACATAAATTTAATTTTTTCTTATTTTTTTAAGAATATTTTTAACTACTTGTTTTCCATTTGATAACTGAAAAATCAGTTAAAATGCATAGAAGTGTCGTGATAGACTAAAAAGGGGATGGCATTAGTCTCGTGTTTTGGAGATTGTAAGATGGATACCAGACTTAGTCAAATTCCTTTTGTTAAGAGCCTTTTCATGTTAAAAGCTCAGTAGTCTTTAGCGTCTCTCTGCTGGTTTGGTGTTGAAAGGAGTTTGCTGTGCTCAGGTGTCGATTTCGTCACTTGACAATGATTCAAATTTTTGACATTATTTTCTGCTTTTACCGGATTCAGTCGTCAGACTTAGGTAACTAAGAACGAATTATTATAACCTAATCTAAAATGTATAAATATATCGTTTTATATTTGTTAATTGGTTAACTCTAAAAGTGATGGACTATAAATTATTGAAAATTGCATTCTATCAGCACAATTTACAGTTTTATTGGTCAGTAAATGAATATTCAAAATGGTTGCCAAGATTCATAATTCTTTTTTAAATAAACTTTCTCACAAATGCGCTTAAAGAATTATAATTTTTTTATGGCTACCGATTTTTGTCAAGTAAGAATAATTTGCCCCATTATGCCTCATCTTAAAAAATATTATCTTAAAAATTTGCTCCATCTTAAAAAAATTATGGAAAGTCATGCTTCAGGGATTATTGTTATCAGGCTATCGTATAAGTCAAGTGTGACATAATTACATAAAATAAAAATAATATATATATATATAAAAATGAAATTTTTGGAAGCTTAAAATCGATGAATTTTAATCTAATATATGAAGCACATCTACCAACAATAAATTTTCAAACTCTATCTTAATTAGAAGGTCGCAAATAGAGTTATTTAGAAGAAGAGAGGCACCAATTCGCGCGCCCAATTTAGTTGTTTTTGCACATTTGACTATTCAGTGTTTTCCGTAATTTCCGAAAGAAATGCTAAGGCGTTTGCATGTTCAAACTTAATAGTTTTACTAGGGCAATGCTTCAACTAATGTTTAAGTGCCCTTTCGAACAACTTCATTGTAATTTGTAGGTTAGACTAATGAGTTACGTTTCCCGCGGTCGATTTCGATCGAGTCTCTAAATACAGTCTTGTAATTTTGAACCACTGTTAAATGAAGAGGTCGATACCTGAGCTGGAATCTTTCTTCTCCACACCTTGCCAAATCAAGTGAGAATTATTCAGCTCAAACAAAACTTTTACCGTAACTGGATTCAGTTGGGTCAAGTATCCAATTTATAGCCTCCCGACTGCGAGAACAAGACCTTTTTTTTCACTAAATTACCGAAATAAGTAAGAGGAAATATTTATAAAAAGCAGAAGTCGCATCTCACGACTAAAATCTGCACAGAAATAACATGTATGTGACGTCCTTATTATTTCAGACTATTTAAATTTTAATTAAGATCAAGAAAATTGTATTTAATTTGGATAATGAAGATTTATGACTTCGAATAAGGCAAAGTTTGGTGTAATTATTTTCAGAAGAATGAAATAAATATTTATTTTTTTTTATTAAATTTAATACTTTTTTATATGCGAGGCTCCCTTTCTCATAGGACTTTACATTTTATCCCCATTGAATACTTTAACTTATGAAATATTTTGATTTTTTGATTTTTACTGAGCATAAGTCACCAAATAAACCAGGAATAATTTTATGAACCCAAACTCATAAATTCAAAATTCTGAGACATAATGACTATTTTGATTTATAGACTTACGATTATTTCTAGAATGCTGTAAGTTCATTTTTTTAATGAAGCTATTAATTGCCTTGGTAGGGCTGCTTATAAATACTGTGTGGTCTGGTTAGTAAATATGTCGTTCTCGTGATGGGCTCTGTACCCAAACCAGCCAAAGATCTCTCATATTTCTATGATATACTAAAAAAAATGAAATACGAAGAATTTAGCTAAAATAAAAATTGGTGCAACTTATTACAAAATTACTTTTATTTGAATTTCAAAATTGCTTTTAGTTTGCTGCTGAATTAATTTACGAGTGTCTACATTTAACATTATATTTGGAAGATTGAAAATAATGCAACTCTTTCTTTTTGCATTTCATTATTTAAACATAATGTTGTAGACACTTTTCAACATATACTTGACTTAGAATTTAGATAAACGAACAGAATTTGAGCCGCTGAAAATATCATTTTGAGAAATGATTTATATATATATATATATATATATATATATATATATATATATATATATATATATATATATATATATATATATATATATATATAAGTTTTTCTAAATGAAGCTATATCAGCATCAGTTTTTGATGATTTTTCAAAATATTAATTTAGTTTATTGTAGCTTCCTACTTCTCATTTCTGTTGAAAGAAGCCTCTTAATACAGTCAACATTCTTGTAAATTTGAACCACAGTTATGTGATGAGCTTGACACCTGAACAGGCACTCTTCTCTTCCCGTTTCATTAACTGTATATAATTGAACAAGTACCATTGATAAGTCCTTTTGATTGAATCCAGTATCAAACGCGTTACCCTAGAAAATAACTTTTGTCCACAACAGGCTACTGTAGCATGTTTTTAAATTATTGATTATACAGTTTTTTAAATCAAAGTTTGAAAGTTAAGTACGTTTGAAAGTTAAGTAATTCATGAATTAGAATTATGTATCGTAAAATAGCCAGAAACAAGATCCTGCCATTTAAATAAAAATGAGTAATCAATATTTCATTTCATCTCTTACATCACAATAATCTTTTTCCGAAATAATTGCCTAAATTATGAGGTTATTTAAAATCCGTGAAGCGGCAGTAAAAATTTGCTAATAAATTTCATTTTCCTCAAGATTATTAAAACCTTCCCTCATCCTCTACCCACACACAAGAGCTATTCACCGAACTTTCTGGAACAAAAGCTCTCGCTGGAAATATTAATGGCAGGACGCACACAAGTCAATTCTCTTTAATAAAACAAGATTAAGTTCCCGCCTATGCGACTTTAAAAACAAAAAAAAAGCGCCCCCCCTTCGCTGAAATTCGAACACAATAAGATTTATCTCTCGACATTTATTTAACTTCTGGTCTGCTTTTTAGTCAACGTGTTTTGGCAACGGAGTAGTTTAATCGCGTCGTCTGCTTTTGTTTTCGCCGATTTTCGTCCATAAATCACTTGAACAAACCCGCGTTACATATTTTCTCGTTGGACTCATCGATAAGATGGACCGTCAAAAAGTAGGAATTTATTTATGTACATTTTTCTCTTAGTTTACCTTTGCCATAAATCACGTATTTCAGTGGGAAATGGAGGGGAAGGTCCAGGGCACCCCCTTAATATTTCACGTATTTATCACTTGCCTTAATCTATTTCGGAGCACTGGTGCACCCTTCTAGGTACTGGGCTACAGGGTGGAAGCAGTAAAAGCAGCTTTCCAGATATAACCGCGGTATGGCGTCGTAAAAAGGAACCGCTATTTTCCTCAAATGTCCCCGGCATTCCTCTAGATATGCCAGGGTGTGCGGGTAGACATGATTTATGCTTTTTTTTTTTTTTCAAGAAAGCTTAGTAATTCATGTGTTTGCAGCATAAATTTGTGAGACGGTACCATTCTGAAAGAGAAAGAAACATAGAACCAAGACAATTGAATCTTACAGTGGATGGAAACTAAAAGTTAAGCTGCTTTTGTCATCTAATACATAGATCTTTCATCTAACTTTCATCATCTGTCATCTAATACATAGATAGATAAAATCTTTCAATCATCTAATACATAGATTGTCTAAAGAAACTATTAAAAAGCTTAAGGACCGGGAAGCTTAAGAATGAAATAAAACTGAATATTTTCAATACATCATTTAATAATGTAGTTAAAAATAATAAAATTATATATATATATATATATATATATATATAATATATACACATATATATACACATATATACACACACACACACACACACACACACACACACACACACACACACACACACACACACACACACACACACACACACACACACACACACACACACATATATATATATATATATATATAATAAAAGCATATTTACGAAAGAGTTTTTATCTGATAGTTTTTGTAGAAACTGAAGTAGCTACTTTAGTTACTTTTCGGTGAGCAAACTTTGTGTGAGACTTATAATTTGGGATTGAGGGATATCGGAGTCGGCGTTCGTCTTCCTCGAGGCCAAAAAGTTCCAGACAGAGGCTGGAGGCGCGTGAAATAAACAGACGCTTCCTCTTTCAGCCAACTTCCTCGGAAATGGAGGCGGTTGATGAGCATGCAATGGAAACACTTTGACAAGAAGCAGCGGTCCACACTGCTCGGATCTTGCTTTAATACTTCGTCAAGAAGGTCTTTCTCTTTTTTAAGAATATCTGAAACATAAAAGGTTACTTATATTATGAGTAACTAAGGAAAAAGAGAAAGTTCTAAGCATTAACGATTTGGATGTTTTAATAAAATGTTGTAAGGATTTATTTTTAAACAATGTTTTTACTGAATCAGACAGTTTGTTTTACTCAGAATATATTCCTTAAATAAGATTTGTTGTTTTAAATTTTTAAATTCCTTATATATATATATATATATATATATATATATATATATATATATATATATATATATATATATATATATATATATATACATATATATATATATATATATATATATATATATATATATATATATATATATATATATATATATATATATATATATATATACATATATATATATATATATATATATATATATATATATATATATATACATACATATATATATATATATATATATATATATATATATATATATATATATATATATATATATTTCATTATTTTTTCCCAATTATATCTTTTTGATAAATAAAAACTAATATTCACTTATTTGTTATATCACAAAGATCAAATTTTCATAAAAATTAAGCAAAATTACTTGAGCATTCAGATAAAAATTTACTGAAATGTGCTAATTCAAGCTTTTTCATTAAACCCATGAAACACAATTCATATTTAAATAAGTAATCTTAAGTGAACAGATTGCGGAGATTTAAGAAATAAAATGTTTTAGGATTGGTGTTTAATTCTTCAGAAATCAAATTATCACACTTCATACTAATAAATGAATTCCAAATAAATAATAATAATATACAAAAATATATAATAATAATGTACTAGATAAATGATAATTTTCCAATCTCATGAAATAGACTGGTGGGGACATTTCAAACAAGAAGGGGCTCACAGCGGGCTAGGAAGATTCTCACTTTTTCGAAAGGAAATTTCCAAGATTAATCAAGTTACCATGGTTATACCATCACATCACACTTTTCGGTTGACTGTCTTATCATCTCTTGGATGAATGCTTACGATTCTTTCAGGTTTTCTCCCTTGTAACGCGTCCATACAACTCATTGAAAAGTTCTTTTAGTAAGCAAGCGAATTATTTTAAAAGATAAGGTAAATGCCTTACTTTTAAAGTATGCTAACAATAATTTACGAGTTTAATAAAATGACTCTTCACAATACCCAATGAATGGTTTTATAGTTATTTGTACTGTATTCTTTACTTCAGAATATTTGAAACAGTTTGTTTTTCTATCCCATTATTCTTATTTATATGAAATAGTATTAGGTATTAATTAAAAGTTATATTAATTTAAAAATAATATTTTAATTATCATATTTGTAATAAAAATAATGGTTTTTTTAAAAATAAATATATTCACAAAATAAATGTAAAATATAAAAATAAATTCTTAAAAACATACGTTCTAATTTATTAAAAAATTATTGTATATTAAAACAATATATATATATATATATATATATATATATATATATATATATATATATATATATATATATATATATATATATATATATATATATATATATACAGTGGTGGCTAAAATTGTAGACAATTTTGGAAATTTTTATGTATTTGAACTTTGTACGCTTATCGAAAGCGTTACGTTTCACAAAATGCAAACTTGTATATATCATTTTAAAGAGAATTTATTACTAAATTCAATACAAAACACAAAATTCAATTATTTGCAATACAAAAAAGTTAAGCGAAAATAGTTATCGATATACATTAGATAGTGATGATTCCACTGAGTTATCAGTATTTAGTAGAGTACCCTTTATTTTTGATTACAGTTTCACATCGACGTTTCATTGAGCTGACAAGAGTTATAAGCTTTTTCGTTATTACATGATGCCAGGAAACAATTATAGCCTCAATTAATTCCCTTTTATTTGATGGGCGCCTCATTCGGACAACAGTTTTCAAACGGTGCCACAAATTTTCGATAGGATTGAGGTCAGGACTGTTTCCTGGCCATAACAACAATTTAATGCTCTTTGTACGAAACCACTCTTTCGATGTTTTGGCCGTGTGGCAAGGAGCAGAATCCTGCTGAAAAATAAATGCAGCATTGATGGGAAAGAGATCTCTGATGGAAGGTAGAACTTTTGGTTCTAGAATAGTGTCAATGTATTTTCTGGCATTCAGTGTCCCATCGATGATAGGAAGGTGACCAATACCATCTGCTGACATGCATGACCAAATCATAATAGTAACTGGGCTCTTCAAAGTTGCTTGAATGCAGTCAGGATGTAGTTCTTCTCCAATTCTACATCTTACATATTTTCGCCCAACACTACCGAATATAGATAGCTTAGTTTCATCACTCTATATAACTTATGACCACTGATCATCTGTCCAATTAATGTGTTCCTTTGCCCACTGTAGTCTTTTTTTTTTCGTTGCTGAAAATTAAGATAAGGCTTTTTTCGTGGAATTCTACCTCTCAGTTCAACATCTGTTAATCTTCTCCAGATTGTTCTTGAACTGACAGAAACACCAGCATCATTCAGATCACTTCTGATGGCTCTGATGACATTTTTCTATCCTGGAGACATAGTATTTTTATTCTTCTGCCATCAATAGATGTGACGCACCTTTTTCAGACTTTTCCTTCTTTTATTTGATTTGTTTTTTATTTGATTTGTCTCCTGATATCGTAAACAAAATTTTCGGACTCCACATGTAGTCGCTGAATCACCCACCTTTCTTGCAATATCATCATAGTAAAGACCACTATTTCATTATACAATCATATTACATCTCTTTCTAGGTGTCCAATCTACTCTTCTATTCGATGTCATTGCTTCTTGAATAATATTATAAATTTTTACAAAAATTCCTACTTGTAATTGCAGTGTATAAGAAACATACATATATATACATATATATCCATATGTATATATATATATACATATATATACATATGTATATACATATACATATATATATATATTACATATACATATATATACGTATATATACATATTCTCCTTCTACAGAACAAAGAAAAATAATGAATTGTTTCAAGTTTAAACATCATGTCAGCTTCTACTGGCAATTACTAACATTTGAAAAAATCATCAGAAAAAGAAAGTGATTGGCCAGAAAAACTAGACGTTACAAACCACTTCATAACTGTGTTTTTTATTTATATTAAAGTACATATAACTTTTTTATATTACAAATAATTGAATTTTGTGTTTTGTATTGAATTTAGCTATAAATTCTATTTAAAATGATTACAAGGTTGCATTTTGCGAAACGTAACATTTTCTATACGCATACCAAGTTCAAAAACATAAAAATTTCCAAAAGCGTCGACAATTTTGGCCTCCACTGTATATATATATATATATATATATATATATATATATATATATATATATATATATATATATATATATATATATATATATATATATATGTCTATGTATATATATATATATATGTATATATATATATGTATATATATATATATATATATATATATATATATATATCTATATATATATATGTATATATATATGTATATATATATGTATATATATATATATATATATATATAAATATATATATAAATATATAAATATATATATATATATATATATATATATATATATATATATATATATATATATGAAAGATATATAACATTTTTCAATGTAATATTTGTAGTTTCATTGTCTCAGTTATTTTTTGCATAATAAGACTAATTCGATCTGGTTAGCTAAAGATATATGGGAAAAGTTGGAATCAGAACCTCACGATTAAAAGTCTATGAGGAAAGCATTGAATTCCGAGCAGCTCGCGCGTTAACAGTTCTGGAATTTATATGTAATTAATTACTAACATATTGTAAAACAACTTTTTTATAATTTCTAATACTGTTTGAAGTCATTTTTCTTTATTATATATTATTATTTAAAATTGAATGTATAGTTTTGTTAAAACAACCAGGTTCATTTATGGATGTTTTTAAATTTTCTGAAGATGAATCTACTATGATAAAAGGTGATATCAAATAGAAACATTGGTCATTAAAAGCTTGTCTGTGAGTGTAAGGATAATGTAAAGCCAAAATCAAAACAGGGAATAAAAACCGATGGTTTAAAGAAAAAAACTCAAAATATATCTTACAAATAACATATTTTCATTCTATAAGCAACAAAAATCCATAAAATATTTTAATTCATGTTCTATATACAAGAGATTTTACATAGACTTCTAAGCTTTTAAATAATGCTGTTATGAGTGAATTACACAAGCCATCTTATCACAATAACACAGATGGAGCATTTCTGATACATTACGTTAAAAATATGTTTCAAAACTTTACGACATTCACTTCAAAACTTAAAATTTATATAAATTCTACATTCTAAAAAATAACATAAGTATTTTTATAAATGACATTTTATGTATATTCTGAGATAAGAAAATGTCCTCCGAAAAAATTCCATAAAGAATTTTACCTCTGAGCAGTTACTGGGGGGAGAGGATTTGTAGAAAAATTTGAAAATGATTTTCTATGGAGTATAAGGTTTCAATTTCTGTATGCATGCTAAGATATTATAAATAATCATTAGAACTCTATGGTTAATGTGGTAAATTTATAAAAATGAAATTGTAATTAAGAAGGAATTTTAGACAAATTAAATTACTGAGTAGTCAATACACAAATGTCTTTAGGATATTATTGAATTAAAATCTTAATCCTTTAGAAATATGTAATTTTTTCTGGCCCAAAAATATCTTCTTAAAAAACTATTTTAATTTGTTTCATTTTTTGATCAGAATTTAAAATATTTGATGAGAGTCATATTCTGTGAAATTTTGCATAGAGCAAAAATAATATTTCTTTTGATAAATATTATCAAATACTTAATATGAAACAATTCTACTGGGAAAAATTATCAAATACTAAAAATGTAATAGTTCTATCGATAAATATTATCAACTACTAAATACGTAATAGTTCTACCGATAAATATTATCAAATACTAAATATGCAATAATTCTACCGATAGAAATGATCAAATACAAATATGTAAAAATTTAACGTATCAATTTTTATAAAATATCAGTTTCTATTAAAAGAAAAAGCATGGTTAAAAATTATAAAACTTGTATTCATTTGACATTTCAACTTTAGAGTCTCTTTATAGATTTATTAAAACAGAAATTATTGAACAAGGTGATATACATAATGCATACATTTAACACATATAATGTATGCATATATTTATTTTTGATCATACTTTGGGCAAAATGTCTGTTTTCAAACGAAAAATAATTCTGACTTTATATACTGGAATCAGAAATTAAGGTCACAAATATGAAAAAAAAAAAAAAAAGAAATTTTAACAAAAAAATGTGTTTTATGCATGAAAATAGGAAATATTTTTACCATATGTGCTATTAGGCAAACTATGGTTACGAGTACTTTTGTACAGAAATCAATGTAAACTGATATGCAAATAGAAGCAGCATTGGACTAAATAAGATACGTCACATAATTCTTTTTATTACTTTAATGAACTCATTATCATTTCCTTTAATAATAGATGTGACTACCTTGTAGCGTATTACAATGACATCTCTTTGAAGCTATTATAATTAATGATTGTGGTATTAATTCATTCTCTTCCAAAAGCGTCGATTATGAATCTTAGTGTCTAGGGACGCTTGGATGAATTTATGGTAATTCGATATCCTTATCCCATACATGATCAATGGGATAGAGGCCTAGAGATTTCACTGGTATGGAGAATATCTTCTTCCATGTAATCGTTGATAAGTACGGCTCGGTGTGATCAGGCCTTATCATTTATGCCAATGTAGTAGTCTTCCTTGTTTCTTTGGAAAAGTTATACTGGGGGCTCGAGAATCAAAGCTTTATAAGGTTTTTCTGTCTTTGTATGGGCAAAAGAGGTGTGAAGCGATGTACTTCCATCCAATACGAGCTCTATTTTCACAAGAATGAGAAAGAAATCCATTTTTTGGATATTTGCTGGATGATATCGTCTGAAAATGTGTGAATTTCCTGTTGAAAACTCCTTTAGAACCACTGAGTGTTTTGAGATGGCTCCTCAGTAGTCAAACCTTTTCCTTGTGACTTTTTCCAAGTGTATGAAGTTGAATACAACATACCCGTCATCAGTAACCAACAATCAAAGTTTGCTCCTAACTGTTGTTGTTGCATACCCCCTTTGGCCAGCAGTGCTAGACCAGGCCCATAGCGTTGAAAAACCCCCAAAAATCAAATACCATTAAAGGAAATCTGTCTAGCAATTAGTTACTTACGTTACAATGAATCTCTTAAACGAGTTTTGTGCAGTCTTTTTAAATGCAATCTGCTTGACTGAGACAGTTTTCTTTGTTTTTGCTTTCTTTATAAAAACGGAATTCCGTCTACGAACTTAATAGTTTCAGAAAACCTTTTTCTTTCAACTTTAAATTCCATTCTAGCTTTCTGCAGAGACATGCCTTTTAATATTAAACAGACACTATACACATAAATTCAAAAGTTTTCCTAAATTACACTACATAAAATCAGTTTTTTAAAGTAATAACAGTAGGCCTTTCTAGTGCAAAAAATATATTAAGTGCAACTTTAGAAACCAGAGTGTATATGTTAAACTTCATAAAATAAATACACTAATGAAATATTTCTTTTTCTTTCAAGAAAACTAAATTTCTTCCTGATCACACTATCACAGATAAATGTGAATTGCTATTGCAACAGATTTAGAATATTTAATAAAAATGTTATTTTTGATCACTATTTCGATTTCTAGAAATTGTGCTATAATGCATTACGGAGTAAAAAATAGTATGGAGCAATAAGGTTTGCATTAATTTTACGTGATTCATTTTTATCATTGATATTAACATTGTTTGTTGGAGCTCTAATTTTATACAATATTTATTAATTTATATATGTTAACTAACTTTTAAAAGATTATTATATTTTTTATAAGGAGATGTAATGATTTTTTTTTAAAATTATGGTTAGTAATTTTTATTTAACTGATTTAAATGTTTGGTGCATTATCTTTAAAGTGTGTAATAGTTTTTAAAACTATGTATACATATTTCAATTTGAATACAAGTATTGGTATGTAGTATTTATAAAAAAAACTAAACCAGTGGCACAACAGCTTATATATGAGCCTAGGCCTACAGTACCCATATCTGTTTTCCTCAGCAAGGACACTGGAGAGCGAAGCATATGTCCCAGTTAAGTTGCCAGCCGAAATACCCAATGTTTAGGTATTAAGCCTGCTTGGTACTCAGTTTATCAACCCCCTGAAGGGATAACTGACTCATTTGACCTTGCCCAGCACGAGGATTTGTGACTTGGGAGCTCGAATTATCACTACCCCAACGCGTTACTTATATATGCTTGAAGTTTCATAAACTTTTCGGATATTTGAGTAAATACTAATTTTTTTGTATGAAGTATTAGCGTTTACCTATTATGTTTTTGATTAGCAAAACTAATCCATATTACATTAAGTTTTCAAGGAAAGGTTGACCTCATTCTTATCATACTTAGACTGTTTAATATCAAAATAACAATCCAAAGTGATATGAAACTGTTAAGTGTTCTTTTGATGAGTGTTGAGAATTTTGCACTTGATATAAACAAGAAACGCCGACAGCCACTTAAAATAGGAGTTAGAAAGTACAAAATCATTTCTGGTTTGGCTCGAAAAGCGTCATATTCATGATTGAGGTATGTTGAATTTTATATTTGACTCAATCTAAGATCAGTATAGTTCACTAACCACCACTCGGGAAGTAAAATATGTCAAGGCTGCAATGTCCTTCCAAAATGTTATGGTGAGGAATGTATCAGCTCAGATGTTCGACCTCGTCACTTAACCGTTATTCAAAATTACGAGGTCATTGGCTGTGTTTAGTGACTTTTCAGTCGTCAGAAATAGGCAACTACAAACGTACAACAAACAAACAATCAAAAACGAACCATTCTTTGTTTTTCATTACAGCTAACTCTTTCTAGATTAACGAAATACGATATGAGGTTGACGACATTGATATGGAGCACCACAACTTTTGAAGTAGTTGTTAAGTCTTTTTACGGAGCAATATTTCTGTATTCGTGACATTTACATACTCATAAATGGGCTATTCAACATGGCTTAGCTGTAGTATCACGTGCTTCGATGGTGCCATGTCTTCAAGACTTCCAGGTTTCATGTCATCAAGACAGAAAAGGTGGATTTTGCATTTTTGCCTCTTTAATGCATACCTGTCAGGGTTAGTGCTTGAAAATTTTAGAGATTTTTACTTTGGGACACGTAAATATAGTCTACTTCCAATGCAGAATCCTACTGGGAATCAAATATATCGTAGATATTCTTATGGATTACAGCAAGTTTTTAGTTAATAAGTCCTCTTCTCATTGTAGAAAGTCAGAAGTAGACTCCAAACCACAATACAATTACACCCGATTTTTCAATTGCAAAAAAGATACATTAAAGTAAAGACCAGTTAATTGACTATTCTTTCACCGGTTCTCTGCTATCTTTAGAAATTCTTGCCGTTTTCTGTTGCCTTTACAGAAGATGGCAAGAATTTCTTGGTATACCGTCTTCTTGTATGGTAATAATTATCAAAATGTTGAGCAAATTATAATAAGTATGTTTTTAAATTTATTATTATTATTAGCTAACTAATAAAAAGCTCAAATGAAAAGTTGTAAACTTAGAAGAACGTTTTCCTGTTATTGCTTTTTATTCCTTTCAGAAATTAAAAACTTTTGAGAAAAATATCTTGCATTAGTTGAATAAACAAACTTTATTTACAAATTTGGGCTTCAATTAAACTTTGTCTTGAATGTTTCATTACTTCATCTTCACGAATTGAGTTCGAATTGGAATAATTAAATGCCAAAAGAATAAATACAAAAAAATGTTCCAATCAACGCAGTCGCCACATATACTTATTCCCTGCTTATTTCGACCGAACCTAATACAAGCCATTCCATTGTTGTCCTAAGAGCAGCTCCGATCATTAGGGTAATTATTATTTCTTTTCCCACACCTGTTTCAGAAGCGTTGCCACTCACTTTCATGAAAAAGAAGGGCTCTTATCAACGCTGGATGAGCGCATAATTACATTTTGTTCCCCCAATCCCCTGGGGGGTGTTTGATGACTCCTGGTAATAGGTTCATCAGGCTGGTGGCATCAATCTGTATCCCCCGATTGAATAACGGCCCGAGAGGAATCTCCTGTCACGTGGTAATCTCAGAGCTTATTCTTCTGGCTGTGAATGGCCCAGGGAGGAAATGTCCGATTTCTATCACAAGAAATGCCCCACAAGATGCATGAATGCGATGCTTAGGTTCCATACAGATCTTAATAATTCGAAAAGATAATTAGCTAAGAAATATTTGAATATAATACTTCTATGCAATTCTCAATTATTTGAATAGATAATAAGCTATAAAATATACACGCAAAGCTTAAGTTATAAACTAATCTCAATAATTCGAAAAGATAATAGGCTATAAATTGCTTGAATATAATGGTTTTATACAGCTCTCAACTATTTGAATAGATAGTAAGCTATAAGATATAAATATTACAAGGCAATTCAAAGTTCAATTATTCTAAAATATTATAAGTTATGAAAAGACTGAATGTAATGCTTCTATGCAATTACCAATTATTCTTGAATAGATATAATAAGCTATAAAATATACAAGGCTTAAGTTCTATGCAAATCTCAATCATCAGAAAAGATAATAAGGTCTAAAATGCCTGAATAAAATGCTTTTGTGCAGTTTTTAACTATTCAAAAGATCATAAGTTTTAAAATGCTCAATTATAGGGCTAAATTTGACATAATTCTCACTTTTCCGAACAGATAATAATTTATAAAATATGTATATACAATGCTTGGGTTCTATGCAATTCTAAATTTTCGAGTAATTAGCTTTAAATTCCTAAATATAATGCTAAAGTTCTATGCAAATCCTAATCATTCGAAAAGAGACTAATTTAAAAATACATGAATATAATGATTAGATTTCATCAATAATCAATTATTCTAAAAGATAGTAAATTTTAAATTGCCAAAATATAATGTTTCTATGAAGTTCCCAATTAGTCGTAAATGTGATAAGCTATAAAATGCTAAATATGTTTAAATTTAATGTAGCTCTTAATTATTTGAAAAGATAATGAACTATAGAATGTATACATATAAGGCTTAGATAGATTCGATTTGGTTCTTAAAGTCTTTTAAAGATAACTAGTTATAAAAAGTGATGTTAGAAAAGGTCATTCCGTGTTAAGTATAGACATAATCATAAAGTTACTTTAAAAAGACTAGTAGATATATTCTCATGATTTTCTCAACAGAATTACAGAGCAAAAATTGAGCTGCCGAAGAAGTATTATCGCATATATACACATACATATGAAGAAAAGAGAGAGCCCATGATGAAAAAAATATATATTATGGAAAATATAAATACATTTAATAAAGTGTACCTTTGTTGTGCTATGAAATAAATAATTATTATTGTGATAATCAGTTGATAAGAGAAAAAAACAAGTTCTTTTTTAAAACAATTTAATATCTAAAGATTTCCAAAAAATATTTAAATTAGTAATTAGTTTACCGGTAGGTTACGATTATATTATTGTTACATTACATATATCCATGAAAAGTACTCGGAAGCATTCATTCTGAACCATTTCCGATTGACTCCGATGAAGAATTTCAGTTCTATTTATGTCCATTTCTGAGATTATGTACAGTGGATATACTAGAGAACGCTATCTGTTGCCAAAATGTAAAATTAAATCTTGAACTTCTGGTTTATTTTGTAATGATTTATTCTAAATAAGCAGAATATTTAAATTTTCTTAATCATAGACTAATATTTATTGCATCAGTTTCTTATTACAATTATTTATTACAGTCTAATCTATTTATTATACTAAATAATTTCCAGGGTTTTATTTTTGGTTAAAATTTTCTATATCTTGTAGATATTAAATATACCTCGCAGTCATTAAAGATAAAAAAAACTTTAATGACTATAACGTTCTTCTATCTTATAATTTCATTAGATAAAAAGAACTATTAGAGTCGTTTAAGTCTAGCTTACATTTATAGGACACAATTCAATGTAAGCAGGCTTCAACCTACAATATACTTTAAATGTTAAATGACAAATTGTCAATTAAGATTTTGAGACATTTCATTGGCGCGTAACATGAAGCCCTATAAATACGGGATTGCTTTAAGCCAGCCCAATTTATCTCTGATTTTTTTTTAAAGAGTTTTGTTTATATTCTTAGAAGAGAAAGGGGGTATACCCAATTTCTTTGTATTGATCCTTTCGTAAGGAATTTACCAAAGGACTACTTTCCATGATATTTCGCTATTTTCTTTTAGTATTCTCGATTTACTAACATACCAATCATTTCATATAATGTATAGGATATGAAATGGAAAAGACATTTGACACTTAAGAAAAAAAATTCATTTTAAGATTATTGTTAGGCGAAAATAGAAGATTTTAAGAAATAATTCTCTCTCTCTCTCTCACTGGAAAAATAATTCTAAAATAAATTAAATCTGTTAAACTTATTTTAAAAAGAAGTAGATTTCATAACACGTACTTATGAAAGATTACATGAAATTTAATACTAATGCCATTATTAAATATATGTTTAATAAGGGTATATAAAAGGGAAAAAAAACTTATTATCAAGTTGCCCTTTTCCGATACACATTTCCATAGCTGATAGAACACTTTATCATGCACCATCTTTGTTTGTTAAGCAGAAAATATTCATCAAGGTAAGCAATTTCAAGTTAGTGTTATCGAACAGTTGTATTATATTCTGCCGCCTGTTTTAATGATCTTCGACAATAAAAATCAGTGTATAGGGGCTGACAACGGCCAAGTGGAGGGGGGGGGGACAGGGTACTTTAAAGAGTAAAGTATCAGGTTCAGTCCCGACCATTGTTGGAAGATGGAGATTTTGCCTTCTGCATACTCGCCTGTTGGGTGGCTGTTCGGGAGTTTTCCCGGTATCTTTCCTTGCGACACTTGAATATGGTCCACTATCGATGCAAGTCCGTCCGTAGGGGATGATAAAATTCTTTACAAGGCCTTGGTCAGTTAGTCAGTCGATAACCTAAAGAATATCATGATTTAGGAGTTTCGAACTTTAATTGATTTCACACTAATAAGAATTTAAAGCAACCATAATAAACAATATACAAATGTTAATCGTATTTTGTGAGATTTCGATAAAGATATATAGGTTCGTGTAAGGAAAGTAATTAAATCATTTTAAAGGGAAAATAATTATTCTTTGCAATATTTTTAAAATAAAGTTTTTATTTAAAATGAATCAGTAAATCACTTTTCATACTTCCGAGGTAGCTTCAGTGCATACAAAAATTAGCATCGGAGTTTTCAGAAGTGTTGATGATAATGTCGTGTCCTGATGATGATAAAACCAGAAAGCTCTGAAGCCTTGGAAGAGACCCATGTTTTAGTGAAACATTCATCTTGTATTATTGAACAATGACCAAAATCGAGCCTAAGGACTTCTGTTCTGAAGAATGGATGTTTTACCAATGGATAGATTATTGACTGCATACCAGAGTGGTTTATAATGATGATATTACTTATGTTGAGAAAAGTGTTTTTTTAACAAACTGAAATTAACTTAGTTACCGTCATTAGTTAAAATAATTAATAAGCATTATGAGAAAACGGTCTGATTAAGAATTTGCTATATGCTTTTAAATTCTTTTCCATATATTAAATATTATTAAAAAATTTTAATTTAAAATTATGCTAAGTCGCTGATACAATAAATGGCTTTTCGAATCTAATGATTAAGGCTTTCCAATTTTTTTTTCATTTTCAATTTGTTTTGAAATAAATTGTATTCACAACAAATGGCTTACTTTTTTTGTTTCCAAATTAGAAAAAATCGCTAATAAAAGGAAATCATCGCATAAACTATGAAAAGAAACCAAATATTTTATTTGAAATATTTTAAACTTCTTAAGAAAGGTATTTTTAAATATTATTTTACTTTAAATTGCTCAAAAAAGATAATTTTTATAAGCACCGAGCAAACTAAAATTGAATGATGAAACAATTAAAGTTAAAAATAAATAGCTAAAAACTATGAAATAATAAACCTGCAATCTTTATTATTTAATTCAACATATCTGGAAGTTTCATTTTAATTATCTATTTTATTAAGAGATCTTTTTTGTGTTTCAATAAACAGATTAGGAAAAAATAAATAAAATGAATTTTATAACACAGTATAAAATAAATTGAGCTCATTATTTGTATTAATTTACATTTCTTCCAAGCAATTCAGTACGAAAATAGATATTTCTTAATCTCTTTTCATGAAAACTCAGCATTTTGTGGGCAGTAAAAAAACGAGAAATTATATTTTAATGAAGCATATTTTCTTAATATCACAATTAGAGTTCGCATTAAATTTATTACAGTCTCTAGAAATGGAAGAAGAGGGAAAAAATCTTCAAATCGTATTTCTCTCCCTAATCCTATTCCGGATTTAATCCCTATGAGTTTCCCCATTCAACCGCAAAAAATATATATGATATACTATCCCATTCCAGTTAATTCTCATTAAATATATTTTCCCCTTTTCCAACCCAGAGATTTTTCTCTTTTTTTTTCCCCTAATCTATCAGAAAATGTAAAGCTGAAATTATGATATTTTATGCCTTTTGTTAGAATTTTTCAATTCGATGGCACTTCTCGAGCGAGATGGTATTTTTCTTGTTATTATTATTATTATCATCATTTTGTGTACTAGTCTTCCTCCCGACCCGTTTACTCCGATTGCAATGTCCTTCTTATCTGGTCCTCCATTACTCCGCGGAGGAAAGTAATCCCCTAACTTACGACTAGATCATCATGCTTCGTCGTTGAATAGAGCCCCGAAAAATATCGATATTGTAGGGAATATCCACAAATTCAAAATCGATTATGGTACAGAATAGGGTGAGTTTATTTGAAAGATTTACCAGCAGTAATAAAATTATAGATTATATATATATATATGTATAGTATACTTTGATATATATTTTCAATAAATTGCTGAATTTTTAAAGTCATCTAAAAAAAAAACCATAATATTGATTGGAAATTCTATTCCACATACAAATTATAAAACGATAGAAAAAAAAATAAATTATTACTTTTCATAAAATGACGCATAATAAAAGGTTCTGAAATAAGTGAAAATTGTAAATTAAACACATTCTGAATTGTATTTGAAGACGATTATAAATTACAAAACTACCGAAAAGCTATTTGGCAACAAATGAAAACAGAAAATAATGAAAATACTTTATCAGATATGAGAAAGAATCAATGGTATTTTTTTTGTTATTATGTGAATAAAATAAATAATAAAATAAAATAAATAAAAATTAATAATTAGACATATTAACTGTTATAAACTAATAAAATAATTTTCTATAAATTGATAAAAATACTTTTATTTGAAAGATATATCGCAAAAGAAGGATTTAAATGCTACAACCTTACCATATAACGTTGCGAACGTTGAGTGCACATATTCTTATAAAGCACGCTAAAGTAATTTTATTAATGTTTTACAAAATAAGAATTATAGAAATATGATCGCAAGTAAATACAAATATGGAAATTGTTCGAAATATCATATATTTATGTTTACTCTAAGCAAAATGGTTGAAATTAAATTTATTACTTCTTTTTTAGAAGACAAAAAATCAAATGATAAATAATTACATTTGAAGAATATTTATAATATCATATAACCGATGAAATTTCTCTTCATATAATATTAAACTAGACATAGATCATTGCAAGAATAGAATTTTAGAGATTTTTCATAAAACAATATGAAAGTTCTTCCAGATATTAAAAATGATCTAAATTAAAATGGTGGAAATTAATCAAAGAACACAATAATATAAAGTGAATTATAAACTGAATTATAAGTTGATTTTAATAAAATTTGATTATGAATATGAATTAAAGTGCATATTACACATTTTAATATAAATTATTTATCTATTTTTAAATAATTAGCATGCTTATTTTTAATATATACTGCATAAAAGTATTAAATAAAAAATTATCAAAATATAAATTATATAACACGTTCAATCTAAGCAATTTCTTATTTTTAATAATTATGCAATAAATTAATCTAATATTATGCTTAATTCGAAGTTGAGGGTCGGATTCACCCAGAATTGAATCCATTCACTAAGCTAATGGTATTTTTTCATAGATTTTAGAATCACAATAAGAAAATAATAGTAGAAAAGTAAAAGATTATTTGTTTTTAAATGTACTCGTGTAATTTTCTTTTATTTTACTTTCATTTTAAAATTAGTTATCGTATTACCATTTTCTGAAGTGGATAAAAAGCAAATTTTAAATATCATTATTAATTATTATAATTTTATTTACCATTTTCAATTTAAATTAATTCACTGTTTTTTCCCATTTATTGAATTAGTATAATTTTCTAAGTTATAACATCGAACATTAAGTAGCATTTTTTTCACCTAATTTACGTAAATATTTAGTCAGTTTTCAACTTTTTTAAGAATTTATTTTTCTAAGACTATTTAATTTTATTTTAAAACTACGTTTTGACATTTTTAACAATAATTATTTTTACTGTTTTATGTATTGTTATTTCAGTTATTTTATGAATCTAAACTAATTTATATTTTTCCGATTATTGAATTACTACCTGGCGAAAAGTTTTGTCTTAAACGTCAATAATCAAACAGTATTCGGCTTAATTAAACAAATTATTTAGCTAGATTTAAGCCGAATTTTCTTAAAAGTAATTAAAGTTTGTAGTTATATAGCGAAAATTTCTGTTTTTCATAGTAAATAATTTTATCATTTTTTTCAATATTATTATTATTATTATTTTAAAATATTGAATTAAATTAAATATTTTTCTTTGTTTATTTAATTAGTATCATGTACAGAGTTTTACACTTAACATCAATAATTCGATAATGTCTTACGTTACCAAATTAATTGTCTAGCTTCCCATCTAAACTTCAAAAAATCCCTGAAATTAAGTTTTTTTTTCAACATGTAAATGATAAAAAATTATATTTTTGATAATTCTATACAATTTTAGTTCTTAATATTATGTAATTTTATACAGGATTTTTAATTTCCTTTAATTCACTATTTTCTATTTTTTGAATTAGTGCTATACAAAATGTTTCGCATTTAATGTCAATGATTAAATAATTTTATAGGTTTCATACACATGTAATATCAAGCTTTTGGAGATTATAATTATTCATTACACGTAATGGCATTTCGTACCATTACGTGTAGTGGATAAATGTAGTGGAAATTGAACTCACCATATTTATGAATATTTGTAATGATGCGAATGTTGAAACAAAATCTAGCAGGCTAAGTTTCAGCTGAGATTGATGCAAGTGCCCCAAGAAATTACCGAGCACAATTCCAAGAAGGCAGAAATGATACGTTCAGCAAATCGTTAATCAACAATAGAAAGATCAATGGATTAATTTTTCAATCCTTGAAAACTCATTTTTTTAAGAGCACATTGATTCGTTCTAATTTAAAAGTGATTTATGATACTCATTTTGAATAAAAGAGAATTAATTCGTTTGTGGTACTTATTATGAAAAGAAAAAGAGAATTCATTTGTGATACTTATTTAGAAAAAAAGAGAATTCATTCGTTTGTGATACTTAGTTTGAAAAAAAATGAGAGTTAATTCGTGCAAGATAAAAAAATAGATCTATTTTAACCAGTAAACGTGTAAATTTTTAATTACTTAAAATTTAGCCTCCCCACTAGTTAGTTTGTCAAGATTCAAAACACGTTAAATCAAGTCCTTTTAATTCGTGTACGCATATTTTTTAGAATAATTCCAGAATTAGGATTTAGATTGTCACCAATTATTCATAGTGATGTTCATAAAATGATTATAATTTTCCTGCTTAAATTTACGATTAAAAACGTAAAAAAAGTTTATACCTATTATATAAGCGTGAAACTTTTAATATTACTTTTTGTATTAAAGACAGTAATAATATAGATAGATTTTTATTGGATCTAATAAAACTCATTTATAAGCTCTTTTGTGGTTGTCTCTGAAAATTTCTTTACAGGAAATCACATTTTAGTTGCCGATATTGTTTAGTTGTTAAAACATACAGCACTTAATGATCATGGATATGAAATATCTTCCTAATACTTTTGCTTTACTGAAGAATATCTATTAAACAGAAGTTTTTTATTACAGACACAAGAGAGTATAAATTTCAAGGATCTTTAACAATCTGCTATGAAAATGATATCAATGTATCATAAAAAATGTGCAGATTTACTTATAGATACGGAGTCAGATAGATACTGTTTAAAAAATAATATCTATAAATTTAGATAGAAATAATAATAAAAATAATAAATTTGATAAAACATTTTAAACATAAATATATAATATTTTGATATAATCATATATATATATATCCTATTTTTTAATTTTAACTGAAATGTTTATGAAAACATTTAGTGCAAGGAAATGAAATATATGCAAGATCAAGTTTTACTTGATTTTATAAAAAAATAATTGCAGTTAAAATACGTTATTGAAAGCTAGGAAGTTTGTTTTTATCTTTAAGTTAATAAAAATATAAATTATTGTAAAATAAAATATTATATGTGCCCTTTAATATCAGATAAGAATGTTTTACTAATGTATTAACCTTAAATAAATAATTTTTGTAATTCCTTCATAATTTAAAAAAAATGACTCATACTTTTTTTTAAATATTTGTAAAAATATTGCAATATAAAATAACACAAATATATAATTTTATTGCATTATTATGATTATATTCATGATAATAAAAAGTGATATAGAACATTTTACTGCAAAATAAATTTGAAAGATTTTAGAAAATGAAAACATAGATTTTTATTTTTCTTAATATCGATTTTTTTCTTTCATTTAAGTTTGATTTCTAACTCAACAATTTTAATTGCATATTGAATGATAAATTGATGGATTATTATTTATTTGATTAAATAATTTTTTAACTGCAATAAACTATCTTAATGGTCTAAAATTAAATACAAGTATTACATTTAATTTTGAAAAAAATGTTACATTTTTCTTTAATTTTTTATCAATTAATTGTTATTTTTATTCACTTTCTAATTTTAATCTATGATGATACAGAATTTGAATGAAATAAAAAATCTTTATAAAACTAATTATATATATATATGTTGTGTTTACAATTATCAAAAAATATTTTTTAGTTAAAATAATTACGCAATGGTTTTAAAGGTAAGTATGTCGTTAAAAAAATATATTATGAGATCAAATGACTATATTGTAGAATACTCTTGAGATTTCCACGAGAATAATAATTATAGCACAGATGGCGCCACTTTCAACTTTCAGTTAGTTTCATGTCTGATAACCTGATAGATCAGAACTGATCAATGAATAAATTCCATTTATTATTTAATAATGTTAAACAAGCTTATTCACATTCATCGTTTATTATCTTTGAATAATGAGATTAGCATGGAAAATTAATTTAAAAATATTTTTGATAAATATGAAGCAAAATTCAAATTATTTATTACTCATTAAGTAATAAAAAGCAATTAATAATAATTTAGCATTAAAGTTAGTACTGTTTTCATAAAGGATAAAAATTCGTATTTTTATCACTTACGTAGCATAAAACTATGTATTATTGCATTATTATAGTAAACATATTAATTACTCCTAATTTACATAACTTTTCTACTTGCCCGGGTAATAAAGAAATATAAAAAAATTTTTGTTATCTCACTAAGTCCTCATAGACACATAAGAATTTGACAACTATTTTATTAATAAATTTCAACATTTTGATTAGGGTATAATTTTACTACGTTCGAATTAAAAGAAATATATTTAAACAAATTTAATTATATCAATATATAATTATATTTTTATTTTCAACAAAATTAAGTTTTTAGAAATTAAAATGCAATTAAGACACAGTCTCAATTAAAAAGTAATGGAAATCAGCAGTCTTTGATTAAAATCACATCTTTTCGTACCATTTATTTAAAAAATTAAGTTGAAAATATTTTAAATTGCATTTTAATTTTCTTATTAAAATTAGTTTTAATTTGCTGATGTTTAATACAAGAAATGAATTATGTGACATAAAATAGTTTCTACACGGAATTAACATACAGGTTTGCCCGAGAACAAAAATATACATAATATTTCAATGTACTATTTACTAATTAGTACGTTCTAATAAAAAACCAGCACTGAATTAAAAAAAAACATTCTTTAGTTTAAATCTGTTTTAAATTTTCCAAAATTCAATTTAAAAATACATACATAAAGTCATGTAAATTAATGTCGTATGTACAGTTGATTCATAAAATTTGTATGAAACATAAAAGCAGGATTTCAAGTAGTCTATAAACATGACAGTGTTGCTGATTGATTAATTTTATTGATATTAATGATGCATTTCTAAAAATTAATTATATTAAACTTAAAAATTTCGCACTTGTAAATCAAATTTACACCTACATTTAGCAGATTTAGAAATACTTTCAGATTGAAGAAAATTAAACTGTAGTTGAGATCAAAAATAAGGACATTCTGAGCTATGATGATGGAAACTACTGATTACTAAGTTGCTATTTTAAAAATAATAGTTGTGCATCTAATACTTTTCATTTGCTTTAACTTTTGATTGATAGGTACTTTTTGATAGGAAAAATGAAACTCTTGTGCGAAATGGCTAACATACAAAAATTATAAGGATAGGTATTTTTTTATTTTTTAAATTTCTATAATATATATTTTTAAGACAATCATTTAGGATTTAAGTGATCTTACAGAGTTTTTTTTTTGGCTATCTTTATCTCATATAGAATATATATTTCTACCTCATAATATGACATGCTTCAAAATTCGCTATTGTAAAATTTTTATGACAAATTAATATCTATATTTGTAAAACTACAGTGCATGGATTTTAAACAGTCGGCATTTATCGTAACCAGAAATTTATGGAAATTAAAGTTCCATAGTGCTCGATATTATGACACAACATAGAGAGGAAGGACATCTCCTGGTAAGTGATTCAAACAGAATTTTGCAAACCTATTACAAACAAAAAGCAATAAATAAATGCATTTTTTATCAATATGATGATCTTTGGATCAGAATCGAAGTGATTGATCTTTTATCTGATCTAACCACATGAAATTAGAGGCAAGACACAATAAAAAAAAGAGTTTCCAATAATTTCAATAATTTAAAATATTTTGACCCCCAGAAATTAAATCATCTATGAATTAAAATTTTTATTTTTTTAGATACTAAGAAATATTTTTTAAAAAAAGATGGACGTCGAAACTCTTCTTTTCTCCACCGAATGGACGCTAGGATGGGGGAGGAGAACACATCCCGAAACCGTTACGGGATAATTTTTCATCACACCAATCGTACTGATTCCCATTATTCGGTGCGTCAAAACGATAAATACGGAATAAGCAGAGCCACAGCGGAGCGGAAAAATTGCGATTAAATATAACTGTTCACCCGGAAAAACCATGATAGATGATGTCAAGTCTCTATTCCCAAGACTTTCGAAGACAATCCTTTAGGTAATCCAAATCCAAGTTAATCAATCACGCCTAGGCCCCTAGGCATCCATCAAGCCCTGCCTGCCTTTCGTAATTTTTCCTTGGAACTTTTCCGAACCCCGCCATCGCCCCTAACTTCTTTATTAATTGAATGAGAAGGACCCCGATTTTATTTTCTTGGGCCGAGATAGAACGTCGGGAAAATTCCATGGCCCTGGTTATGATTGCCAGGACAATAATTAGTTCTATTGGGAAATCTAGGTTCTTATCGTCGACCTAGGAATGTACTATTCATAAGTTTCGTTTAGAGGGAGTACGCTCCTTTTTTTTCTTTTATTATCCAGTATCGTTGGGACTTTTGTAAGGGTTGGTGTAATCCATAGGAGGCTCTTAGATGCCCGAAATTCCGCTAGGGAAACTGATAACGCTGTAATTGATATATTTCATTAATTGAGAATCTGGTTTGGGATTTTACCATATATATCTGAGAAGATAGTTATTTCATTATGAATACCCATCATGGAAAATTGCTGGCTGTTGTAATCCAAGAGGGATTAAATATTTATTGAAAATTTAATCTATTGATTACAAACGTATTTATACCATTATTTCGATATGATTTCACAGTTATTTTTATAATTAATAATAAATATCACTAAGAATTTATTCAAAATTCTTAATGAAATTAAAATTTTTCATCGTTTTATGATCAGCGCTTATACAGCTAATAATAATATATTTATGTTATTATTGTTATATTTGGGCCATGGTAGCCTGATTGGCTAAGGGATGCATTCTTGTTATCGAAAGGTAGTCAGTTCGAATCCTGACTGATTCGAAGATCCCTCGTGTTAAACATGTCATGGTCACAATGTCCTCCATGTGAAATGATACCTCTACATGCGATAGACTAAGAATGGGGTCATCTG
Source organism: Latrodectus elegans (assembly GCA_030067965.1). Taxonomy (NCBI): domain Eukaryota; kingdom Metazoa; phylum Arthropoda; class Arachnida; order Araneae; family Theridiidae; genus Latrodectus; species Latrodectus elegans. Next base: position 90,362,580 of record CM057814.1, on the reverse strand, counting down.
CTTGGTTCCTGCATCTAAATTACGAAATCCCACTTTCAGCATCGTACTATATAAAGTGCCATCGCTACAAGGGGGAGGGACCTTTGTAGTGACGAAAAGTGGAAAATTTTGTTGCTGGCCGATATAGAACAATTTTATTATAATATATCATGTCAATAATAATTTATTTATTACATATTATTGCAATAAACTGTATTCATCGTTTTCGTCATGAAATATCATTATGTTTTTTATCTAACCATTATCTTAGTATCAGTATTTATAATTTTATTTTCTAATTTTTAACATAAATTATTGATATGATTTATTACATATTCAAACGATATTTAGTGCAAATATGTTATACATGCCACTAACAATTTATTCATAAATAAAAATTTGATTCATATGTTGTTTTAATTTTTATAATATTATAGTTTATACATCTTATAATAATATATTAGTCGACCGATGGCTGAGAGGTTAGCGCTCCTGATACCTGATGTGTGGGTCCCGTGTTCAAATCCCGGTTCGGGCTTGAATGTTACTTTCTGTGTTCTCTCTGTGTTTCCTTGTCCTTTCTTCTGTGATGATCTATGAATGTGGCCCAACCCTACAAAAACAGGTTTGTGGTGGTATAGCGCAGGCAAGGCTACTATCCTCCGTGACTTGGTTCACAGGTGCCCGCTGGGTAACGACAAATAAATAGCAGTTTCTGGCCTTGTATATATAACTTGATTTGTAAAAAATTTGCTTAGTTAATCAAATATGTAAAATTAATTCTTTCTTTTATAAAAATAATATGTTTTAGTATTCACATTTATTTGATTTATTATTTGTATTTCAACTTGATAAAAGAACAACGTCGTTCTCTCTTATTTTCAAAAAAAGTCAGCTATACGTATAAATTTTTGCCAATTTCTGATGAAGTGAACACAATTACAAAAGTTAACATTCTTAGATGAAGAAAACATTCATATATATATATATATATATATATATATATATATATATATATATATATATATATATATATATATATATATATATATATATATATATATATATATATTTATATATATATATATATATATATATATATATATATATATATATATATATATATATATTTATATATATATATATATATATATATATATATATATATATATATATATATATATATATATATATATAGTAGAGGATATCACACACACAGTATTTCCATGGTAATATATCAACATGATAAAAGGAGCAACAGTAAATTAACATTATTAAATGCCATATTAGTAATTGTAGAACGCATTCATATTTTACGTATCTGAATGTAAAATATATTACAAGAAATAAGAAGCTATCAATAATTACACACTATTTGCTAAGTCGGAAACACAATGCACCTCACTGATCAGTAAGCTTTTAACTGTGCCATCCAAATGTATAATGCACAATAGGATTCAGTGTGCTATACAGAAAAACTATTTGAGACAATTTGATTTCTGCAGTAAATGTATGCAGGACTAGAAAACAGAAGACAAGAATACAGATTTTGTGTTTTATTATGTAATGTATAATTTAAAAATTTTATCAACATAGAATTTTTTTTCCAACGGCGGGTGCTTGAGCAACGAACTCAACGCCACAACAAGGCCAGAAACTGCTACTCATTTGTCGTTACCCAGAGGGCACCTGTGAACCAAGTCACTGAGACGAGTAGTGGTGCCCACGCCATACCACCACAAACCCGTTTATAAGGTGGGCCACATTCATGCATCAACACAGAAGAAAGGATAGAGAAACACAGAGAACAGAGAAAGAAAGTAGTATTCATGCCTGAACCGGGATTTGAGCCCGGGACTCATTGCTCAGGAGTCAGGAACGCTAACCACTCAGCCATCTGTCGGCCTAACATAACGATAAACAACATAAAATATAACAATTTCTTTAAAATGAATAAAAATTATAATTGTTTATGTATTATGTATTTTTTAAATATATGCACATTAAAAGCCATATTTAAATTTAAAAAAAATTTTTAATTTTAGTGTATATGTTATTACCTTATATCTAACCCTCTTAATATTGCAATATTACATAGAACGTTTTACAGAGAGAGTGTTGTTGACAGTGAAAATTGAACTGTGTGCCATATCTGGCACGCGCGCCGTAGGGTGCCGACACCTTATATATCTTGGACACTCCGAGTTAAAAGCAAATTAAATTAGGATGACCATGTTAATGAGACTTTTGTTATAGTGCAAGGTGTTTTTAAGCATTTATAAACTGTAAATTTAGATGCTTCTGAGCAACGTGTGTGAAAGGACTTGTTTACATATAAAGTTCACTTGATTTACTCTCAACTAGTTTCCACTTGCATTGACCGAAGTTTCTTCAATCATATACAGTAATATTTTTTTCTGCCTGATATAATAAAACAGCAGTTATTTACTGGGTTCGATTCTCTCTTCGGATGTGAATAGTTGAAAGTTCTGAGAATTTATTTCTAACAATAGATTCTGATTTTGCATTTTGAAAAGATTTTTCATTGAATTGGGTTATACTCATGAGACACAAAGAAGGAAACCTAGAAAAATTTGAGATGTCTATTCTGACAGACTTGTACGTCAAAAGCAGAAAAGCAATTACCATCTTCTCTTGTTTGATAGCGGTTGGATTCCAACATCTAACATTTCACTCCAGAGAACGTAGTCTTACAGCTAGGTTATGGTCATATCAAAGTACCAAAGTGTGCTTCAAAAAGAAAAGAAACATTTTACAACTTCCCTTATGTATTTGTTCCCATATAATTTCCTCAAATGAATTTCAAGACTATATTCTTTCAACTAATATGTTATGAACTATTAATTATATTTTTCAAATTTCTATGTTTGTGATATTAAATATTCAGTAAAAGTCTACGAGGGACACAAATTTGAAACACACAATAACAGATATACTGGACATATTTAAAATAAGAATCCTCTTTACAATAAAATCGAATCATTGAAATTTTACCAAAGGAAATTTCAATGATTCGATTTAAAAGTTTCGTGTTTTGATCTGAGAAAGTTAATGTTTTGTTTTAAATAAATCAGAGAGAGTATATACCGTATTAATGCTATATTCAAGTTAGTTTTATTTCCTCATAATTTATTTTTTTAATACTTTTGAATGTTAACCTCCGATTTAAATGGTTTAAAGAATTATATCTAATTCATTAAAACCAAAAGGCATTTTCACTTACACGGAATTGGGAGTTGAGAGATTAGAGCTCTGTACTCCAGTTCTGTAATTATTCTATTCGATTTCCACAAATAGTGTAGATGTCTGTTGTAAGTTTTCATCAATTAACCCTTGAGTGCAAAATATAACTACAGGGCGATAAACCAAATAAAATTCGTTTATGGTTTGTTTTTAATTTTTCACTTGCGTTTTCTGCGGATGTAAACGCAAATGAATTTAGCTGCGCAATCGATGCTTGCCGTTAATTCTATGAGAATCTTTGGGGTTCTTAGCTGGGGTTGGGGATTTTATCGAGAGTAGTATCTAATTACAATTAACCACTACAGAATTTTCGATGACTTTTAAATGCGGGGCTAGATATTAGAGAGGATTTCTCCTTTTCAGGATTACTCTATCACACTACCTGAAGTGTATTAAATTAAAATTAAAGGCGTCAGGAGATCGATGTTATAAATTTGGTGGTTTCAGGATAGGTGAAAGAAGAACGACATTTACAACACAAGATTAATTGGAGAACCATAGCTTCAATAGTTTCAGCAATACATACATAGCTTGCAAATACCGATGTTCAAACTACAAATGATTGTCAACAACAATTGGTAATTATTATTTTGTACTGTTAGAAATAGGAATCAACTATTCATGTGAATAATCATTTGTAGTTTGAACATCATAAGGCTGTGGGGTGGCCTGGTTTTTTAGGGTATTCGCTCTTGTTATTGGAAGGTAGTGAGTTCTAATCTCGACCTAGCTGAAGATCCGTCGTTTCTGTTAATGATACATGTTAAATATGTCGCGGTTGCAGTGTTTTACATGTAAAATGATACCTGTTTAGGTGACAGGCTAAGTTTTGGATCTTCTACTTTTAATCCCTGCTTCCAAGTTACGAAGACTCAATCAATTTGCCATACTATATCCCACTATATAAGTTGCCATCACTTCCTCCGCATGTAGTGCTGGAAAATGGAAATCCTGTAGCAGTCGGACATTAGAAACAAATAAAAAGTTTCAATATCAATGTTTGGCAAACTATGCATTTACTTTAATTGATGATGATCTAGAATTTCAAACTCTTTAGTCTTCGAAAAGGATTCGAACCCAGGGGCAATGAATGGAAAAACAAGTATTTAATCCTTATAATGATGCGGTGATCAAATCTTGTTTTCCACTTTAAGTGAACTTTTCTTAATGGCTTGGAGGCCATTTTAAACTGTTAGTCTTGTTCCTAATACCCCCTATATTTAGAAAAACAGTCGTAAAGCATCAACGAAATCAAACTGCCTTAAGGAGAAAATAATTACAAAGTCATAATCACATAATATTATTTTCCCAACTACTGGAATAAAATGTAGCAAAAACAAATACCATATATTTGCTTTGTTGCTTAAAAAATTGGAATTCATTTTTCTAATAAATCAAATTATTCTAAGTCAAACCTTGAAGCTCATCGTGGCTTGATAATAGGACAGAGCTCTTCATATCTTAAAATTGCTCAGCCTCTGTTGAATAGTAGAAGATGGATGATGCGCCTTTGATTTTTATATGTAAGTCAGTTGGAGTGAGTGATTGAGAATATTCCGCGCTTCCTCCCATACGACTCTTGAATACAGTCCACTTACTGTCTTTGAAAAGTCTTACCAGATGGCACTTAAGTCGGTAGACATTAAAATCCATTACAATCGTCTAAAGTGGTCCACAAAGTGATGCCAAATCATGCAATGTTAACTTCTGTACTACTGCAATAAAGCCTAGGCAAAAAAAAAAAAAAAAAAAAAAAAAATAGGTATTAACTTGGTTTTGCTTATAAGAAAATATCAACCTTAGAAATGGACATATAAAGTATCCTAAATATTCCAAGCAGGGCCCTTAAAAAAGACTATAACATTTCAATAAAGCGTATCAAAATGGCAAACATAACAAAGGATAAAGAGTAACACACCATATTTGGCCTAGAAAAATGTATTTTTCGAAATCCAACCGCGTTAGGGTACCAACTAAATCACCAACATCAGAAAACGTATCCTGGGCCTTGTTTACTTCATAGGACTAAAATAAAAACAAACATAGGGATATCTCTGAAAGACGCTTGGAAGGACATTTGATGGGAAAGAGGAAATAAATATTCATTGCATAGAAAATACAAAATTTTGCTTTTTTTCGAATTGGAATCTCTTTTTCTTTAGGATTCTTTCTCAATAAAATGCCTTTTTCGATTTTTTTTTTCTGATTCACGACAGCCAAAATATAAAAAGTAAGAGGTTCTCTATATTTTAAGAATATTGACCTGTTTTCAATATTCTTTTGTGACTAATGTATTGACTATGCAGTTCTTTTTTTTTTATTTTGGAATAAAATAATTTGAAATTTCAAAATACATTAACAAGACCTTGGAGTGTTTTCCTCTTAAAAATGTAAGCATTCACTTATTCAATTCAAGATATTGAAACGCGATTTCCTGAATCCTTTTTACATATGGCGAAGTTTCTTGGCGACAAATTAAAGAATTTTAAGTGTTTATTTTTTGTTGTTCCCTTGGGTAAAATCCGTATAGTTTTTGATACTGAATTACTTATACTTGAATTTCTTATGCTAAAAGTCTGATAATTTTTTCCCGATGCCTTTTTGAATGACATATGCTTTTAAGAGAACTTTCTGACAGTACTTTAAAATGTATTTGACTGGAAGTTTGAATAAAAATATGCCTTCATTTTAACATTTAACATAAAAAATAAAACTTTTATTTGATATATTAATAAAATTTCAGTGCTTATAAATTTATTCCCTATTTTATATGACGAAAATGAACCTCTGAAAAATAAGATTTAGTATATTACTTTGAAATATATTATTTGTCTTAACATGTAGAAAATATATCAGAATGAAAAAAAAATAGAAAATATTTTATGTTAATTAAGTTATACAGATATCTTTCTTATGATATCAAATTTAATTTATATATGCTAGTTGTCTATTTCTGCTGATTGAAAAGCAGTCTCATTAAAAAAACTTCTGATGGAAATTTATTTTTTTATTTAAATCAATTAATTTTATTAATATTTAATTTACTTATTTTTAATTGTTGCGGATAAAGTTAACGAATCTTTTTCACAGTTACTACACTTTTCATTTTTTATAAATTATAATTTTTGATAAATTGTTGTACTATTTCAATATATAGCAAATCTTTAGTTGAAAATTAATTACAATTTTAAATAAAGAGAATAAATTTGTTTTAGTCTTAATGAAACTATAAATAAATTGATTTCATATATATATATATATATATATATATATATATATATATATATATATATATATATATATATATATATATATATATATATATATATATATATATATATATATATATATATATATTATAACTAGATATGTACATATATAAATATATATTATGGTGAAGACAAACTCTGGAATGTACCTTAAGGTTAACAGATTTGGAATATTTGCTTATTGATAATTGTAAGTTTGGGTCACCATCAGTTGAAGAGCTCACATCTGAGCTGGCACCTTCCTATTCATATCTACGCCCCACCAGTGGAAAAACTTTAGATGTCACAGATGAACGTGGACATGTCCCTAACCCATGGAGTCTTAGCAACCCAATGAGGGAGAATGTGGGCACTTTCCTAAGCTCTACCCGTTGTAAATGATGCTTTTCTTCGCTGATTTTAACGGGAAAAGGCGTGGAACTAGATGACATACAACACTTCATAATAAAGATCCAAAAAAGAACAATTGTGAAAAATGTTCATAAGAATTTGTTTTCTGAAACCGTATTTCCATGGTACAAATCCTTAAATATCAAATCGACTTATGATGCGACACACAAATTTATCAAGTTCATTTATTCTCCACACTTAAAGATAAATAAATACCAGAAGCTATTGTAGACAAAACTAGAACGACATGAGACATTTAAAGTTTTATAAAATTGCATTTTAAAATAAAGAACTGAGGGAAAACAATTTTTAAGTGTAATATTTAATACCTTCTCCATTAGTTGTAAATTATTATGGCAGGAGCTGTATACTGTTTTAAAACTATTTTACACTAGTTTTTTAAAGTTTCATTAATAATGAAAATTGGATAAGAAAATTTATATTCATGAAAATTTGATTCATGATTTAAAACTAATTAGTTAGAAATATATATTGAGAAATACCAAATAATCCATGAAAACAAACATCATGAAAATGTTCAGTTGTTGTCAACATAAGAAGGTTTGATTATATCCTAAACACACATATATACATATTTAATTCATGTATGAAAATTTCTAAAAAGCAGATGGAGAACTTTTTATAGCATAAAAATACATATAGTTCATTTTTCCAAAATCATAATCGTTGTCTCTTATTTCTTGCACGTTTTAGGTAGGAAAATCAAGCTTACCTAGTTCTACGTTTTTGTCACCCTACTTGCATCCATCCTATTAAAAAAAAATCTATAAGGTGGCCTATATTATGATTTCTAGGAAGGATAATAAATTACAATCATGATTAGAGAGTTTCAATTGGAACATTAATATCATCCGTGATACGGTCAGACTATCTCTTTGTTCTTTTGTTTCAATATTAAATATACAATTTATCAAAAGATGTGAAGTAACAAGAAAATCAGAATAAATCTCAGGCAACGAGACTCTATGAAGAAAATAATTTATTATTAGTGTACAAATGTAAAATATATTTTATTTTATTGAATTTTCAAAATTTTAATTATTGAATTTTGAATAAATATCAAATAATTTTTTTAAATTTATTTTTGTGTAACTTGAAAATATATTTTTGATATTTTTTAAAAATATTTGTCTGATTTTTATAAAATTCAAACTTTTTCTCGAAAGCTAAATTATTTCCTAAAAGTATTTATGAAAAAAGAAGCGAAAAAAAATCGCACAATTCTCTATATTGAATAGCAAAATTTAAATATTTTTCTGCCACCTTTAAAAAATATCTAACTCTATTTGAGAAAAAATTAATTTTTATAGAAAAATATACTTTTTCTGAAAAATTAATTATATTTTTATTACTAATTAATATTTAATAAAATTATATATATATATATATATATATATATATATATATATATATATAACAGAAAAAATAAGAAGATATTACGGTTAAAATGTAAAATGGTAATCGAATTCAAATGGAAAAAGCACAAATTTATTAAAATTTTAATTATTTGCCTATAAAAATTAATTTTTATATGGAAACTTAAATCGATTATTTTCTAAAATAGAGGTTTTGGCACATGGGCTGTCCGCTTTTAAGTACTTCTGTGCAATAAATGAATGGTGACCACTTTAAATTTAAGTCTGAGTGTTTAATGTTATTTGTTTCATTTGTGTGTAATTTGGAAGACAACTTGTGCTGTAAGCTGTTTAACGCTTTAACCTGGAGTGATTTCAAACATGGCGTCTTATGAATGTCTTATACTGAATTTTAATCAATAAGTGCTTATCAAATTAATATTCGAGTACAAAATGTCGTGGCAAGTAGCTTACAAACAATTGGTAAATGTTAATTTATCGTCTTATTATCTATAAGTGATTATTAATTTTAATCATAAAAATAATGGTAATTTATCTCTCTTCAATTTTTGAGACTTTCTTTAGTCTGTTGCACTTACAACTATTATCATTTAAGTAAGTGTAAATTTTCAAAATTATTCTTCTGTTTTATAAGTATAAATAAATTTTTTATATGCGTTTGATGAGTTCTCATAACAGCAATTTTCGGGAACCATTATTCTTTTCCATAATGAATTACTTCAACTGGTGACACACCGAATGAAAGAACGCCAAAGCATTTCATTCAGATCACTAAAAATCACCCATTTTTCTTCTTGAATACGCCATTCTCGCCAATATAATTTTATGGTTTAATTCTTTTGTGGTAAAGAGTTTAGAAATGGGTGTTATCCAGCTCAAAGCAAATTTTACGGAACAGAAAAATCTGAATGCCACCACTTTATCACCCTCCAATAAAGATCCTCGTTTGTTCTGTTGGCCTTCCACCGAAGAACCAACACCCTCCAATCCGCAGAAATTCCTAAAAATACCACAAATCATCGCCGCTCTCCACCAACACCCATAGATTCCACCAGTGGACATAAAAGATTTTTCCCCTGCATTTTTATTATCCCTTTATGCCAACATTCTTCATCAAAGGATTTCGGTCTTGAATGTTTAATATCTTTCCATACAGTGAAGTCATTAATGTGAACCAGTTATTAATACGGGTGTCTTCCTTTCTTCCTTTTTTCACTCTTCCATTTTTCAATCCCTCCCCATTTTTTTTATTTAAAAAAGGAATAACGTTCGAACGTCAGGCGTGGTAACTTCTAAGGGCTGTTTCGTTACCAGCCACACAGGTTTCCCTACCTGTGACATTTACGGAAATGGGGGAACTATTTCTTTTCCAACTTATTCCACCCGATTTTAACGGTAATTTTTCCGTTATTATTGTAAAAGGTTTTTGGGTGGCTCCTCTTTTGCTCTTAATGCCCAGTTTAATCTAGGGGTGTTTCTCTCAACTTTTAATTCACTTAATAGCCAGGTGTTGCACCCCGTTTTAAGAAGTGCTTTTGATCGAGGAAACCACTTTTTTTTTCGGTTCTATCCTTAACTCTATTAACTTTTCTTTCTCATATCATGCTTCAGCGCAATTTGTTGAATTGTTTCGGTTTATCGCATGGTATCCCGTGGCCGGTGCACTTTAAAAATGAAAGTGATGAGATAAATTGGGTGGTAAATGTTTGATGTCGCTACGTCTGCTATTATCAAAACTAGTAACTAATGGTTAAGCGGCTTTTTAAAGATGCATTAAATCTAGTTGTTTATTTCACAGAAAGTAATGAAATTAAACAAGCATTTCTAAAAAGATTTTAAAAAGATGAATCGATTTCAAGCTTTAGGATGTAAAACGCAGAGCTTATACATAGATCGATTAAAAATCGCATTCTGTGAAGCTTTTGCTGGTTTTATCGGTTTTCTTTTATTATAACATTAGTTGCTTTGACAAGTTAATGGGCAGTATGTATTTAGTTATAAAATAGTTCAATATTTTTAAAATAATTTCTAATTTAGAACTTTTTGTATGATAAATGAGAAATAGGAAATAAAATTATTAATCTTAATTTTAGAAACGGATAATAAAAACAATTAATGTGAAATACAGATTTATAATTATACTTATTTCTATAGTATTTTAGAAATTTTTATGGCATTAACTTGAATTATAATTTTTGAATTTTCAATGTACTTTTATGTATTGTAATTTTTCTTTCAAATTATAAATATTTTTCATGAAACTTTATAGTGTATGAATTATTTAGAATAATAGAATAGTAACAAATGACACAAAAATACTATTAATAATGTAATTTAAATTTAAAAATTTACAATCTAAATACATAATAAAATTTGAAAGTAGATTGAAAACTGAGAGAAAAAGCATGCAAAACATTATGATGTTCCAAGAATGATACAGGAAAAATTGGATTTAATTTGTGGCAAAACGTATTGTATAGTTTGTATGCAATACATTACCAGGTGACTGTTTTTGAAGACTGAAAAGCTGCTAATCACAGCCAATCAACTCACAATTTTAAGCCATGACCAAGTGTCGAAAATGTTGTCTAAGCTAGCACCCTTTCATCCATGTTACACTAGTGGAAGTGTATTGATACTATGACATAGTTTTCATGTCTCAGGCATAATTAGTGAACACAGTGGATTTTCGATTGAGTATATATTTACGATAATTTGTAAATCTGTTACAAAAAAGTTTAACATGACTGTCATCATTTCCTGTTCTCATATGGATAGCATGTCCCATATTTGGCCGTAGCGTATCCTCAGATGTGGAGAAATGCTCTCGTTAAAATCAGGCAATTCTTTTGAATTCTTTTGATGACTTTTGAGATGTGTCGAATGTTATCAATGCCAAAAGCCTGTGAATTGTGGAGGTCACAATTTCATGACAATAGCGGCGGATGTTTTGTTCTTCTAAAGTGATTTTATAGCATTCTTAAAACAAAGGTTAATATGAGCAGAATGTCCATCTTGTGTCAGCATTTAGCGTTAAATGTCCTGAAATGAACAGATTGAGGGAAATTCTGAAAGATTAATTCTATTCTGTAACAGAATTGCGTATAGTTGCCCAATGATTATAGTTGCATTTAATTTTTCGAAACAATACTGGCAGAGAATAAAAACATGCCATACCGTTAATTTTGATGGTCATAGAGGAATCATAAGATTAAAAGCGGGTATTTCGGCTTCCAAATTCTGTGAGAATTCACTATACGTTGCAAATTAAATGTGTTTAATTCATCCATAGAACATTAAAAAGCCATTATGAATCTGTGCAACATTCAACCATCTTTCACCCGTGCAATATTCACTATTGCAACCCTAGAATGAGCAAGAAACAGAATCTCGAAACCATGTCATAGGAACCTTTGGAAAATGTGAAGCTTGCGAGAATAATTAGAAACGATAGTCCACGTGTCTCATTAAAATATCCACTTTCCGGACAATTTAATGGAGTTCAATTCGGTTGCCATACATCAGGTACTTGTACAAGCCTGAAAATTGGAAACTTTAATTGGTCGTCTTTCTCCAGCTCAACATTCACCATTGCTTTTGCAAAAATAGACTTTGTTTTCTTTCCGTAGCGAACATTAAACGAACATGCTTCTTTAAATTTCGAAGATTTTTGACGATCACTGGATGAAGTTCTTCTTGGCTTCAAAAATCAAAATTTCCTTCGAAGGGCTGTTACAGAATTAAAGCTTCACAATTAATGTAATTAACAAAGTTTGTACTGATAAACGTAACGACATTTTAACTGGCAATTGTTGATCAACGGTCAACTGTACTCGAGAATTAATTAGACCGAGATACATGGCTTAAAATCTAATCTCACTCAATGAACCATTTTTTTTCACAAACATCCAAAGACAGTTTAGGATTCCAAACGATGAATTGTTAAATGGAAGTGGAATGAAGTGGAAGGTCAAAACATAACCATTCGGCTCTCAGTTTGGCAATCAAAATCAATTATTTTTAAAATTATAATTAATTACATTTTTAAGTTTTTATATTAAAGTGTGCGTATTATTTTAAATATTTTGAAAAATAAAAAATTGTTGTATTGCAGTAGCTTATAGAGATCAAAACATGGTAAAATACAAACAAAGAAAATAAGTCATAAACATGTGATACATTAAAATACGCCCTCGGGTGATGACATTTTGTACTACTCTTTTATTTACTCTAATATATTCTCATCCCTGCTTTTGTCTTACAAAAAAAATTCATTGCTTTATAGCAGTAAGTTTTGTACGAAAATAGAGTGATTTAATTAAGTTTATTCTATGATTATGTGTGTATATATGCAATTCATATCATTTATAATTTTATGAAGCTGGGAAAATATAATAATTATATAATAATTAAACAAAATTACTTATTACTTAATTAATTATTATTAAATTGAAGTAAAATAGTTATTTGGTGAAATCCCGCTGGCTTAGTGGTAGCTCCCAAGGCATTAATCAAAGGTACGATCTTGAGCATGGTCGACTCAGCCTTTCATATCTTCAGTGGGTCGATAAACTGATTATCAAATATGCTTGGAACTAAACACTGATGATTTCGCGTTAAGCTGACCACCTAACATATGCACTCAAGGACCTTCGGCCAAGAAAATAGATTTAGGAACTCTGAGTTCTGGGCTATATATAGGCTGTCATGGTACTGGTTTAACTTAGTTATTTCCTAATTGAATGATAAACTGAGAGAAATTCATTCGCGAGTTAAACTTTTAGAAAACACACATACCCCATAAATATTCATTACATTTTATTTTACTAGACTTCTAGTTGGTTTTAAGACTTTTATGACATGAAAATTCTGTCACACATTTTATAAGTAATTTATTGAGGTTATTTCTTATAATAAATAACAATTCGTTTTAATATGTATTACATTATTTCAAAACTTTGAGTTTGAAAATTTTATTATTTCTTACTCTTTTCTCCGATCTATTACTAGAGAATCATAAAATCCTGGAATTACTTGCTATATTTGGATAGATTATTATTGAGCGATACCCGTACCATCACCGAATTACTAAAATGTTATAGAATCACTTGCTATTTTTAGATTGGGTACCACTGAGTTACATTTTTCTTTAAGATATTAGTGGAGCTCTATACTTTTGTGGCATAACTTGCTATGTTTTACCAGGACGTGATTCACTTAGACCTTGTACCAGACAACATAATAGTTCGACTTTTACTGGGTATCATTAAGTGATGTCTGTCTCATCAGATCAGCCTAATGGTTACTGTGTTGCTTATTAGGTTTATGCCAAATTTATCATTTCTAATGCTTCAGTTAAGATATATTTACGCGTATTATAGATTTCGCAATCCATTTTCTGATCTACTCAAAATTTGATTCACTCATAAGTATTAAAAGTTCCCGATTATTTTATATCTTATCATCTCTTGTGAATATGTCGTGTTGCAGTTATTTAGCTAAAAATGTAAAATATAGTTACAAACGTAATCTAGCAATTATAAAATTTTCACACATATGCTTTGTATTTAAGGGAAATGAAACTTTAATTACGCTCACTTACCGATTATATTGAGCTTTTTCTTGAATAATATGTGAGCACCAGAGCAGGGTGGAATTTTCCAGTTTGGTGAAGGTCGTGAATTATTCCGTCAATTACATTAGATTGTTAAAGTGGATTAGAGTAATTGATGGAACGAACAATACTACTCTGGAGCAATCAAGTTTCCACGTGAATTCGAGTAAATATTTTAGTAGATTTTCTATAGTACCAAGAAATATTAACAGTCTTATTATAAAATTTTGATAAGATAATGAGAAATTAAAGAAAAAATATTTTCTTGTGACATTAAGGGGCAGTTTGAACTTATTTGTTTCAAATGGAAGGAACATGTTTTCTAACTGAACTGATTTGTACAGATCCTGTATTTTAGAACATACGTACTTTTATCACAGAGAAAAATATAATCCTGCTATTATAAAATTGATCACCACTAATAAAAGCTAAGAAAAGGGCAGGAAAGAAACACTGTTATAATTCAAGATGTGTTTACATAAAAGAAGAAATCTTTTTTTTTAGCTCTAATCATTTGTTCAGATCATTTTCATCAGAATTCGGAACATCTGTTCATTATCGCTAAGAAAAATAAACATAGTATTATTAAACTCATGATTTTTATTTGAGGTGAAGTTTAGTTTGTCACTTTACGGTCATCATTTGTATACGAAGGATGAAAAATCGAGATCTATAGATATTAAAGCGCTTTCCAAACCATTACAAACATCCATGATTAAAATGGAATTCGAACCCACGAAATGTTGAACCGAATGCCAAAGCGCTACGTAAACATTCAGCAGCCAGCTCGGCGTATAAGAGGTGGAGAAAAAGTTAACGAATAGAGATATTTTGCCACAATTTAAAATTGGTTTGCATGAATGGAGGAAAACATTTTCTAGATCCACTCATTTGGGCAGCTTTAGGATTTTGGGACACTTGGAACATATCATGTAAAGAAAATAATAATGCTATTATAAAATTGCAGGCATTTAAAAAAAGTTTAGAATATTTTAACAGTTATGATTAATTCATAACAGAGAAAGAATCATTTTTATAAATTTTGCTATTAAAGCCGCTGCATAATTTCAAAAAGAGTTTCCTTCATCTATTTACTTTTCGAGAAAAAGGAGTAATGTATCTAATTAATTGTCGCTATATATTTGAGAAAAGTGTAAAATAAGAAATTTAATTTCCACTCAAGCTTGATTTGTATAAAAGAAGAAATTACATTTATAGATTTGCTAATTTGTGAAGCTATATCATAGTACATATATGTCTCATTGCCCAAAAATTAACCAAGATGTCTCTTATAAAGATGCTAACTCTAATAGGACGCTAAAATAATAAATAGAAATACTTAAAAAAAACTTTAGAAGCAACAAAATAGGCATTTAAAAAATAAAAGAACATGAGTTTTTATTTTAGTCATTTGTACAGCACTCATTATGAGGAACATATATGAAATATAAAAAATTCCGAGTTTACATTACTTAGCTTTGTGATTTTTAATAATCATTTAGAGAGTTTATATATATATATATATATATATATATATATATATAAATTATATATATATATATATATATATATATATATATATACATTATATATATATAATCAATTTCAAATGTAACAGCAATTTTAAAAGTGAAAAGTTTAAATATTAGGGTAAATTTAAATTTGAATTTAATATTGTTGCAATACATTATTGAAGCACATTCTATGTTTCATTAAAGAGATTAGGGATTAAAATATAAATACTATATGTGAACGTTTACTTATTTATAACATAAAATTAGAAAAAGTAAATTATCAAATTTTCATTTAAATGATGCAAAAGAAAAAAATTTCTCTTAATCACGTGTATCTAAAGCCCTGGCAGATAAACATTTTTCCGAAATAAATTAAAAACGAAATGTTCATTAAACTTAATGTTCGCCAATCATTAAAAAGCTCTCCTACGTGCACTTTTAATGTGTACAAAAATTGAATTATTATCTCAGTATAATTAAAGACACCATTAGTGGACTTTTAAAAATGCTCTTTGATAATTAAGCAAACATTTGAGTAATTAAAAGGGTATTAAATTATCACTATTCCATAAAATGTTTTTTTTTTTTTTTTGTTAATTTTCGAACAAATAGTTGTCATCACTTAAGACAATTTCGCTTGTCATTAGCATCAAACAGTCCCATGTAACAAAACTCTTCAGTCGCTTAAGTGATAAGAAACAGGATAAAAAAAGAAACATTGGTTTTGAGAGCTTCAATTTTAATTAAGAAATCTATCATAAATTTAACTTTTTTAAATTAATGAGGTCAAACGCAGGTGCTATTAATTACATATATTTCTTTTTCCAAGATATTTTCTGATTTTAGGTGTTAAAAACAAATTTTTGAAGGAAAATAAAATAAAAATTTATTGATTTTTAGTGAATTGTGTGCAGAATGTTTACCATTTGGCTTTAAGGTCATAGAAGATAATATTTTCAAAACTTTCGGTTATTGTGCGTCTCATAATATATATATCTACACACACACACACATATATATATATATACATATTTATATTTATATAATGATTTTAAAATATAATGATTTTAAAATTCAAAAAAATATTAGTTTGATTTTATAAAATTATGTTTTAAAATCATAATAAAATCTGTTCGTAAAATGAGCTATACGAGATAATATTTATAATATTATATACTAAACGCTTGAGTAAAAACGGCTTTTTGCTCTTTCTTATGCATATTTTTGGACATTTTGTTTATGTACGTTTCATGTACACATGTATATTTTTGCATTTTAATTTAAATACATGCTTTATTGTGAAGAACAAATTTGATTTCAACTAATTAAAATTGTATCCTTTTTCTGTCTTTAGAATTAATGTGTAATTTTTTTTGGTAGTTGCTGAAAACTCACGTCGCTTTTCGTTTCTTTTAATTATTTTAGATTAAAAGTAGTCTTTCTTATAAATTCTAAATGTATTATTTATTCTGAGTCTTATTATTTTATTCCTAAAGATCAGTGAAATGAGATCAAATTCAAAATTAATAACAATTAGTGCGATTAAAAGAAAAATTTGACAATTAATATAATATTGCCAGTTTTACAATACTCAATTCTCTTGCGTTGTTTGCTCAAAAATTAGAATTTGGATCAGTTTAGAAGTAGTCACGTGATTTGTGCATTACACATGCCAGTCATTTGTCAGGTCATGTTCATTCAATTGCAAATGTTTTGCTATTCTGTCTTTCCCTTTTCAAGTTGTGTCTTAAGCTTGTCTTACTCAATTACCATCGAATTGCAGAACTTCTCGATCGTTATTAATCACGTGATAAACTTTATACAAAAGAAGGCAGATTTCTTTTCTCTTCTACACAGAGCTTGTAATGGTGGTGTTGCGTAACTGTAAAATAAATTTATGTTCACAAATGTGTCCTGTTTGTAATAAAATTGAACTTGATTATCAATCTAATTTTCTTCAGTAATAAAATAAAGAAATTATTCCTTGAATACATCTGTGAAACCACATTATCAAGCAAATGAATCTTGAAGAATAGTAAGAAGGAATATATATATACATAATAATATCAATATATATATATATATATATAACAATATTAAATGTTTTACATAACAATATATATATATATATATATATATATATATATATATATATATATATATATATATATATATATATATATATATATATATATATATATATATATATATATATATATATATATATATATATATATATATATATATAATAGTTCCTGGAAAAGTTATTGAATAATATGTAAATAAAATTAAATGTTATAAATATATTATAAATAAATTCATTTTTATTATAAAATACTTCTACCAAATGTCTATAAAAATAAAAATACTCGATTAATTTACTAATTTTACAAATATGATGTAGATTACATAGAGTTTTATATTTCTCTCAAAATAAAATTCACATTTGACGAATTTAAAACGTTATGAAAATTTTGTAGCTCATTCTGATAATTAATATTCCAATTCATGTTAATAGAATTGAAAAGTAATAAATTTTCATAGTTATGTTCACTATTTACTGTGTTGTTAGTTAAAATATATCGTCATCCTATTTGTAGTTACCAAAAGCAGTTTGAAATATACGTTATAATTGATTACATTTGTGAAAATCAGAGTGAAAAGGATTATATTTGTGAACTAGTATGACAAAAAGAGAAGTTAATGTTGTACCTTTTTTAATAAAACTCCAAAAAAAAAAATCCTCTATATTTCGTTTTCTTCTAATTAAAATGGCTTTTAAAAGGGAAATAGTCTTTCTGGCTTGTATAAAATATTGATGAGTCAACAATTTAGCAAGTATATCAATTTGTACAACCGCATCATTGACAAATATTACACCTCTAATTGAGAACCATTTTGTGTGTGTGTGTGTTTCTGTTGTGCGTTTGCTTTGACAAATTCTGGTTATCTTTTCTGTTTTTTTTATTTGATTATATGACATAGAAATATTGATCGAATGTAGTATGTTTACTTTACAATTATTACAAAGTAATAATTGTAAAATAAAGATTGCACTTTTATTGAACATAAAATCAGGGATAATGTATCACAAGTACACCTTATTCTGTCTATTAAATTTTTGAAATCTAAATACAGATAAATAAAATTTCTATAAAACTAATTCTTTCAATTCCCTAAATAAAGCTTTTTTTTGAGAAGATAATTGGTTTTTTAAGATATAAAATTCTCTCGTTACACCTACTATACCATAAAATTTCTACTCTTTATTGTTTTCAAAATGTTTTTCAAAAAAATTTAATATGCAATTATTCTTTGATCTTTTCTCCAATTTTCTATAAAGTGGTGATATTAAATAGATCTTATGATAACCCCTGGATTAATTCAAATAACTAATGCATAACCATTAATTTCCATGAAAGCTAACTTGATAAGCTCTAAACTCCTACTGTTGCACCATAAATCCTGCTTGGCACAATTTTCCTGGAATATCATATAGATATATTATATATATGACCAGGGTTTCCATCTCCACCCCTTTATCGCCATTTTTTTGTCTCCTTCCGTCTGCCAAAGAAAAGACGAGGAATAGGCCTTCATTCATTCTTAATATAAAGGGGGCGATATAATCAATAGATATATATCTTCCCTCTCGCAGGCACATAAAAGGAAAGGCACATTTTCCACAGGCCACTTATTCTTATAGATGAGAGTATAAATTAGTCTCTATTGGAGGGATAAATCAGCCTTTAAGAGACGTGCAATACAGAAGAGAAAGCTGCTGCTGCCGTTGAGGCTTGTGACTTTGGCGACGAAATCGCCAGGTCGAGTTACATTTTGGAACACCTAGTTTATCTTCAGATTATACAAGAATGGAAAATAGCATCGTTATGGTTAGGTTCTTTTTTTGAGATAATCACGTTTAAGAACAGCACGAAAACTCGATTGTCGTATGTATTACTAACCACTTTGAAGAATTGCATTTTGGTGTTGCGCAGTAAAAATATAGGAAAACATCTTGCTATGTTTGGATAGGAATAATTGCGTGGTTGAAAATGGCTTAGAAAAGAATGATTTTATATTTGATATTAAAAATGAATTTTTTTAAATACTTATTAAAATTATAAAAGTTATTTACTTTGAATAATTCATTAAGAAACATTAAAAATATTTGTTATTTTTGGATATGATTATTCAAACCAGAAAATGGCTAAGAAAAGAATGGTTTGAAAAATAAATCTTGAAAATATTTATTTAAATTAAAAATTGCTTATTTTAAATAAATTATAAAAACAAAAGATATAAGTGTAAAATATTATTATTAAATTTAAAGAATTTCATATAAAATAAAAAAGAATATTTTTACTTTAAACACACAAATATTTTTTAAGTTAATAATTTTATTCGAATTGAAATTTTAAGTTCTATATAATTCCTTTAAATATTGATATAATTATCTTTTACTTATTAGACAAGAAATGATAGAAAACTGGTTTGACTTCATAGTTTTAGTATAAAAATATTGTCTCTCATTTTAAGTTAATGATATATAAGAATATAAATCATCTTATAGAAAGACATGCCAATGAAACATTCTCTGTGATGCATTTTATATATAAATATGGTGAAATGGATAGGTTAAAAATTGAAAGTTGTTTAAGTCTTCTTTAATTACGTAAATGGCTAATGGTTAGATTTTCATTGAATAGTAAGACATACTCGCAAATCCTAAGGAAAGAGACTCAGAAAAATCTCAAGCACCCACATCGACAGACATATTAGCAGATGCGCACTTGAAGAACGAAAAAAATTCCCCTTTTTTCGTTATTCATCAGTATTTGATTCTGAGCCAAGCACATGCCAGTCTTAACGGCGTAATTGTATTACTAGACAACGATATGCAATATTAAAATGCAATGTTTCACGAATGAAATATATTCTTTTCTGTTTAAATAAGCACTTTTTGTTTTAAACTATATACCGGTTTATGAAGTCAAAACTTATTGGCAATTGTGTCAAAAATACAACTTTAACGGTAAAGTACTTTCTGCTCTATTTCAAACATTTGAATTATTTGAGAAGTAACTGTGCATGACCACAATAAATCTGAAAGTGACTTCAGGCTTTTAGTTGATGATCCGATGAGTCCAACTAGTTTCAAAAATGGATCATTTGTCAGGCCACCTACAGATCATCTATATAAGAAGATCTTAACTACATTGCAGTCATAAGTATTTTGCTAATGTTATATTTGAGTGAAAATTCACTTTGACATCTGTAAAATACAACGGTACCTATAATATATACTAAACTTTTGGTGTTACGGTTGTTTGAATACCTTGAACTGCTTTCTGTTATAAATTTTAGAATCGAATAACTTAAATCTAAATTACTTATTGCTTTTACATTTTAATTTCTCAAGAGATTTTATGTAAGACTTTGTTTATTTGAAGATTAATTGCATTTTGCGAATATATATATATATATATAACTTTGCAAAAAATGTAGCTAATTAGTTAACTCAGTTATAGAATTTTTAACTGAAACATCAATTCTGATTCCATTTCTGTTACATTTTATTCACTCTGTGTTTGCAATAGGGATTATAAATTGACGTTTATCATTTGTTATATAACAATATAAAAATTGGATTATGAAATGGAATTATGTTGATCGTGATAATATTTTTATCTTTATCGCAAGTACACAATGTATACAATAAATTATTACGTTCAAATATCATTCACTCACTCACTTATTCATTCACACACTCATGGGAATCTATGGAAGACTAATGGAGGTAAAGTATCATTCTTCAATTTAGAGAGTTGTGGGTTTGAAACCTGATCCAGTCGAAGATCATCATGAGGACAAAGCTATGTTTTTGCCGAATAGTTTAATATTTCTACGTTAGTGTATATTCAAGAAGAATCGTATTATTAAGATGCTTGCTCGGGTGTTTACCACGTCGTTTATTCATAGATTGTAGTCACAATGCGGATGTTTCTGCTTATATGCTATTTTAGTGAAGGAAAATGGCAGTCAATAGAACATTGCACAATAACATTATCTAAATAACTCAATAACTTTACAAAGTGAAAATGTAGCCTTGTATTACTTAAACTATTACAAAAGAGTGTTAAAATATTTCATTTATTTAGGAGAATAAGTATTTTAAGTAAAATTGCTTTTTAATGCAAAAAATCTCCTTCGAAGGTATAGAGGTAAATATTTTTACTTAAGGAGAAACTTAATATCATGAATTTAATACTTTTCTGTTTCTTAAGAGATTCTTAAATGTTAGACCTTTAAAATTACTTTCACCCTGAAATACATTTACATAGCGAATAAGCAGCCTTCACTTCCTGTACTTCCTACTCCATTTGATTCCTATATGGCTTCTTTTCTGCTCAAAGAAATACCCCCATCAAATGCTTATTCGAGGTTATTTCTTCAAAAGGTGTTCGAAATCTAAGAAGGTCTGTCGCAACTTTCCCTAAAAAAAATTGAATGTCAGCTACAGAATCATTCTCTGCTTATTTTTTTTACTTGTCAAGATTGGGAGCTCCTCTTTTCCTTCTTTAGCTGTCAGATTAAAGTTGGCGGAATTCTAGGCACACACTGCGCCGAACGTGGCGCGAGTTTCTTATGAGAATTTTAATGGCACCCTTCTCTGCACAACTCGCATGCTGAATCTCATCCTTTCCGAACGTCTTCATTGGTTTGCTCGTAAAGACATCTGTCACTTTATCGCCGAGCCATGTTTACCATAAGAATGACTATTTTGTAAAGTTTCATTTAAAAGAATTTCACCTCTTATGTGTGTCGTCGTTTTATAGGGTTTTTTTTTTTATTTTTTATTTATTTTTTTTTTTATAAGGAGACATTAGGAAAAGGCTCGGATTTAATATGTAGTAGCATGGACCCTAGCAATTTGTTTTAGCTATTTTTACTATCTTAAAAATTTTTATTATCTCCTTATTTCTGATAAAACTTATGTCTTGAGTTTAAATGCCTTCAGTAAAACTCAACCATATACGATTATGTTTAAACTTAAAATGCTTTCGCAAGAAAGCATAATTTAATGAACTCATAAAAATTACTGTAACTTATATGGTAATCTACTTATGGAAGTTATATGGAAAAGTACTGTAAATTATACGGATCAAATTATGAAGAATGGTACAATGAGTTATAATTTTGATGAAAGAACTTTGAAATTTAAATATGTACTTTTTGAGCTAAGCTTAAATATGCTTTTAAGTGCATAACTGTTCTGTTTCTAAAAATAAATATATTTAAACAACACGTCTCTCTAATTATAGTTACATCTTTGTAGTACATTTATTTACATTTGATTAAGAATTTGAAGACATTGATATACAGTATTAACAACTTACTCTGATTTCGTGAGTATTTGTACTTTTTGATTCTAAATCAGCACTGCAGGTTGTTTACGTTTACTTATACGCCAGTGAACTTCCCCGTACCCAACTCAAAAGATCTATACCAGAATGATGGAGAAAAATGGAGCCACTAAGTTGGAACACCGATTTTCGACCCCGAGCTCTCAAATACTAGCACCCTATGAACAATTTAATTAAAGCTAACAAAACATTAGGGAAAATCGACAAGTATGTATAAAAAGTTTTGGAGTAATAAAACAATATTATACTAAGTAAAAAAAAGAAACCAGAAAAAACTTGTTGGTAAAAAACATGAATATTCACAAATGATGTTTGTGTTACAAATTAAGTGAGAAACAGGGGATGAATAGTAAAATTTGTTCAAGATATGCAGAAGAGCTATACAAAGTAAGGCAGAGTTTTAAGTAAATAGGTGACGCAAGAGGGCAGATATGCCACAGGGTTGGAGGAGTAGTCATTAGCTGGTGTCGTCATGGAACCAAGTAAAAAGGCCTTCCTAAGTAATTAGAAAATCCACAAGTTGGTTCAGCTTTCTCCTGGAAATCTTGTCATTTAGGATTGCTTTCTTCCACATGACTATCCAGCTTTGCAGGTTGTCATACCACTAACATTCCGAGCCACTGAGACTGCAGATTAATTTTGAAAGATCTAACCCACAAAATTGCTCTTCAGTGGTTAACTGCACACACTTGGCATTGTGAAAAATGAACAGACTTTCTTGCTAAGAAAAGAACTTTGGTAATCTAGCGTCCTAAATATAAGTTGACATTTCCCTCCCCAAAACTTTTAAAAAATTTGTAAATCGGAAGATATGGATGCATCAAAGACCCGAGTTTGGCGATTCTTAGTGATAGCTTATACTGTGTTCCTGAACTTCAGAGGAAGACGGCTGGAGTATCTTTTAGACTTTTAACTAAGCATGACTGCCTGAATTGACACCTTTTCAGTATTGGTGTTGCTGATTCCTCTGACAATATTCTTTGTGACCCTGGTCAGCCTTTGACGGCCAAAACATCCTGGCGATTGTAATCCCCCGTTATAAGAAAATCTAATAATAATTCTAAAATTTTTCGCAAGCATTTCCTTGCTTGCCTTAAATTAATATTTTAAAGTCATTTTCACTTCTTTTATGCAATTTTTTAATTGATCCCTCTTGAACTCACTTCGAACTTTTTATCAAAAAACTACACTATATATATATATATATATATATATATATATATATATATATATATATATATATATATATATATATATATATATATACATATATATATATATCCAAGCCTCTTCAATTTTAATTATATATTTGTATTTTTCACCCGCCAAACAATTTTCAGACATACATACATTTTATCTTGCGATGAGAAATATTTCAAAAGTCTTATGATTAGATATTTTAGTGAAAAGCAATGAACAATCATGTTCTCTGTTTCGATTAACTTCTAATCGGACTCTACATTTTTGCTTACAATTCTTACAGAGATATTTAAAATTTTACGATAATAATTTGAGGGGCTGGATTTTTTTTTAAAATTAATGTAATTACAAAATTAAAGTAAATTCATAAGATGCAATTAGCGTAATTTCTGATTCAAATATATGTATATATATATATATATATATATATGTATATATATATATATATATATATATATATATATATATATATATATATATATATATATATATATATATATATATATATATATATATATATATATATATATATATATATATATATATATATATATATATGTATATGTATATATATATATATGTATATATATATATATATATATTATATATATATATAAAATCTTTGTTAGATATGTATTTTCTACCTGGTTTCTAGTCAAGTACAACTTGACTGCTATACTTTTCATAACTTTTTCAATGCCTGAATAATATTTTTTTTCCTAATGTACCAAGATCGTCATTTCTCTGATATTTTAAGACTAAGAATATTTTTAAAGTGGTAGAGGAGCCATGAATTCTATAAAAATTTGCTATTAGTAATGTTTTCATTTTAATTTAAATATTAAAATAAAGATACAGAAAAAGATAAATTCGTGAAAAAATTATTTGAACACCCCGATGTATTATACATAAAAATATAAGAAACAGAAATGGATACGTTAGTTTTCAAAAATCAAGTAACAGTGTAAGTTTCAAGTAGATAGCCATGGAATTGCAGGAGTGTGTTTCTTGCGTTCAGTACAATTAAAACCCAGAATAAAGATCTTATTTATACAAATGTCAGAGAAAGATTGTCACAAGAGCCCATGAACCTACGCAAAACGCGCGCGATCGACCCTCGCAGTTGAAATCTGTATTGAAAGGGATTTGTAGAGGCAACATTCATTGCAATTGAAACTGAATTCTTCCGTCCAATAGGGTTACCAGAAATCACATGGACCATTTCACACAAAAATGATCGGAAAGAGGAAGGCTACTGTTATTCGTGTTTCCGAGCGCTTGGAAAATCTTCCAAACCATACAACTGTATAAAAGGTTGATTATAGTTACTCCAGGAAAACAACTGCTATAGATGGTCCATATATTATTTGGCATGCGAAAAGAACTCGAAACCATTCCCAGCAATCGTGAACAGCAATTATGTGACAAGTGTCAAGGTTTACTGTATCCATGTGCCTTCAATTTACTTGCCATCCTGCAAGCTGCATCACCTTGAAGGTTGACCCTCCGTGACACCGTTTTAACGATAACACAAAACTGGACATCTCATCAAGGGTGTCGCGTCCTCTTTACCAATGAGTCGTTTCGATGCCACATGCGATTCTCAATTTCACTTGATTTGGAGAAAAGTCGGGATATGGTCTCATTCCAATAACATCACGAAAAGAGACCATTACCAAGGAACTAAAGTTGCCGTCTGGAAAATATTGGGCAGAACGGTTGGACTGAGCCTTAAAATCTTTGACAGAGATTCTGTTAGATTTTGATTTCTTAAGGATGATAGAGCTAGCCCAAAAGAAACAGTTGTTCAGCAGCTAATGGAAAGGGAAGGTAGATTCGAATGGCTTGACCAGCGTATTCCTATGATTTGAATCCCATAGAACATGTGTGGAATGTTTTGGGGAGACACTTGAATCTTTATTACATCTTCTGCAGAGCACCCAACTACTGAAGCAGATTTTAATTCAGGAATAAACATGCTTATTTTAAATGCAGTTCGACAATTCGATGTTGAATATGGAGTGACATGGCGAAGCAACCATTAAAATAAAGGGTATGTATATCCAGTGCGAAGGCGAAAATCTCATTTTCTAGCCCTTAAACAGACAATCACCTGTAACGATACAATAAATTCCAAAGAAAAATCCTTTTTTGTTTGATTCCATACTATGTGCACTGTATTCATTTTCGTGCAATTATCCTTTCGTCTTCACTAAAATACAAATCTGTTTCATTTCATTTCTGAATTTTATGTTTCTCTTTGGAATTTTGTAGTTACAGCAGGAAAAAAAACACCTTTTGCTTAAGTTTTACTCATGAGTGCATCACGATTAGAAAACAATAACTTAATATACAATGATTTAATTTTCTTGAAAAATAATTGATTTTGTTAAGAAGTTGTTAGTTAATCAATTACTTGTCTAATCAACTTATATGATTCTCAAAGAAAAACATTCTTCAGTAAGAACATTATTAACAATTCAGATTTAATTTGTTATGCTAGAAATTTGCTTTCTGCAAATTACTTTTCGTTCCGTAGAATGAAGTTCTCCATAAAGATAATTTGAATAAAAAATGGTTTAAATAATTTATAGAAAGTACAGTTAGGGAATTAAACATTACTCAGATACATGACTTACAAACAAGTGAAACTCTATTTTAGATTGTAGGCAGATATACTGATATACATATGTGTTGTTCCTAAAAAAGATTAGTTATATTGAGTTATTAGATTTATGATAGAAAAATTTCTTGAAAAGTGATTTATTTGATAAATTTTTCTTCCAAATTCTCAAAATTTTACTATAAATAAACATAAGAATGCTGAAAAATTATACATTTTCCCCGATTTATTGTCATTATTATTGTCATTTTAATGTGTTTTGAATTTAAAAAAAATTGTATTTACAAAAGAGAAAGATTTGCTACTATTATTTTAGTGAAAATTATGGGGTGATAAATTAACATTATATCTTAAAAAAAGAAAAAGATAAAGCTCTGAATTCAGGAAAAAGTATTATTTTGGATAAATGACGAAAAAATGTATGAAATATGTTTGAAATAAAATATTGTTTCTTTAAGCAAAAAATGCTTAGTAATAGACGTGTTCAGTATTTAGAAATTGTGCTAAATATGTTAATGTAGTGAAAAAATTAGTATTTCATTTAATGCATCTCTTACTCTTATTAAAAACACTTAACTTTAAATAATAGACCTTATTACACGAATATAATTTGGGAAGTTTAGATAAAACGTCTACTTTCTAATTTTGTGCACATTTCAACAGTAGACTTTGAAAGTTAACAAAACTTATCAATTACTCAGTCTAATAAGAACTTTGTAACCAATATTTAGAAATTTATTGATTATGCATTAAGTGATTTTTTTACTTTGTTTCAAGTTCTACGGCCAAATCACTAAGGTTTATTAGAACTGAGCCTTCAAATTAATGTGAACTTTTAACCATTACATATCTCCAAACCCAAGGTGAGATTCAAACCCATGATCTGTTGAACCAAAATCCAGATGCCCATCTTTCGATTCTGATTCGATATGCATAAGGCGGAGAAAATTTTATGTGAATATTATCTATATTGCAGTATCAATTAATAGAAATACAAATGGACTTCCATATACCTTAGTTCATGGATTCAATTCCTTCTTTGGGAGTGGAAGTTTGTACTGGTTCGAAATCCACTTTGAATTGTTAATATAAATACAATTATCTCTGGGGATTTGCAAATCTCTCTCTCTCTTAATATTCAAAATAATGAATATTGAAATATAGGAGTAAAATAAATTTAAGTTTTCTGAGATAAATTTAAAATGGTTTGCTTAGAAGTAAATACAAAATTGTTCGGTGTCACAAAGAAAGAAAAATTTATTCCACATATGTAATACTCATTTCAAACCATTGGAAAAGTTATATCGATGATACAGAATGTACATTCTTTCAAAAAACTTGATTAAAATTAGACCGTTGATTAGAATTACATTAAAAATTGGTGGTAGAAATGTTCAAAAATCTTTCGGGGTAGAGCACTTTGCTATATGTACCATGTAATCGGGCCCGAGGTTGTTTTTCAACAAGATAATGATAGAAAACATTTGGCAGCAATTTCAACACTCTTGTTTTTAAACAAATTGAATTGGGAATAACTAATAGGCATGTATATGCATTATTGTAGTAGTCTTAATTTTGGAATGGAAAGTCTAACACAGTTTCGAAAGCAAAATATAATGGAATACGCTTCTCCAGCATTAAAGTTTTAAATGAAAACAAAAAGAAAACTTCTGATTCAAAAATTAGGTCATCTTCTTATAAATACATAGAAGCAACAATTCAAAGACGAACCCGAAAAATACTGTTATAAATTTTGGGATGCAACCAGATTGTTATATTTAATAAAGTAACTAAATGCACCTATTTCGCAGTGTTCCGTATAAATAATTTTACATCTAAAGGTATTTATAGATGACATCTGACATAACGTATGTTTATTTAGTTAATATTTTACTAGGAATAAATGTGTAATTAGATTTCGGGTATTCCGGCTCGTTGCGAATTCAGAAGACAAATATTAAATTAATGAAACGAAGAAAGAAATTAAAAATTTAATATATAATTTTTTTATTTGAAATAAAATCTAAATAAAAACAAAAATCTAAAGAATTCCACTTCTCTGTCTGGAGTTTCTATAAAAAAGTCAAAACATGAAGTTCTATGGTTTAACATAAAAGTGTACGCACATAAATGATAAACATAAGAAACAAATTGTGTAAAAATAATATTTCATTCTTTTTTCATAAAAAAAATGTTTCCTGCTAATTAATTTCAATTTGCAACATTTTCCTATACAACTTTTTGAAAATAAAAATAAATAGAAAATTTTTTTAAAAAAAATTAAATCTATTAATTTTTTTATAATTTTAGCATAAGACATTCGTAGATGTTGTAGTGTGTATGCGTATTATGTCTTCTTATAAGTAAATGCGCGCGTGTGTGAATCTTCATACATAAAATATTATCAGTTGGTAGATACGCGCTTATTTTCCATTTTTAATAAATTTTGAATATATATATATATATGCTTATATATATATATATGTTTCTAGTTTAGTTAACGTTAGAAGAGAGTGGTAAATTTAACCTTTGGTTATTGAATTCTTTCCAGAGGTAATGTATACTAGGTCTGAAGGTATCGGTCTTTGAAATGTTTCTCCACAGATTTACAGTTTCAGGCTGTTCGATACTCAATGCTCTAAAGAAGAATCATTGGATTGGTTGCGCACATCCAGGTGCTTCTTTGGCAACTGGTATTAATGGACAAGAACAAACGACTATTGTCCGTTTCAGAAGTGGCCACCTTAGTAACTTGAAATTCGTCGAGGGTACGAAGAAATTCGAAATTTGCTCGAAGTTCTTAAATGAACATTCCTCTCCTGAACATATTCTTCAATGCCTTTTGTCTGTCCGGGAGAGATCTGATGGAGAATCCACTTATGGTACTGGAATTTTTAAAGGTGTACGCGATCATGGACCTGGTCTAGCACCGCTGACCTCGGGGACATGCCACAGCAACAACATAACGAAGAAAGATAGACTATTGTCACAAATACTGAAGGATGTTAATCATGCTTGATTTTGATATTCTGACAAGAGACTATTGAAACATAAGCCCCTTCTTGGTACTGAGATAATACTTCTTGATACTGAGAAATAATACATTAAGATAAAAGAGCATTCACAGAAAAAGAACCATTGAATTTCACAAAAAAGTATATTGAATTTCTCCAGAATATTAAATTATAAATGAAGATATTTATCCTAAACCAATTAAAAAATTATATATCTATATAATTTTAACTTAGAAGTTTAGGGACATTTTTAAATGAAATCTTTAAGCAAAAATTCCTTTTTACAGCAATGAAAAAAACATTAATTTTACGATATAATTTATAGTAATTGACTATGCTAGAAACGGTGAGTTAAAAACAAGAACTCCTTTTATTGCACTCTTTTACGCTCACGCCTTTTGTATCCTTTTATGGTTCATAAAATACAAGGAACATCTTTCAAATTAGTTTCATTTTATCAGAAACATTTACGTTTAATGAGAAATGAAGAGATAGTGTGTTAGTATTTTTGTGCATTTATCTTTGTGATAGTATTTAGTGAGGATATTTTTTCCTTATAATTTTTTTTATTTTGTATATGTTATGTATTTAATATTTGCTTCGTAGTATATACTGCAACTGCAAAACTACATTTGAGACCTGCAAAACTCATATATAGTTAGTTTCATATTACCCTATCGAGTGGGAATGGGTTCGAATCCTAGTCACAGCTCAACTATAAATATTTTACAGTAGTTTCTCAAAACTGAAGTAATTTCTTAGGAGAAATCTGTGCACCACACTTATGGATCAGTGTGATACACGCATTACTTTCATTTATAAGTTATTATATCACACTTGCATAAATTAAATGCAGTGTGAACACATGTCACTTTAATTACTTTAATTCTTGTTGTTTTTTCTCTTTATAATATATTTAATAAGTCAGATCACGTTTATGTGAATTTTACTGGGGTTATAACCCCTTCTCTCTATCGGAGCAACATGCCTCCACCTTGTAAATACTTTGTCCTTGTAATAAATGTTCAGATGGTCTGACGTCACTCATTAACCCTGTGGACAGTTCATGGTCTTTCTATGCAGCTGACTGTGAGCTCGTGTCATAAAAACGGTTCATTCATGGCTTATTGCATATGTAACAATAGTGTATATTTTACTAATAGGGAATCATATTCTCACTCTTCAAGGGAGAAAACCATAATGGCCATTCATTGGAATCCAAATCCAGACCTTAGCTTAGGTTCGATTCTCCCACTTCTGGCATTAGTCTTTGAATTAATTCTTGATATTCCCTTTAAAGTGTATGCTGCAGATGCTTTAGACTACAAAAAAGTGACCATAAAGAGTTAAGCAAACAAAGAAATCTAAAAATAAGCAATTGCTACGCATTGTAAACTATGTAGGATGTGAGAGCATTCTTTTGACAAGAATCGATTTCGATGTCATAAAAAATGAAGTATAAAAATCAAGATAGTGAATTATTTGTCCAAATGTATTAAATTTACATTGTAACCTACAATTATTATGCTGTTGAATACATTATGTCAATATTTTATCAATGCCCAACTAGAAACACTTATCTAGCGTTATCACAAACCTTGTAAAAAGTTTAGAGAATTCCGTACTCTTGCCTCCAAAGCACCACCAAAGAAAAATCCTATACCGTGATAATTTCAACATAACGAAGGATTTTTTATGTACCAGTAAAACTCCTATCAAATTATTTTTGATTCAGTTGAGCAATTTTTGATCATAAAATCATCGTCATGAATCGTTAGTATGTTGATAAATTGAAAATTGATTGAATCGGAATGGATAGTAATAAGTATTGTAGATAGTAAGTTATAGGAGATAAATAAATGAACACAATCTATGATGATTACAAATAGATAAGTTGAATTATCAGCATAAGATTTGATTGAATCTAGATTATCAGATCAAGACGAGAAAAAGATAACTATCGAATGAACAGATTTACAGATATCTATGCTCATATATGGTATGATAGATTATAAGTATATTGAGTAATTGAAAGTCTAAGCGGAAGAATTTAAAATTAGTATGATCTATTGTGAGTTGTTATACACATGAAACTATATATTTGCTGACAAACAGACACAAGTATGTTAAATCATTAGTATATAATTCAATTAAAGATAGATGTATAAACCAAGACAAACACAATAACTATTTATCTAAAAAATATAGATATATAATTTATATCAAGGTTCATAAAATATGAAAAGCCATCAATTGATAGAGTGATTGAAAATAAAGATATCAAACCAGGAAAAACAAAAGTCATCGTGTTAGACGATCAACCAATATACTATCTACTAATAAAAGCTATTGCATTGAATCATCAGTATATAATTGATCGATTGAAAATTAAATTGATCATAACATGATCTATCTACCTTCACTTGATATGACAGATCATCAGCACGTATATTGATTGAAAATAAGTAGAGCGGCTCAGGAATAGCACAAAACACTATGTTTAACCATCATCAGAATGATGTTGTTGTTATTGTTGTCGCGTGTGATAAGTGCAAAATAAAAAGAAAATAAAAAAATAGACAACTTATATGGGGGGGAGGCATGGAAGGCTGCCTTGGCCACATCCAACACATGAGGAACAGAAAAAGATGTATTGAAACATCAGTAGATAGACAGAATGAGCATAGATTGAACAAATCTCAAAACAAGAAACAATTATTACTCCAATGAATAATTTGCAGTTATTTATGCTGATTGATATGATAGGCCCTCAACACACTGATCAATTGAACAACGAACGAATAAAGAAAGTCAAAGTTATTATCCATTGTTCAAGAAAATCGTTAAAAAAGCTATTGTTCGAGAAAATCCTTAATAAATAGACAAATAAAACTATCTATTTTTTGATAAATAGGGAAATAGTTTAATTATCAGCACACATATTGATTACATGAGAAGATATCCAATCAAGAAAGAGCAGGAAACCTTATACTAAATCACATCAATGAATAAAGATCAAAACTATTGACTACAAATGACGTTTTAAACCATGAAATATAAGTTATGTGTGTGATAAATGCTTAGAAACGATTATTTCTTCCAATAGTCCAATCACTTAATAAACCATCAGGTGTATTCTAAATTATAAGGCAGAATTAATATTTAATCTAAATAATGATTACTTGAGCATATTTTTCGGTTATGGTATATCTTTAAACTTATCGTGACATTCCCATGGTACGGCACTTCATAATCTAACATGCTTTTCAGATTAATTCGAAGTAGGTAGATTTCCAGAAATCCAAACCCCCTCAAAAAATGTCAGATGATTCATTGTATAGCTGCTCAGAGTAATAAAAATTGAGAAAAACGAAACTCGTTTTTCAAGAAATCGCTTAAAGAGACTGTCAAACGGAAAATAAATTTTTAGGTATTGGATCAATTTTTCATCAACTGTCAGCAGCAGGTATTCCACTTCCATGTCTAAACTGTGCAACGACGAAAACAAGAACTGTTTTTCTTCTTTATTTCCTCCCGAACTAAAATAAGAATGTTATCGACAGATTTCATTTAGTGTGGAAGGTTTTTCTGAAAAATTGAAAAGCAATCAAAATAGTGCTTCCTACCTTAAATTACTTTGGAATGCAGCGAACCACACAGAAGTAATGAACTGAGAAATGTACTCGAGAGCTTCGAGGGTACTTAATACCCGGAAAATTATACTCGCAATTCAATTTCATGCCAATGAGTCTTTTGGAAAATTTAATAATAAGAAACGCGTGTTTCGAAATATAGATAATTAAAACCGAAATTGCTTCCTTAGATATAAATTGCTCGTTATGTTTCCGAAGATTTTTAGCCATGCTGAATTTCACTTCATGGCCATTTATAGTCTTTAAGAGGTCTCTATTTTTAGTAGCAGAAATACAGGCAACGGTACATTATCAGAGGAAAATTCAGTAATGGAATATTGAATATATTCTTCTAGGTTTAATGTTCTCTTGTGTTTCAAAATCAAATGGAACAGATGTAGAAAATTTGATATTAAAAGCATTGAAGATTTAATAGTTTGTAATTTGTACCGCAGCAATATATAGCAGAGAAATATTGTTGCAATGATATAAAACGCAGCCTATATATTTTATGATGAATTTGTATATTTATACATTGTATTAGAACTTTATAATGGGCGGTTGTTATACATTGTGATTAGCATCTGAAAATAAAGTTTCATACTTAGCTGATTCGGGTGACATTTTCATTTTCGAATTTTCACAGGGTATTAAGCAAAGAACACACATAGCTATGCAGGCGAATCCTGGACTGTACCTTAAGATTAACGGGTTTTGTATACTCACTTGTCATTAAGCGACTCGTCATTTTGTATCACAGTCAGGTGACGAGATCACTATTGAGATTGCGTTCTTCTCTGTATGTCCCAGCCACACTAGCAGAAAGATGTTGCAAGTCACTGATTAACATCAACACGTGAGCCTAAGAATATCCAGATACCCAGAGAGGGAGACTATGGTCACCCTACCAATCAATCCAAGAGGCAAATGATGTTTCACTTTATTCGCCTCAGGGAAGCACCGTGAAGCTATTCAGCTACCCGGACACTAAAAAAAGAACATTAGTTCATATGACTTTAAATTGATTTGTGTTAATTAGTTTAATGGAATATATGTTGATGAACTGGCGGCAGCCAAAGGGTTACCGCTTATTTTTGTAAGTTATCAGATAATGACAGGAGATTTAAGAAAATTATGTATAAAGTGAAAATAAAGAGCCCAAAATGAAAAACAGAACATGAATAGGGTATGTGATCCCCCTCAGCTGCATACAAACTTTCCACCTTGTGACCATGCTTTCAATTAGGTGGTCAACCACCGCAGAATCAAGCAGTAGCCATTCTTCTTGTAGAGCAGTTTCCAACTCAATAATAGTGGCTGGAGGTGGGAAACGAGAAGATATAGCACAGCAGAGAGCATCCCAAAGATTTTCAATGGGATCAAGGTCGGGCGAATATGTTGGCTACGCCATATGCGCAATCCATTCACTCTCCAGGTAGTCATCGTCAGCTCTATAGGGAAGTGGGTTGTCGTCCATTAAAATAAAAGTAGGGCCAACTGCTGCAGCGTAAAATCTTACAATTGGTTTTAGGACTTCATATCGATACCGGACAGTTGTCACAGAATCCCGTTTAAAGATATGTAGGTCGGTGCGGTATCCTAATAAAATCCCTGCCCACACTATAATGCTTCCGCCTCGGAATGTGTAATGTTCGATGATGTTTTAGGGCTGATTACGTGTTCCTTGTTAGCGCCATATCCTTCTACACTTTTCATCTGGCTCCAGAGAAAATCGACTCATCAGTAAACATGACATTGTCCCAGTAAGACACAGTCCAATTGACATGTTCCCAGCACCACTTTAATCGTGCCCCTCTTGATTGGATTGATAGACAAACACAAACTCATGGTATCCGGGCATACAGTCCACTCATATGTAATCTTCGGCTTACAGTATCTGCAGATATCACCTTACCAATGGACGCTGTAACCATAGATATCACATGTGTGGGGGTCACTCTGTGATTCCGCTTGGCTGAAATCATAATATAATCTTCTTCGGGGATTGTAACCCTTGGGTGACCGGCTACGAGCCTTCGGACAACTGTCTGTGTGGTTTGGAATTGTTTCCATAAATGTGAAATTACAGAATGATGAACGCCGAAGAAAAGAGAAATATCTGAGATTGATTGCTTTGCTTCAATGTGCCCCACAGTACGCCAGCGTTCAGAATCTCCCATTCGTCTTCTGGGAGTCATAAAAAAAACACGTATGTCTTGAAAACAAATGGTACGAAAGTTTTATACACCTTCTATTAGCACTTACAATCAACTTCTGTAACCCTTCATAAAGTTGGCATCTTATATGACTGCTCTTTTTGCATATTTCTTGGCATGAAAGCGCGATTGGCTGTTACCTAACATATTTGCATACTTCAATCTACCTACCTGGAGCCTTCGGGATTTATTACAAGAGATTCCACAGGAAAACAGAGATATGTCCACACGACAATGAAGTGTAGACTCCTGAACACCTCCTTCTCCATTGCAGGGAATATGATGACGCCAGAAAGGAATGCTTTCCAAGGGACTTGCAATGATTTGCATCCTTTTCAATTCTGATGGCTTCTGAAAATCACGTTTTCCTCTCTGTGCTTAACTTTTGGAAGTGCTTAACTGTATAAGAGTTAAATTCGCTTTATTTCTTAAAATATAGGAAAGCATCTTTGTTTGAAGAGTGAAGACGTTTTAACATGTTCTTTATGTTACAAACTAACGCATTTTGATAACTTTCAAAATGACATTATTCTTTTGAGTTATGAACGATCTAACTTATATTTTAAAATTTAAGATACTTTGTATAATCTAAATTACTATTTTAAAAATATCTTATATTTTACTTAGAAATTTGATAATAACGTTTGCAATTAATTTAAATCGAATCCGTGTAACATTCAATTCCGGCACTTTTCTCCTTCCAAAAACAGAGATATTTGGTTTTTTTCACCCAAATTTAAAATTGCCTTCTATGTGTAACCGGTAATAATAAAGAAAAGTGTTTACGAGGTCGAATGCCATTTTCTTTCTACTCTCCCACATATTATTTAAATATACCATAATATTTTTTTAATTTTAATATAAATTAAATTTTAATATAATATTTTTTAAAAAGTAAAGGGATATTTTTTTTTTGATTTTTAACAAAGCATATGCTTGGCTGACTGTAGCATATGTGTTTATGCTTTTCCAAGCACGCCGCTAACCGGAAATGCACTGGAAAGTTTTAAAAGATGTCCCATTTTCTTCAATATTTAATAATATCCCAATTAAAGGAAGTTTTTAAAACATTTAATACCTTATTTGATTTGTTTTCTGCTGATTTATTCGTAAGATAATTAAAAACCAATTTTTTGAAGTGTACTGAAAACTTACAATACTTGATATATTATATATATAGAATATTATTTTATTTGACTTTAATCTTCAGCTTCCATGGCATCAGCAGGTTATGGTAAATGAGGATAAGCACCACTCAAGAGATATGGCGTTCGGTACCTGATTCAGTGAAAAATACTCATGCTTAAAGACGTATGTTAAGAATATTGAATTAGATTTTAATATTTTTTGATATAGCAATGTAAAGTAAAAGTATTATATCAGGTGTAGATATTATCACTTAACTGCTGTTAACATTACCAGATGATTAACAGTGCTTAACAGCATTAACATAAAAAAGATGATCATAAACATATAAGTTGCTCACATCAAAGTACTTATTAAAATGCGTAACATATGTACAATAAAAATCGACTTTTTGGTAAAGTTGAAATTAAATGCTTTTATGTAGTATAAAAAATAAAATTCCATCGATTTTTCTCATGAAAATTTTTCATCTATAAATTAATTAGAAATATTTTTATTTAATTATTCTTTTAGAAAAATGTATTATTTAATTTGTAAATTAAGTAATATTTTACAAAAATATATTTTGAATAGTAATAAACTAGAGAATTTAATCTGTCGCCTAATAAAAATGCTTACGAGTCTGTGAAAATGTATCACTTTTATCCTTCAACTTAAACAAATGTAAACAATTATGAATCTAATTCTGAGACCATTTGTCTCAAATAAGCAAAATAATGCCAAATTCATTCGTCAACAAAACAAAAGTTAACATGAACCAAAGTTTATTTGTTAAGTCTGATTGCAGAAATAAAAACGGTGTTCCCGTCTCTTTCAATTGGAATGATTTGACGCCCACAGATAATTAATATAAAAATTTTTCCACCTCTTTTCCGGAATTTACACACTAGGAATTAGGTATTTTAATTTCGGGTATTCTAAGGAGAGAGGTGTAAAAAGATAGAATTGAATTTCTTTTCATTTCGTAAAATGCAAATCTTGCAAACTCTTCTTACTACCCACCCCTTTTCACAATTCCTTTTCGTAGTTATAAATTCGAAAAGATTAAATTGGGAAACGAACTTCTCAAGCCGTCAAAAAATATTTTTTTCTATTTTTTTTTGTGCGTTCTTTTCGCAATAAATATTCACCCAGCTTAGAGGAGAGTGCTGTGTCCTCCAGAATACAGAATGCGCCAACATTAAGGAAAGGAGTCGAATTTGCGGGGGTGGGGGGAATGTCATTTTCTTGTCGTACGTCTTCAGGGAGGGTGGGTACGGACTCGCAGATGAGGGAATGCAAATCAATGATGGGAAAGGAGTCACGTGACGTGGAATGTGGCACCGTTGCCATTTCGAGTGTCTTACAAGGAAGAGTGGTAATTAAATTTAATTTCAATTTCTTATGAGTCGTTCGAAAACTCTTCCATCCTCCTCCACTCCTACCGAAATGCAAGTAATGAAGAGAAAGTATTTCAGAATTGCAAAGAGCTGAAGTGGGTAAATTCGTTACGCTACAATGATGAATTCATCTGGATGAAACTGACAATAACATTAATCCATTCCTTTTTTTTTTTTTATTACTGTTAGCTTTACGCGAGACAATGAATAGATTTGGTTTTATTTTTGAGAGCTTTTTACGGCCGATGGAAATTTTCGCTAAGTAGTGATTATATTGAGTTTCCATCGAATGACAACGCAAACTGTAATAACGTTGATTAAATAAATTTTGAATAGTTTGGGCAGTAAAAAAAAAAGGAAGTTAAACTTTTTGTTGATATAATAATAATGCAAATATAAACTGTAATATATGCTCTCAACCATAGCAGAACCAAGCCCTTTTCATTAGAAACAAATTGCCAGATGAATGGTTCTAACTTTCAAGCAGGTAGTTTATCAAATCCAATCCAATCCTTGAGTTTCAAAGTTTAAACTTTACAAACTGGAGGTCCCGGTTGAATTAATCATCATATTAAAAACGTGACCATAGCCATAAATAAATAAACTTCAGATGGAAATCTAATGGTACATAACTTAATCGCTTAAGGGAGATGGGTATTAATTTTCGTATTTTTGGTTTGCACATCTATCGGTATAAGTGCTAAAAGTTTCTTCCGGCTTTGCCATTCTAAAATGAGATTCTTATTCTCTTCCCTGTGAAAATATCCTTCAAGAAATCGAATCGCCGCTCATGGTCAATGTTTTATGCCAACTATAAGGGTTTTGTGCCCTATGTGCGTCACTTATAGCGTGATTTTAAACGCAATTTCCTTATTTCTCAATTTAGATCTTGAAAGTAAAAAGTAAATGTTCTTATGAAACCACTGTAAGGAAGTCTAAAGTGCTTCAACTAATTTCATTTTTGTAATTTAACATCTGATCCATCATTCTATACTCATAATGTGAGAAAATGACAAAGACAAATGTCTCTTAGAATTCCAATATTTATCACACTGTAATCATTGAAAAAGGCATGCATAATTTCAAACTTATACAACCAATAAGTGGAAAATACGTAAAACTGTCATTCATATATATATATATATATATATATATATATATATATATATATATATATACATATATATATACATACATATATATATACATACATATATATATACATATATATATATATACATACATATATATATATATATACATACATACACACACACACACATATATATATATATATATATATATAGATAGATAGATAGATAATAGAATAATGAAAGATTAGAAGTACCTTAAGCGAAAATTGAAAGATACAAGAATAGATATTGAATTTAAAAGTACAAGAAAAGATAAAACATTTATGTTTAGCAATACATTCAGCGCAAAAGCAGCTAAATGTGTGAATTACTAAAATATAATTAATAATACATTTTATAAAATTAATAATCAAATATTAGATGGAGAATAATAATCAAATACTAAATGGAGAATAATACATATAAAATACCAAATGCAGAATAATAATACCTTTATAAATTTTGTCAAAAACCAAATTTATAATATTAAATATTAGATGGAGAATAATACATTGAAAATACAAAATGAAAAATAATACATTGAAAATACGAAATATAGTAAGCAGTTGGAAAAATGTTCAATACAAATATTTTAAAATTTCTAAGAAAATAGAAAATGGAATGCAGTACCAACATGGCCAGTTTTATCATGGGGTGTTGACCATACTGGCACAAAGTATGACTTTTCTGCACTATCAAAACATAGTATTAAAGAAGTCAGTACACCCCAAAGCCACACCAAAAAGTTCAAACCAAAATATCAAACCAGAATAAAAGAAGTAATAATGAAGCTAAAATATATAAACCAAAATATATCTAATTTATAGTAATTAAAATTAAAATTAAATCCAGATCCAAATACAAATCTACAAGAACCACACAAACATATATATATATACACATACATGCATATATATATATATATATATATATATATATATATATATATATATATATATATATATATATATATATATATATACATACATGCATATATATATATATATATATATATATATACATACATGCATATATATATATATATATATACTTACAAAATTTTAGGTGTGTTCAAAGTAGTCTCCTCCAGCATCAATGCACTTTTATAGACGAATTTTCCACATATTAAATGCCTCAAGACATTCATTGCTTGGAATAGATGAAAAATTCATTTATAGCCCCATCAATCTCTTCTTCTGAATGAAAACGACGTCCACGTAACTTCTTTTCTAGATTAAAGAATAACCAAAAGTCGCACATAGCTATATCAGGTGAATACTTCGGACTTTTATAGACGGATTTTAATTTGTTTTTGTTTAAGAAACTCAATTGTTAATCTGGCTGTATGTGAAGATGCATTATCATTGTGATGCATTAGTCCCCTAACATTCAGTTCTAGTAGAATTTTTGGAAGATATTTAGTGGTATACCAGTTTGCTGTTACTGTCTTCTCTCCTTCCAACTCGATGGCTTTGACCAATCCCGCACTTCTGAAGAAAACGGCATACATCACTTTTTTTCAGAGCATGTTGTTTTTTCACCATTGTCGGCGTTGTATCATCTTCAAAGACCCATACTTTACTTTCTTGGCGTCTTGGAACGTCAAAAAACGGTACGTATGTTTTATCACCTGTTACAATTTTAGAAATGGTGCGGTGACCACCATCATTTAGCAATTTAAGAATTTCTTTACTGATTCTGGCACGCTCCTCTTTTTGGTACTCAGTTAAATTATGGGAACCCAACGGTAAACTACTTTTTTCATATGTAATTCTTCATGAATGATTTTGCGTATGGCTGTGGATCCAATGTTAAGTTTCTTCTGTATCATTTAATAGGTACTGCGATTATCATCCATTAACATTTTTCGTATGGCAGACACATTATCCGGGATTACTGCCGACGGCGGCCTTCCGATGTGTTCTTCATCCTGAAGAAAATTGAGACCTCTTCTAAATTCTGTAAACCCTCTGAATACAGTAGCACGAGCTGGAGATTCATCACCAAATGTTAATTGCAATCGTTGAACGTATTCTTCTTGATTTAATCGTGCTTCAAAATCGTAAAAAATCGTAGCGCGAAAATGTTCTGGCGTCAACACCATTTTCTCTTTTGTTTAAAATGTATTCTTCGATAAACAAGTTGAAGTAAGTCAATAAAAAATCGTCTTCTGTGTTAAAATAGTTTGTATTTTAAAATTAAGCCGCTATTTTTATTTTGTAAATTCTCGTCTGCGTATATCGCAAAAATTTCTGAGTAACCCTCGTGTATATATATATATATATATATATATATATATATATATAATGTGTGTGTTATTTAACTTTTTCTGGGGATTTATTTTTATCCTAAAAAGAAATTTAGGTTTCTTAATAAGGAACCAAAGTTGGTAAATTAATAAAAAAATTTTTTCTCTATAAAACTTTCACTATTATACAACTTTCTTTTCCCACTGTGGTCAGGAAAAAATAGTTTTTTTAGACGACCTATCTCGAATAATAACAGTCTCTTTCCTTGGTAGGGAATCGCCACTCGGCCGACTCTTGGTCTTTTAGGGAATTAATTTGATTTTAAGCACTAAAAGGGGGATTATTTTTCCCTATTCTAAAGATTTAAGCGAAGGCCAAGTGTCTCCCATTTATTTCTCGACAGCTGCGAACGCCATTCTTATTCCACGAACGAAGTTATTCGGGCGAAACGAATTCGAAATTGGACATCAGAAATCTCCGCAATCTAAACTTCACATAAAAACAATTCGCTTAGTTCCACAGAAAGAATAATAATAAAAAAAGGAAGAAAGGAAAGGAAAAGAAAGAGCAACGGCAACAAACAAAATAACCCTAACTCCCTCTTGCAGTTAATGCCCTCGGTTCTGCAGGAAAAGTGTGTGTTTGAGCAAGCAAAAAGGGAAAAAAATCTATCAATGAATGCTCGAGATGCTCCAGGAGTGACGCTCCAAAAAAACTAACTAGTCCCCGAGGGCTAAGTAGAAGTTTTTTCCCTATCCTTTTCCCCTCCTCCTTCAAGAAAGCGTCTTTTAATGTTATTTCCTCCCGTTTTGATGCTGGTGGTTAGGCTTATTTTCGGGTTAAAATGGTTGAAGGGAAATGGAGGTGGGAGACAGAGGGAAAAACTTGACATTCCGAAAAGATAGGTAGGGAATATTTTAGGGATATTTTTTTATTTATTTATTTGTTTATTTTCACCGTTTCTCCTCCGTTATGGTGACTTTCTCATATTCAAGTTTTATGGCCGACGAAAAATCGCCAGAGGAAACGATGCTAAAAAAAAAAGGAACTTTTCATAGAAAAAATCCCGATTTTTGGAAAAATTTGCTTCCAATTGAACTTGAGGTCGAGTGCAATAAAATAAGAGGATTACTGGGAAAAAAAGATTAAATCTATGCAGTTGTGAAATGGTAGTGCATTTTTCAAAATCATTTTTGTTCGGATGATTGGAATTTTGCTAATAACAGTGGATCATTGATAAAATACGACACCGTTATTTTCACAAGAATTTAGGAATAAGAACATTAATAATAATAAATAACAATGACATTAACTAATTTTTTTTTAATTTCCAAAACAAAATTGACACTTAAGAGAATTAGTATGTTTCATTTTGTAATATAAATACAATACTTGGTTTTACGGTATTTAATTCATTTTTGCAAATATTTATTCACAAAAAGTATTTATTTCCTAAATTAAAAATATTTGTAACTTTTTAGTTAAATATGAATTTTATTTTTCAATGTCAATAAATATTTAAATCTTTTGATGACTTAAATTTAAAAGTATTATGTGAGTCATTTTTTATACGAAAGTCAATTTTTTAAATAATATACTAAGAAATTGTATTTTTTAGAGCAATATATCTTTTGACACACTTTTTCATTCATGCTTAGTAGAAAGTTAAATTAACTGTTTAATAATCACAACATCCAAACCTCCTTTTATTAAAGCTATTAAACATATTAACATGATATTTTCACATGTTATAAATATAATTTTTCCGTTAGAAATTAGCTATAGCTCTCAAATATAGTGAATAACATTTTGTGTTCAAAATACTAATGGCAGTTTTTTCTTAAAATATTAGACTTCTCAAAAATTTACCCAAATTCTATGCAAAGAATTTACA
This sequence comes from Latrodectus elegans, assembly GCA_030067965.1. Lineage (NCBI taxonomy): Eukaryota > Metazoa > Arthropoda > Arachnida > Araneae > Theridiidae > Latrodectus > Latrodectus elegans. The sequence goes on along the minus strand of CM057814.1, from coordinate 90,319,240 downwards.
GTATATCAAAAGTAACATCTCAATCTTTTCCAACATTACTTTGATGTTAATCGATATTGAATGAGTCATAGAATGTTGAAAATGAAGTGTGTTCGAAGGGATTACAAAACATTTTTAAACTAATTTATATACATGGTATTCAATTTTAGGTTTCATGTTGATGTAATTTGGCTATAGGTTAATTTGAAATTAACTTTTGATGATTCAGATTTTACAAGGAGGATTATATTAAAAATATCTTTAATAATCATCATTTTAACAAATTTAAATGCAATTTTAATATTGAAACGTATTCTCAAATTTATTTGATGTTTCAAGATGTCACAAAAGCAATTTATTCAAATGAATGCTTGTAGATATTATTATTATTTTGGAGGTATTATCTGAAATCACAATTTTTTAAAAAATAAGTGACATTTTATTTTGTGATTTTCTTAATTTATTTTCATTTAAATAGTACTTTTCATGATATCAACAATTTCATTAACCCCTTGACTGACGAATTAAATGGAATTTGATGCGACAAAAAAAAACTATTTAATTTCGCTTAATTGAACTACACCATCAATTTACACCATCATCCCCACTTTCATATAATGCATCCGGCTTATACATGTTACGGGGATTATTTATAATCTTTACTAAACTCAAATATTGGCTAGTATAACATTCACCGTGCGAGACTTCTGCTAAACTGAACTCTTACTTTCAGTGTGTTTTTTAAATGAGAATCGTCGAACGAGTGAAGCAACTATGTAATCTAATTGTAACTTGCACGACGTCCGCCGAAAGAAGCGCTTGACGAGTCTGACTCGTCAAAGTCTGTGATGGCCCAGGAAATCAATGACGAGTCAGACTCGTCAAAGTCAGTCAAGGGGTTAATTATTAATAGAAAAATTTATTAAAAAAGATATGTTTAAATTATTACGAAAATCTTATTTTTTATTTTAAGATAAAGCATTAGTAAAGAAATATGTCACATCCACAATGGGAGATGCAGCTGGGTAATTTAAGGTGTAAATCTATAGTCTGTATTTATATATATATAATATGCTATACAGATTATATATGTAAAAATATTTTAAATGTTATTTTTATAAAATTTTATAGCAATGTGCAATAATAACAAATATTAAAGCCATAATAAAAATTTAAGTGTTTTTATGTCATTTCTGTTAATTTAAGGAAATATATTTATCATTTTTTATAATAAAACATATTAAACTGTTCTTTATATCTTATTGCTTGTCATTAAAAACATTTTAAAAATTTGCATACGTATGTCCATTTAAAAAATTAAACAAAATGCCTTTTCACCGAAAGCTTTAAAATTATTTAATAGAAATATTTATGAAGCTCAGAATACAATTTAATCACTAGAAACAATCTTTTATTAGTAATATAATCAAGAGAAAGATAATAAAAATATATGTTTTTTTTATATTGGATATAAAAGTTAATTCCACTCAGTAGTTTTTAGAGAAGTAACAGCTCCGATGTTGCCAGATTTATCTATAAAAAATGAATTCAATGATTCGAAATCTCTAACTAATGGCGATAGAAAAAAAATCGTCTGCACATTACTTTTTCCTGGCAATGAAGTTAAAGAAAATTCGAAGCGCCATCTAATGATTAATGATGTAGAACGCTACATTTTAATTTACCTCATAAAAACGAGTTAGTACGTATATTTAGAACAAATTTTGAAGTCTAACGTCATAACTTTCCCGCGAATTCAGTATTAATACTCAAGCGAAGCACAACCCTAAAGTGAAAAAAGTGCCACATAAATTGCCAGATGTCGTTACTTATCAGACTTTAGAATCACGGCTCTGGTTATGCTCCTTCAGCGCTGGACGGGAATGTTTGTTTATCACGGTCTAAAATAAATAAAATTAATGTTTCGGAAATGTGTTGAACGTAAGAAAAAAAAGTGTTCGGAATAAATGAGTTTCTTTATGGGAGTTTTAGGTCATAATATTAGCCAGCGAACACTAAAGGATTAAAATAGTTATGAATCACTGAATTTTTAATTTTTATTGGCATCATCACTTATTACACATGTAATCAACAACTTTGGTGGAGAATCATATGAATACGTTTTTTTACTGAACAAAAAGTCTATAACTGTCAAAACTATGAAATAACATTTTTCATAAATTTATAAATTTAAATTTGGAAGCTTACTTGAGAAATACCAATACATTAAATATTTTTATTTAAAATTTGTTTTAATGGTACTATATTTTGTTCCAAATATTAATGTCATTTAATATTTTTAGATACTGAAATCGCAATTTTAATGTTAAAATAATATACAATATTTGTAAGAAAATGTTATATGTTTATTTTTAAAATTCAAATTTAGACACTCAGACATTCACTTCAAGTTTAAAATAAACCAAGCGAAATGTACATAATAATAACAATTTTCTTTATAAATTCAATATTAATATAATACTTATAAGAGAATATAAATTAATACATTTTGTATAGCATAAAATACAAATGGATATAAAAATTTGTTTGAGAAATTGTATACATATATTAAAATTTATCATCACTAACCCTATTTTAGGTTTTAGATGAGAATATGAAGTTTTAGTATTGAAGGCTTACATAATTGATGTAATAAAATTATTTTATTAAATTAATTATAAGCTTTACTCATATAATTAGAGCTAAAATTTAATATTTAAATTGCAAAATAAATAAGTAAATTTTAAAGTGCAAACTATTGTGGGACTATTTTAATAGCTTTGAATATTAAATTACATGATCTGAATTTAAAAAATTTAAAAATAAATATTAGAATTTTAATTAAATTTAAATGTTAGAAATACGTTTAACAAAATAATATTTATTTGATGTTTTCTTCAGTTCATCTAATTTGTTTTGTGCCAGCTTTGGAACACATAATTTTATATTTGCTGAGAGGTGATTAGTATATAATTTGGAAAATTAGCTCAAAATGCCATATTACTGTATTAATGATCTATTTCTTATTTTAAAAATGTTTTTATATTATGGAAAATTAAGAAACAATAAATTCTGTTAAGATTAGAAAAATTATAAGGATATATAATAACAATCAAAAATTGCTTTTAAGTTATATTTAATTAAGGTGACTCAGTGCGCCTACTCATTGATACCGACAAACTAATTGACCCATCAATCAGCATTTGAGTCAGCTGAATCTTTAAATAAAGAAGTTTTGATAGAAATTGCTTTTTATTGTTTTGTACAAATTTCAGTAAAATGTTCTTATTTAAATGCAATCAATACAACCTTTAAATTTTTATAAAAACTTTTGTATTTATTTTAAATATGAAAATTTTACAACTGTAAAAAATTTATACTTGATTATATGATTTTGTCATTGACACATTTGAATACAATTTTATTATGATCAGATAGCGTCGAAAACCAAACAAAATAATTGACTTTGAAAGCAGAACCTTTTTTCCTTTGCACTAGTTTGACGGTAATTGAATATGATATAGTCAACAAAATTTCTGCAAAATTACTCTGGCATTCAAGTGTTATTATATGCATATTAACTAATTGAAAATAAAGCCTTGATCATATGATAACTTATTACAGATTCTTAGCAACATAAGCATTTCAATGCTGCTTGATAATTGAAATGTGACAAAGCATTTTATTGAATATGACAGCATAATTCGATTTTCACTCCTAGTTGATAAATTTTACATAAATGATGTCTTCTTCCCAATATTTATAATAAATGCATAAATTCTTTTCTAAAAATGGGATCTGAAACGGTAAACATCATCACTGTTTGGTTGGGTTTTATGGCACAAGTTAAAAGTAGGACAATATGAGCCAATTACTCAATCACTAACAAATAAAAAAAACATTTTTTATCAAGTTACTTTCTAAAGATTAATTCGTATTATTTAAATTAAAATCCAATGTTTGAATCTATTATCTTCCATTACCTGATATGCGTGTAAATAGTGATCTTAAAGTGAGAAAAATTCTTCGAATGATGTATTTTGGGTAAATTACCTCTTAGATTTAGCATGTTTTTGCTTGACATCTAAATATTAAAAACGCACTAATAAATTATAGTGAAAGAACATGAATACAGTAAATTTGTAATTATCTGCATGTGGTATAAGCTTTGGTGATTATACGTAATGCCTAAATTTGATAAGAAATCTGTTTCTATTGCAGAAGCATTTCAATGTAATGAAATGGAGAAATTTTTGAATAATTTTCTATGAAATAGATCTATAGATCTGATGAAAGTAGATACTTTTATTATTATTGAAATATTAAATATGCCACACAATACTACCTACTGTGCAGTCAAACTATTCAAATACATACTTATATTGATTTGCTTCAGTTTTTCATAATTTAGAGAATCATCCGCAAAATTAACTTATCCGTGATAGCCTCATCATTAATTCTACTGATAGTCGAGAATTTGCTGTGTTTAATTTATTGAAGTGGTGCATTCAATATGCAAATATGAAAGTAAACTGCAGGTACATTACCCTCCCATGTTTAAATACGAGTTAAGTTATTACACTTCATTTAAAACTGTTGTCCAGTTCAATGCAACGCAACTCAGAGCTGCAAAAGGTGCCTCCAGGCAGACTCTCCTAGCACTCTCCACTTCCGAACTCTTAACCAAATTTAAGTTCTTCCGAATCTGTACTTACCATTGAATGCGGAAGTGGTAGTAAATGACTGAACACGTTCCGCTGAAAAATTCTCTTCCCTTTCTTCTCCGATGGAACTGAGGGACATTAATTTCCTCGACGCATCGCAAACATTGCGGAAATATTTGCAAACAATGTCCTCAGCAGAAAGCCACCCCCGCCTCCTCCCTTGACGTCCGAAGACCATTTATGTGGAGCAGTAGTGCTCAACCCTGACACACACTCCCACGATTATACCTAAATTAGGAAACATTAATGTGAATAATTTACGAACCTGCGGCTTCCCTCTACCACCCCCCGCGTCTCGGTAACCAATCATACCTCCCTGTTAATTGCGTTAAACGCAATGCCATTAATAAATTACAAATATTTGGAGGAGAAAACGAGGCTCTCTTTGAAATTTTAATAGCTGCATAATTAAGTGGTATGAACCAAGGACTAATTTTTTGCACTTCTTTTGTTTAGACTTGATTTTCACCCCTCCTTCTTCAACCCATTTAGAAGCAAGCGATGTTTTTCGTGGTATTAATGTCTGAGTGACTTAAAAATTACAGACAAGGCTTTAAATCACTATCATTGAAACCAATTATGGTTCCTAAAAATGTTATTTAATTGAGGGATTTGACAGGTGGTTAAGTATATTATTTAGTAGAAATAGGTAAAACGCATTACATTTTTTTAATAATGAAACCAATTTAAGCAAAACTAAATGAAAATAATTGCTGCTTTTACTCATTTGCATGTATGCGTAAAATGTTTCAAAATATTTCAGCATTTAGCATTTTTTATTTCTTTCTAGCAAGTTATTTGCATTAATTTTTAAAATGAACCATTTTATAGAATAATATAAATAATAAGCTGTGTGTTTGAACTATGTAATTTGGAATTATTAAATAATGAAATTAGGTTTTTGGAAGAAAATTAGGTTCTCACTTAAATACTGAGCAACCTTTTCCCTATTAAGTTTTCGCACTGCAACATAAAAAAGTGTTACTAAAAACATTTGAAAATAAAAACAAACTTCAGTTTTAGTTAACAACTAAGAAATAGTTAATATGTTTAATGAGAGACATTATTTATAAGAAGCTATTATGAGGAAAATTAGTTATTTTACATAATTTAAAAATGCTGAATGAAATCTTAAAAAAAAATGTCAGAAGTACTTTTAATTTTTCTCAGCACTAATTATTTATATATATCTAGAATGTAAAAAAGTATTCAAAATAAAAATCCAAATGAAATTTATGTAGTTATAATTAATATTTTAAAAAATAGCACTTAAATATAAAAATTATTTCATTCTGTGCTTGAGGAATATATGATACGGATAATATAAAATGATGATGTTATTATATAACGTGCGTCTGCGTTTATGTGTGTATGAAACCAGAGCTACAAGCTAGTCTCTATGAAAAAATGATGAAGTTTGTAGTTAGTGCTAATTTTTTTATGTTATTTTACTATATATTGGTCAGTTAACTTTTAATTATTGATTTTAATTATGTATTTGCTTACTTATGAGACTGTATGTTGGATCATAGGAAAAATTCACCGTAGATAAAGAAAGATTATGCAAAACGAAGATGTACACAATTCGTATGGTCTGATATTAGTCCATGGTAAATTTCTTCAAAATATTAAATAAAAGTAATACAAAAAAGTATCTGACAGTCCAAGCTATTTTTTGATATTTCAAAGGATATGAGTTGTAGTTTCTGATCGCTAGTTTGCATGATAAAATTGAACAAACTCCATAAATCCAAAAACTTCCAGAAAAATCTAAAAAAAAAAAATCAAGAGGTATGGAAAAGAGGTAAGTTCAATTTCAAATTGATGCAATTTAAAATATGCTCAAGTAAAGACTAAGTAGATTTACAATTGGTGTAAAGCTTAAAATCTTTCTGTCCCTACTCAAAAGAGAGAGACCTTAAGTATCCACTGGCAAACCACGAGAAAAAGTCAAGTATATTGCAGAGTTTTAAATGTATTGCAAAGTACTTAAAAATAGCTAATTACCTTCCATGATGCCATTTCCTTATTTAATCGTATGCCACTTCATTGGTTAAAAAAATTCGTGACTTTAGCAAAAATGTTCCTTATGGAATCTCTTAGCACTAGTAGTTCTTCGCTTCGATTAAAGAAGAAATACGGATCTCTCTTAATAGATATCACGCATGCCTTTGTTTCTTCTAAGAAATTAACCTGAGTAAAAATGTTTTTTTCAATAGTTGTTTCCAATTACTTCGTCACTAGCATCTAGAGAGTGTAAGCAGTTAAGACTAATTATCTTACAGAATGGCATCCATGCCATTCCAACTTTTAACATTGATTTAAGCCTTTATGGTGTATTTTAGCCTTTACCTGGTGTATAGAAGCTTGACCCTAGTACTTCTTTGTTGGTATCTAAGGAATATAAGTAGAAATGGTAAATTTCTTAAGGGTTGGTAGGTATGCCATTCTATATACTAAAATAAATTTCAGCCGATATAAAAATCTGGTCATTGGAAAGCTGGAATTAGTATTTTTCTGATGTGATCCAAATAAAACTTCTTTAAGATTAAAATAAAATCAATTGCAAAACATATGATGCGAAGAAAGTTTGTTGAGGATCATACTTTCTGATAACATTAGTTCTTAAGATCTAAATGTATCGCTGTCTTAATGATAAAAGTATCAAGTCCTTTTACATAACCCTACGTGAACCAAGGGCAAAAGATTCTCTAATATTCCTCTATTGATTAGTTGCAGTAAATTGGGTGAGCAGATCTTGGTGATAATATAAGTCTTGGTGACAATAGAAGTGTAAAAATTTCAACTAAATCACAGAGACTGCTTCCTTCGACTTACTTTAACGTACTTGATAAGATACTTGCAAATATTATTGCTACCATCATCACTTCTTAGTACATTTTCTAAGGTCTTTTGTACAATTAATTAGTTGTTGATGCTTTTAAGAGTAACTTGTCCTTTCTAAAGAAAAGTTCAGTACATTGGCTATGAAATTTTTGGCATTCTTTCACTAACATTATTATATAAATTTCGACGAAATTTCACTGTTAAAACCAGAAAAGACAAATTTGATTGTTCAGATTATGCAAAGCCACGAATGTGAAGTTTTACGTTTATGTTAGTGAAAAATTATTTATTCGAACACATAATTTTAAGATGTTATTTTATCAAGTAAATACTTTTGGTAAATGTTTACCTCATTAATAATTCCTAAATTTTATACAAAGTAGATTGATTTCTTAACTGATTTACTTGAACATATATAGCTTATAAATAAGTATATAAGACAAATGTGATACTTTAAAATGCATTTTAAGTTACAGAAAAACTAAAGAAAAAAAAGATATAGGTAGATATTTCTATCTCAAAAAAAGTAAACTTATTTAATAAAATAATAAACAATTTTTATTTCAAACCTAAATGAGATTAAATTTTTACTTTTTTGAAGAATTACAAGCATGGCTGAACTTATAATTCTATTCATTTTACTTTGTTTTAATGGGAAAACTACATCTACCGAGGATTTAATTTATTTTTCACTGAAGGTTAGCTTCTCGAATTACCTGATATCAATTCATTCTAAAACTACTTTAATTTAATATCGCATAAAAACTAATTGGTTAAATTCAATTATAGATCTGATATTTGAATTCCATAATATTTTTCGTTTTATATTGTCTAAAGCAATTCAATGTCAAAAGCAATGATTTATATTAAATTAATACCAAACAAAAATGGATTCATTGCATGACAATTAAAAATTAAATTCTTTATATTGTATATTGAGGGCATGGCTTTACACACATACACACACACGCATATTTATATATTATCTCGGTACATCACCATTTAAGGATAGATCGAAATTTTCATGAATACAGCGATATGACGACATATAAAAGGGATAAATAAAAATTTATGCAAACTAAATAAATAATCTAAATTTCAAATTTTCTCTCTCTCTCTATTAGATATTTTTATAAATTAAAAATAATTCATGGGAGCTTAATATTTGAAAGTAATTTAAAAGATTCAATTTTCATAATGGTACTTCCCTGCTTAAAAACACAATATATAGATTTTTAATACAAATGTTAATTAATAAGTAAAAAAACTATCACATTTTCTAAGCCATTAAAAACAATAGATTTCTAAAACTTTTACTGCAATATTCCTTAAACTCACTATATTACATTTTAGCAAAATAAAAAAATATTTGCTTGATATGAAACTTTTTCATTAATTTTATTTTTCATTTCAAAATTTTGTTAGGTCTTTGAATATTTTTCTGGAATTCTGTTTTATTATCAAATGGCTGTCTTTTAAATTTCTGTGTAACTAAAATTTATTCAGAAATTTTCTTATGGTGTTGTTTTCTAAAATTCTTCTAAATATAGTTATGGAATTATTTGAAGTGTTAATTGAGCATGCTCCTTTTTTTTTCTCTTCCTTGCTATGAGTTTTTTCACAAGTATACTTCTCAATATCTAGACCTGAGTTAGGCTCCAAGAGTTAGTGGATGCAGCCGGGTGGTGTTTTTGTTATTTAGAAGCATATACCAAGAAGAAGACTCTCAATACCTGACATGCCACTCCTAGAAATACCATTTCACTTGGAAGACATTGCGACCACTATCCAATTTAATGAGCCCAAGCCGCCTTTCACGAACACAACGGATCTTCGATTTAGTCGATATTGAATTCACTCCCATTCTATAATGAAGACGACACTCTCCACAACAAGACCATCACAACCTAATTTTTTTAAGGAATGACTTATATGATATTCCGTTTGAACTAATAACGAATAAGTGAGGATAATATTGATTAATCGTCTATTATAATAAAAATGCCTGACAAAAAGGGCGAATTATCTAGAATGATCAATATATTTACTATTCATATTTAAAAAAACTATGCATCAACTATGTAATAAATAATTACGTAGCTGATATGTACAAAAACAAATGTACAAAAAATGACCACTTAAAGAAAACTCACTTTTAAATAACTTAATTAGTTTTATTCTCTAAAAGTATCCTTTCTCAAAGAAAATTAGCTTCATTGTAATGTGTGTCTTGCCTTCTAAAGTGACATTAAAGATGTTTGAAACAGCAATTACTGAAAATATTTTAGAAGATAATAAAAAAAAAAAAAATACTTTTCTAGAATGTATTTCCAAAGCTTCAACAAATGAGGTATTATTTGTTCGCCAGAAAATGAAAAATAAATTTAAATTTTGTTAGGTTTCAATGAAATTGATGCTTTATAAGTTATAGGCATTTTCTATACAAGAATTTGAATCTGTTTTCATTGCATTAAAAATAATTTTTTCAATGATAAATTATCCAATCTTAAAATAACAAAGAAAAAATAACAGGAGAATAAATTGAATATTTTCTTTTAAAGAAAGAAGAGACACAGATATATTCTGTACAGTCTCTCATGAAACAGAATTTGTAAAAGCTGTTTTTAAATTTAATCATATTTATCTTCTTATTATATTTCCAAAGTAAATATTGCTTCGGCGTATCTGATTATGATGCTTAATTTTATTGAAAGAGAGAATTAAATGATAAATTTAGACACAAATAATAGGAAAAAATATAGTTTATCGCCAAAGTTGTGGCCAAATCAATTTTGTATCTAAACTTAATACATTAATGAATTACCAGGATTTTAAAATATTTTCATATTTAAATTATTCGTATAAAGTTTTTGAATTTCCAATTTAATATACAAAGTTTTAATCAGATCAAGCAATATATATATATATATATATATATATATATATATATATATATATATATATGTATATATATTAAGGATAATACAAGTTCAGGCAAAGAAAGAGATAGAAGCAAAATAAATGTGACTTATTTGTAAAGTTAATTTAGTCTATTTATTAAACAAAAGGTAAAGTGCAAAAAATATGCTATATGTTGGACATCATTGATAAAAATTGCGATTTTTACTCCCTGGAGCAAATTTAAAAAAAGAGCCTCTTTACAAAAAACCAATATAACATGGTTAGTATGATGGTTAATACATAGTATTCTCCCCAGACGATGCAATACAGGTTGTACAACGCCTAAGAATGCTGAGTATCAAATTATCGATCTGATATTTGGGAATATTACATCACTCATCACAAGTTATGCTCTCCGAAGTTCCGGTAGACATGTTGGAGGGGGTTGATGGGCTACAATTCGTCGACCAAGCATGTCCCACACATGCTCTATTAGATTTAAGTCGGGTGAGTATTCTGTTCCATCCATACGGGTGATATCCTCCGCTTGAAGGCATTCGTCTATAATGTTTGCATGGTGAGTACTGGCGTTGTCATCCATAAACAGAAATTCTGCACCCATGGCGCTCGAAACAAACGTAAATATTGTTTCAGAATGACATCCCGTTAGATGTGACCTGTCATGGTTACAATCTGAACAAGCTGGTTAGTTCTGGAACCCAGAATTATTTCTCTCCAAACAAGCAATCCCTCACCACTGTAACGGTGTCCTTCAATGGAATTGTCTTGGTGGTACTGGGTACCTGGCACTCTCCATATGACAGTTTGATGAGAATAAGACTGAAAGCTAAATCTGGACTCGTTGGAAAACATCACACGAGACTGTTAAAGTGCCCACAATGCATGCTCGCTATTCCAGGCTAATCGCAGCTACAGTGAGTTGCGGTAAGTGGAACACATTTGACAGGTTTACGAGCATATAGACCCATGGACCCTACGCGTTTGTACACGGTCTGCATTGAAACTGTTGTACTGGTAGCTGAAGAGAGCTGATAAGATAGGTCTGATGCTGTGCTCCATCTGTTTCTTTTGGCAGTAATGTCCAAATGCCGGTCCTTATTGGGCGTAGTAATTCGTGGCGACCTGTGCTGCAATGTCTATTCACATTACCATCATTTAGGAAGCGTTGTCAAAGCCTGGAGATGACACTCTGGGCGATTCCAAGTTCCTCGGATAGTCCCAGCAGGGTACGTCCACATTCTCGATGGCCGGTGATTCTACCACGTAAAATATCATCCAAATGCTTCCTTTGTGCCATAACTATGAGGTTATTGCACTGAAAGGCTTTTAATACGCCTATGAACAATTTTACTTTTTTGCCAATCATTCCTATTACCTCCTTCTTACACTCTCGTCATTGTTACTTACTATCGAAGCCATCACGTGGTTTCTTGTAATTTGGATATTATTCTTCAAGATGTGTTTGATAATTCTTCATGATGAATTTTTATTTTAAATTAAATTTCTTTGTGATTCTGAATTATCCTTAATTTATGGACATGAGGGTATATATATATATATCTATATATATATATACATATATATATATATATATATATATATATATATATATATATATATATATATATATATATATATATATATATGTGTGTGTGTGTGGTTTTTAGTGCTGTGTAATTCTGAAAAATAAATTTGGTTTTGGTTTTTATGAAAGCATAAATGTATATCATTTTTATTAAGATAAAAAAAATATTGTAATTTGGAATGAAGGATATGAATGAGAAAATAAAACTTAATAATTGTTTTTGTCGTCAAAATTAATAAAAATCTTATAATAACTATTTATTATAATCAACAGAATTTGAAAAAGACATTATTGTTTATTAATTAATGGTCGTTACCCGCATGGTTCTAAGCATTCATAGTTGTTTGAGATTTAATACCTTATTGTGTTACTTATTGATCTCTTGATTGATTGTATTTGAAACTAATTATGCAGATTTTTGCTGTTTTTAACAGCAGATCATAAAATATTCAGCAGCATATATAATTAGCTATACTCCAGCAGAAATCTTTATACTTTTAAATTCATTAATAACAGAGTTTTAAAACTGTTCATCGGGTTAAATTCCGTTGAAAGGATTTTTTAAAGATTATCAAATTTAGTGAAGGTTAAACAAACTTACCCACATAAAAATTAAACTCTGATAAAAGTTTTAAAAAGTTAATTAAAACGATATAATAAACTATATTAATATAAGCATATTTAAAAAAAAGTTTAGTTGTTATTTGGTATAAATCATGTTTGAATTTCGGAAATGATAATATTTTAAATTGCAAGGTAGTCGAATGTACCTTAATTTTTTTTATTTTCCAATATCCTGCTGTTGTATCTAAAAGATCTAAATACAGAATGAAACAGCTTAAATAGTGATTTAATATTTTTAACCTTTAAAACAAGTTTTCAGAGAAAGCGGGCAGCATTTACGAGTAATAAGTTGCGAAACACTGAAAACTCCCAGGTACCCATTTTGACAGATTTGTTTGCAAAAGGAAGAGTAAAATAGCAGCTGGGATGGAACTAGTTACTTCACTTTCCGTAAAGCACGGCCCAAAATGACCCAAAAATTCATGACCTACAAAAAGTGTAGAACATTATTAATCATCATAGTCATCGACTTGGACATCCAGCACCTTCTACCAATATATCTTCAGCTGTGAAGACTCCTTGCCGTAAAACTTGGGGGTTTTGTATGCAAATAAGTCCATGAGTGCTTGGCAGAAGTTTGGTTTACTGGTAAAGAATTTTCCACGAAGATGATTGTCCAGGGAATGGAAAAAGTGATAATCTGATGGTGCAAAGTCAGGTGAATAAAGAGTATGGCACAAATTCTCCCAACAAAGTTGATGTCTGATATTCCTAGCAGCCCACGTGACATGAAGCCTTGCGCTATTGGGCCAGAACAGTGCAACCTTGCATTTAATCAGTGCTGACTTTTCTGTTGCAATACTTTTTGTACATGTTCTAATAGCTGAGAGTACAGGTCTGCAATGACTGTTTGGCTCGTTGGTTGCAGCTCAAAGTGAACTGCTTGACGACTAGTCTACCAGACACCATTTTCATTATGGGGGAACAAATCCTCCGACTTGAATTTGTGAAACCAATGCCTTGCGTACGCTCCTTCACAGCACTGTCCCCAAACACTTGACATATTCGGCGATTTGATGCAGCAGCTGATAAGCCTTCTTTGAAGTCGTGTAGCAAACAACACTGAACGAGCTCCTTCTAAACTTAAATTTCTCTTCGCTACTGTACGAGTTACAATTGATGAATGTGAGCGGTGGACATGTTTTCATAACGACTGATAGTTCTACTCTCAATTGACCGGTGTATCAACCACTTCATACACTAATTTACATACTTATTTTCATTGGCAATGGCAAAGCGAAATTGGCAAGAATTTTCTTGTTTTTATTACAATTATCAACTGTAGTTTGTAATGTTTGATTTCGATATGTTGCTGAGAGTTTTATATTTTCAATTTCATACTTATTAATTAACGTTAAAACGTTCTGCCTGATAATAGCTGCATATTATTTTGTAATTAATCCTTTTATTTGTTAATATCCATTTCATTCCTACTGATTTATGTTACATTTAAACATATTTCATCCTAGATTATAAGAAACAAAAATATTTCTTAAATATTCTTCCTCACTCACTTAAATGATTTGAAATTATAAGCAAGTAGACAACAATAACTAATTCAAATAAATTGCTTTTCTACCGATAAGTCTAAAATTTTAATACTCTTATATATATATATATATATATATATATATATATATATATATATATATATATATATATATATATATATATATATATATATATATATATATATATATATATATATATATATATATATATATATATATATATATATATATATATATATATATATATATATATATATATATATATATATATATATATATATATTACTAAACCATTTAATATAATCAAATGTCAGACGAAATATAATAAGTCTAGACAACTAGAAATTTTATTACTTCTCAGAATTAAGAACTTCACAAAAACTATCGTAAACTTGCTCTGTTATACTTTTTACATAATTTATATTACTTCCATTATTAGTTTTGTCAAGTGATTGAGCTAATATATCAATTATGTTGTATCCTTTTTGTATTTATAAACTTTGCAGAGAAGGAAAATTTTCGGGTGTTTGCAACCAATAAATGTAATATATGGCAAATTTCGTAATATTGTATTATGCAACAGTTTTACGAATTCAAGCCATTATTTTATGAATTAAATTGCACAAGATTTGAACTAAGGTAATATTTTAAGTTTCTTCAAATGTATTATCACTACATTTGAAGAAAAAAGAATTATGTTTCATTGTTGCAAAGTAGAGTTTAGAGTTATTTTGTCATAAAAATTTATAATAACTGTAATGTACTTTTTGTTGGGATGCTCTTGGTCGTTAAGTAACGAGTCATTTATTACACCTGAAAACTCATTCCTTATTTCATTATTTTTCTAGATAAATTGAAATAAGCATACCTTATAGTCAAAAATTTGCAATCATTTTATTATCTATATACATTGCAAGAATGCGTGAATGTGTTTTTTGAATTAGAAAAATAATACAAATGTGCTTCAAAAAGTAATGTTCACTTGTATTAATGGAAGTTTGGAATATTATTTTCAAATGAGGGTATTTATAATATAGTCAGTATTATGGGCAATACATTTGCGAAAACAAGGAACAATGTATTTCATGTAGTCAACAAAGAACTATAATGGATGCCGGCGACAACATTACATAACTGCTGCTTTCATTTCGTAGTCATAAGCGTAGCGTTGGTTTTTGAAGCGTTGTTTGCTCTTGCAATTGTCTCGAATCAACTTGTTTTCTGATGTTGATAAAGCTTATTAACGACTATAGCAAGACGTCCTCTTCGTGCAGAGCTTGGAAATTTAATGTAGCTGATTTTATTCTTCCACAATCCTTGTCCATCTTCACACACTTTAATACAGATATCTTCATAAACTACACTCAGTAACTATCATTTTAAGTATTAACAGTATTTTGCGTGAAAAGCCTACGGAAATCTGAGGCAATGTTTCCTATCCCTAGTCAAAAGCATTGCTTAATTTTTTAAATTGTTCCTTATATTAATAATTAATTATATTCATATTTATATGGAGCTACTATTATAATTTTTAAAGTTCATATATTTGTAAAATAATATAGTTATTTATAGTTTTGCTCCTTAGTATTATTAAAATTTCCTAAGAAATTATTTTTGATATTGGAAAAAGATCTATATATCTACTCAAAAATAAATCAATTTCTAAAATATGGACATTCACAGGAAATTACTTAAAGATGTTTCAGCATATTCATTTTCATATAACTTAATTAGTATTGTTACCAAAAATATATTCTTAAGCAAAAATTAACTTTATTATGACATGTTTATAGTTTTCTAAACTGTTATTCAACATATTTTTCTCATAACAATTAATAAAATAATTTCAGAAGTGAATGAAAATATTTTATAAAAGTGAAATATTATATATTTCCGAAGTTTTAAAAAATAAGAAAACATTTGTTCTTTAGAAAAATGGCGAGTGAAACAAAATTTTGTTAGTTTTCGATAAAACAGATTATGTTTTATGAAGATAAAAATTTTAGGCATTTTCTATACAAAAAGTTGAGTCTGTTTCCATTGTATTAAATATAATTTTTCGATGATAAATCGCGCAATCTTAAAACAACAAAGAAGAAATAATAGGAGAATAAATTGAATATTTCTTTTAAAGAAAGGAGATATTCGGTTCGGAAATAGAATTTGCGAAACAATTTTATAAATTTAATATTTATCTCCTCACTAGATTTTTCTGGAAATAAACATTACTCTTGCAAAAAAATTTGAGTATATATATTCAGTTTTACTGAAAATATTAAACGGTAAATTGAGATGCTATTAATACGAAAAATATCTTTCACTTCCAAAGTTGTCGCCAAATTAATTTGCCTGTCAACACTTAATACCTTAATGAATTGCTTGGATTTGCTTCATTAGTTGAAAAGATGAAATACAATTTTTTTTCTCAGTAAATTTTAAGTAGCTTGCTTAATACTATGACTACACAATGTTTTTGCAAATTAATCAATAATAATGATAGTTATTACTATAAATAACCGTTAATAGTGAAAATTATTAAAATTAAGCAGGTTTTTACTTATTTACTTCATAGTACAGACTTTATCATTACTAAATAATGTCAAGATAGACGTACAAAATGTTTAGAAATATTAACTAATCTCACTATCAATATCTTTATAAGCTGATTAGAATATTAAACTTGATTCTTTTTCTTAAAGAAAGAATAGATTCTTCACTTAGCAGTAATGATGCAAAAAGATTTATTACAAAAAATTATTTGAGAAAAATGCTTAAACATAATTACAAATCAATTAAATAAGATATTTTGTTACAACATTTGGAAGCAAGAAGAGCAATGTGGAGGTTTTCAAATAAACAACCTGTGATTTTGGTTTAGAATCCCGAAAGAAAAACAAGATTGTTGATCAACAATTGGTCTTTACTCTGACAATTCTGTAAGAGAAAATCCATTGTCGGGGATTAAAAAAATTATTTTTATCTAAAGGCCTGACTATTGCTTAAGAATTTCACTGTATATTGTTTCCTTACACACGATTTCGCAGATTTTAATTATTTTTAATAGTAGAAAGTTCAGTATTTATCAATTTATGTACAGTTGTGGTACTATTAGTTAAAAACTGAAGAAAATTATTGAAATTATTTTTTAAGCATTGGTCATCAGCTTAGTTTCAATTTAAAAAAATATTTACAGGTTGTAAAAAATGACAAAAATAATGAACATACCTCTGAATATTACACAGATGTCCTATTTATGTGCCAAAAGTAAGGAAACTTTGAATAATTTTCCAAGCATATTCGACCAGTGCATACACTATAAACGTGTCCTGTTTTTCAATAATAAGATAGAATTTGAAACCTCGTGCTATTTTCAGTGTGGTCATTCTACTACTTCTTGAGCAACCAAATAGGAGTCAAATTAATAATATTAAAACATTCATTCCATACAAAATGTTTACTTAGTAAGTACTTTTCATTGTTTAATAAAATATAGTTTTATCGAAATTAATAAAAATTACAAAATATGAAAAACTTTTAAGTATGTTGAATACATGAAAATAAAAATTTAGATTATTTAAACAATATTACAATAATGTTGAAAACTTAATGAAAGAAAATTAAAATAAAATTTATTTTTCCATTATTACAAGGAAAATAAATTTCATTTAATGTTTTTTTTTCACCTTAATGTTCGCCTTTGAATTTTTTTACGTATTTTATATTTTTTATTCATAGTTGACTTATTAAGTAATTTATATTAAGTAATATATATATATATATATAATAATATGATTTTCAATCCAGAGATTATTATTTTTAATTAATAACAATGAAATATTTGTTCTTATTTCATTAATTGATTGAAATTAAAAATAAATAAATAGCTGATTATAATGCTCCACGAATTAAAAGTCTAGAACGTAGTAATTTAATTGCTTTAATATAAAATTTTAATTCTTAAAATCCACGTAGAAAGTTTAAGAATTAAAAGGAAAGGAAATTCAATATTTTTAAATATATATACATACATACATACATAATTTTTTCTCTTCTTATATATATATATATATATATATATATATATATATATATATATATATATATATATATATATATATATATATATTATAACCAGTTAAGGAATTCAAATGTTGGACAAATTTTAAGAAGTCTAGACAGCTAGATATGCCATAAAACTTTCTCTTTTCAATACTAAGAACTTCACAAAAACTATCAAAAATTGCATTTTTATATCCAGTTGAAATGGTTGCACCTGCCATAACAATTATTGAGTCGTGCTTGTACCAGGAAAGCAAAACTGTAACCGGAGGGCTGCCAGCAATACTATTTCTGAGTTAACTAAAATAAATGTTAGTTTTTTTTTATAAATGATTAATAAACACAGCTCTTAAGGCGCGTGTCATAAACAATAATAGTGGTTTTGCAGAGCTAAAAAACTGAAAGTTTTTATATAAAAAATCATTGTCTTTTTTTAACTAGAAAAGTTTTTCTCTTCAAATGGATTGTTTAAACAATATTACAATAATGTTGAAAGCTTAATGAAAGAAAATTAAAATAAAATTAATTTTTCTATTATTACAAGGAAAATAAATTTCATTTAATGTTTTTTTTTTCACCTTAATGTTTGCCTTTGAATTTTTTTACGTAATTTATATTTTTTATTCATAGTTGACTTATTAAGTAATTAAAATAATGTATTAATGATACTATTATTTTATGTCCATAAACGTTTTCAGATGAGAAAAATTCTGGACTTTTTCTGCTTATAACTATAAGCAGAAAAAGTCGAGAATTTTTCTGCTTATAGTTATAAGCAGAAAAATTATAAAGTTATTTAACAATTATGCATTTATTATTAGTGCTATGTATTTAACCCTTTGAACCCACAGAAATATTTACGGCTATGAAAATGACTTAAAATCTGATGAAAAATAACTTTGATATTGTAAAATGGAATTTTTTTTGTCTGGAAAATAATAACTATCTGATATTTTTGTTGGAAAACTCACTTTTAATCATCTGAAGCTCTCACCATTTATGAAAATTCAAATTAAAGTTTTTAGATAAATGTTAAAAGATGTACTACATTAGAGATCTCATAACAATTTATTCAGTATTTAATAAGCAACTATTTACAAGAGTGTTCACTTGAATTAGAAAAATAATGTAAATCAAATTCAATCACGCGAAATTTTTACAGAATTAAATCCTAATTACTTGAATTAAAAAATAATAGATGTTACCAATAATATGCATTCTTAGGCTAAAATAGTACTCTGTTAAAAAGTGGAATTATTTTGTTGTAGAAAGTAACTTTAATCATTTTCTTGAGGCAATAATTGCTAAATATGTTTTAAAACATTCATTATTTTTATAAAAACTTATTATTACTTTCATTATTCATATGTGAAAAGGTATGAAAATTTTCCTAATTAATACTATTTTTAATTAACAATTTCCTAAATCTACTCCTTAATAAAATTAAAAAAATATACTAAAAAAGATATAGGTTTTAGATAAACGGTAAATATAATAATTCAGTCATATTTTAATGAATAAATATTGCACTTATGTGGGAAAATTTATCTGAAAAATTGATACATTTAATTAAAATTTCTCTTAATATTTAAATGCCAACTACATCAGGACGTATTCTTAAACTCTTGAAAGAGTCAAAGTATTTCAGTTAGAACAGTGATTGCTTTTAAAATTTTTTATAAAATAGTTAATGTTCGTGGCATTATAAAATAATTTATTTTTTTTTGAACAAAATTTATAAATTAGCACATTTT
This sequence comes from Latrodectus elegans, assembly GCA_030067965.1. NCBI lineage: Eukaryota > Metazoa > Arthropoda > Arachnida > Araneae > Theridiidae > Latrodectus > Latrodectus elegans. The sequence goes on along the minus strand of CM057814.1, from coordinate 90,299,235 downwards.
GAAATGATTAATTTTATTGAAGATAATGATCTTTAATCTTCAATTTTGTTTAGCTATTTTGTAAATTTATATCAGTTCATAGAAGAGAACATATTTCAATGTATTTTTTGCATTTCTTGAGATTTACTCCATTAATAATTGTTATTTTGTAACTTTATATATATATATATAGATATGAGATATTTAAAACTAGGCAGCATTATATAGCTTAATTAAATCATCTTTCAGTTTATTTTTTATTTTTAATTAAGTACTTTCTAACTAAAGAATATATTTCCTTAAGTCGGAAATGTGGGCATCTCAAATTTTGTTGACCCAATAAATTGATTGTGCCGCACAAAAAACAAAACATTTAGCTTTACTTTGAGAAAGATTAAAAGTCTTAAATAAATACAAAATTTACACAAAATATGAAGATTTTTAATTTACCCATGCAACTAAAACAAATCAAGAATATCTTTAAGATGTACAGATTAAAACATTTCTCTTTCACTTTTAAAACTGTAATGAAAAGACAGTCATTTAGAAACGCCTTAAACATAAATATAATGAAATCTTTTTAGCCTCTCTCAGCTTAGATCTATAATTAAGCGATAAATGCCTTATAGTCTAAATAATCTGCTGTATTGGTAGTCACCAAAATATGAATAGTTGACATCAATTCAAAAGACATAATTTTGATATGCGCCAAATATAATTGTGAATTAATCTTTCTTAAGCCGCTTTGATATATATCGAATAGTTCACTTTCTATATTTTTCCATTAATGTCACATAGATAGATGGCATGTATAGGATTATATTCGTACATTTGTGATGATATTCAAATATCTATTATTACGTATATATGAATGCTTGAGTTTCTGATAGGAATCTTCAAAATTTCCAAATGGTAATGTGTTTTAAATTCTCTAATTCTAAATGCAGACTATTAGTTGTAGTAGATGAATTTACATATTTTCAATCTTTTGTACGTCTATAAGTTATGTTATATTATTACTGACTTTTAAAACAGTCATGTATATTATTCTTTCAAAACGCAACAAACGATCAGCTAATCAGAACTCTGTTTCATTTAAGAATTATTTTAAAATTTCTTTAAGTCATAACTTGATTACATTTAGGATTATGGAAATAATTTAGTTATAATTTCACTTCTATTTTTTTAAAGAAATTACTTTAGTACGTGTAATCGCTTATATACAAACTACATTAAGTTAAATTTCAAGTATAATTGTAATTGATTTACCATACTTGAAAGTTATAAGTTTGGATGTCAGAAGCAAAATGTGTATGTGAGTGTGTTGACAGTGAAAATAAATGAATATTATTTTTTAACATAACCGTATTTTTATTTTGAATTTTATTTCTGATATTAAAATTTATTTCCAAGAAAATTAATACTGCTATAAAATATTTACCTTCACAAAATGTCTAAACTTTTCTCCTTATCTGCAATAGTAATAAAAATACATGTATTCTTTGAGAAATCTGCTACAACGCAATTAATAGATACATATATATTAATTAACAATAAAATTTTTGAAGGAAAAATCTCAGTGGAATTTTAATTATATGATTTTGATTTTCATAGGCTATTAAAAAGAAGCCTAAGAAGGTGCTTTTTTGATTTCAGCAAAGAATATAACAGTTAGTTATAATTAAGAAAATGCAAGTAATTTGCAATATAATTTATAATGTAGTAAAGAAAATGAAATGTAGTTTGAGTAAAATAATATTATAGTACATATTCTAGACATTTTACTTAAATTTATAAGTCGATAAAATTAACGAGTCTAGACATCTAGATGTAAACCTAAACTATTTTTATTTTCTAAACTTACATAATGACTTTTTGTATTTTATATTGAAATATGAATAAGTAATATTTACTATAAAATTATTAAATCTTTCTTTTGCGACGGAGAAAAGTACATTATCGAAAAGTTAACAAAGTTAATATTTGATTAAAATAAAGTACAGCTTTTTGTAATTAGTAAGAAAGTAATTATTTTGAATAATCTTGTGACTCTAAAGACATACAATTTAAAATTTCGATGAAGAAGCAAATATTGTTTCTAGATAAAGATTTAACTTTGTTTATTTATCATTTGGTTCTACTAATTTTGTTTCTTTAAATTAACAAAATTAAATTCTATTTCTTTTCACGTAATGTTACAAACATAAAAATATTAAATTTCAATACAAAATAAGCTTTTTGAAGTTTATTAAACACCTTTGTTTCGTTTGCAAAACAGAAATGTCAAATAAAATTTTTACCTTACTCGGAATACATTCATTTTCTCGCGTTATTGTATTATTATGAAGGATGAATAAAAATGAATTCCTTCGAAACAATCTACAATATATTGCACACTAGTTATTTTCTTCTTGATACATACATGGTCAGCATGCATCATTTGCCTCGGGTGGTGATTGGGTGGTTGACCATATTCACCCTCACAAGATTGTTGGATCTCCGTGGGTAAGGTACTTGTCCACATTTATCTGTGAAATCTAAAGACCTTAGTCTGATGTGGCGGGGATGAGAAGAAGAAATTAACAGCTCAGATGTGATCTTGTCGCCTGACTATGGATCAAAATTACGAGACGCTTGGTGATGGGTAAGTATTCCAACCCCATTAACTTTAAGAAACAGTCTGGTTTTCACCCGCACCACTCTATATTTATACGTATGCCTTTCTGAAGGTTTTACATTAATTTAAAAAATTCCCCTTCAAATATTAAATTTTTAAAATACATTTTGTAAATTATATATACATTACATGTGCTTAAATTATAATAATTTCTATATACTTTCTTGGATATGTATCTACACTCTGATATGTATTACATTGTAAAATGAATTACAGTTTAAAATGTAAAATGAATTTATAATTTTTTTTACATACCTTTTATACAAATTTTCTATTCTATTAGTCTTAAGCGAAAGTCTAAATTCAGGGTTTTCTTACAAAATTTTTTTTTTTTGGTCATTTAAGGAATTTTGTTTTTATTCTTAACTTTTTCGATTACTCATGCAAAAGAAAGTTGTGGGTTTGAATATTATAAATCGTGTCATCTTTTATGTCCTCGAATCCAAAAACTATTATTACTACTTAATATGGAACATATTCGATTAATTTTTAAACGTCGTTATCCCCACTCTCAACAATGAAGGTTAGACTTTAAAATGTAAGCTTCGACCTCACTGGAACTGAAGACATTCAATCTCGTGACATCAAAAACTGTGTGCGGGTGTTTATGTGTGGGCTTCGAACTATTTTCTTTCAATGTGGATATTTTATTCGCTCATTCAGTTTTCGTATTCTCACATAAGGGAATTTTGATTCACTTCTTCACCGAAAATATCATTTATTTTAGTGATCCCTAAATCTAAGAACAAATGATAATCATGCCATCCTCATAGAAATGGCAGGTGCATTTCGGTTTGGAGAATTTTACTATTCATTTGTGTTACCCCAGAAACTATAGATTCGATGTTAATCTCGATTATTTTGTCTACGGTATTGTTCACATCTTTTTGGTCCCTCTCAAAAATAAACTTTAAAACAAAATGGAATTGAGAATTCAGCAAATAACTTCACTGAATATGAAAACTATGGATTCAAATCCCATATTATTGACTTTCAAATATTCTTCGAGTGTAATTCTTCCTCCTCACTCAGGATGTTGATTACGGAGTGATAAAAGGGTAAGAGGGGATGAGCAGAAATAAAATATACCCTATTCACCATCCAAATGCAACATCAGGGAGCAATCATGAGAAATTTTTATCCTGCGTTTGTGGAGATGAAATATTTAAATAATTAGCATGCACATGCACACCGTGAGCGACTGAAGTGCCATCTATTAGCGCATATAAAGGAAAGTGAGAATAGAGCAATCCATTTTCGTGTTTACTGTAAGCTGTTTAACTGTGCCTTGTAGAAGACATGAAGTGCTTTCGAGCAAGTTTCTGACTTCCATTGAGGATGACCTGTATGGATTGCAGATTATCTTGAAAAGAAACCTGTTATTGTTTAAGACGTAGCACCTATGATGGAGATCTGTAATCGCTGATAGCAGCAGAGAGTGAGTCAGACTGGCGGTACCGATACACCCTGCTCGTTACACCACTACACGTGATGACATACATATTGTGCTGAAGACAGTGATAGATCTTTCAGCCCCATTCCAAAAACCAGCACAACAGATTTATTCCGTTAACGCAATATTCGGTGGCAGCTTGTACCCTTCCATTTTTACAGCAGAGTCAGCTGAAAGTATACGAGGTGTACATTACTTGGTTTACCCTTGGCTTCAAAACCAAAGTCGTGTGCGCCACCAGTGGTGTGATAAACAATAGACAGAGACAGCGGCTTGAAAGGATAATGACTTTACTGAAGAATTCCATTTCAATTTCCACTACCTCAATATTCAGATTTAAATTATAACTGCTATAATGTGAAATTAATAGCTCACAAAACTACATAAACAAATTGGAAGAAAATAATATTAGGACTCAAGTATGTTACAGCCCCAAATAAATAGATGTAACAGTAGGAGGAATGTGGCAACTTGATACTCGTAATATTAAGATTGAAATTTACCTCAGAGTATATATATATATATATATATATATATATATTTTATATATATATATATATATATATATATATATACATATATATATATATATATATATATATATATACATACATATATATATATATATATATATATATATATATATATATATATATATATATATATATATATATATATATACATATATATATATATATATATATATATATATATATATATATATATATATATATATATATATATATATATTTTATATATATATATATATCTACACACACACATATATATATATATAAAATATATATGTTATATAATTCAATTTTTAACTTTATAATTATGAAATAAGTTAAGCAATTTTTTTAAATATATTGTTATTATAAAAATTGCTCTTGTATTAAAACTACAATATATACTATAACATGAATTCTTAGAACAGAAATAAATATGTTAAAGTTCAGTATGTCAAACTGATTTAAACTGCTACCTCAAAACTCTTTGATAAAATGCATTTATGTTTAGGAAATTTCAAGTTTTTATTTCAAATTTATCTAAAACATTATACATTAGGGACAGGTGTTGTTTATGGGAGGTAACTAAAACTATAATATTAGAGTGTTACTTGATTAGTTATCTGTAAATCCAATTGAAATGCTTCCTTTTTTGACTTGTGCAATAAAAAATTGTATAAATATCTGGGGAGTATATAAATATTACAAATAATTCAAATATTTTATTCGATAAATACATTTTGAGTAGAAAGTAAAGGCCCACTGTGTTTATGTATATTTTTATTTGTTACTGGATTAATTTTATATAAATAATATATTTTTGTTTGCTTTCTCTCTTTTGATAAATATATTTAGCGATATTTTATATCTATAATAATATGGCTTTTGTGCGTTTAATAAATTTGTTCAAAATTTTTATGTGAAAACTACATTTTATTTGTTTTATTAATTTTTTCTTAAAACACTCCTCCGAAATCCATGCAGAATAGTTTTTATAAATTATATCTTTAAGATTACTCTAAATATGTAACGCGTTTATTGAATTACATAACTAATTAGAAAATTGCATATCAAATATATGCAAGTTTTAAAAAATGTATACAGATTATGATTAATTTAAGCCCTAGCGTCATATTTAAAACTGCGTGAGTATTTCAAAAATGTAATGTCTCAAAATACTTCGAAAAATAGTTTTTAATAAAGTTATTTTTATATTAATAATGCATTTATGAGATACGACTGTTACATAGGCAAATCAGAAACGTGCGATTTATGGACACTAAATACATTTTAAGTTTAGCTTGATGTTGGAAACTATTTCTTAAATGCTTGAATCTGCTGAAAAATGTTCTCCATGTAATACCCTAACTTGATGCTAACACTTGTAACTTGGTGGTCAACGTCAACCTGTAATTTCAACACTTTAGAAAGTAATATATATATATATATATATATATATATATATATATATATACATCACACCTGTATAAATAAATATATATATATTTGTTTATATATACAGGTGTGATTAAATAGTTCTTTGTTGGTGACAGAAATCAAAATTTGTGCTACCTAAGCATCCATATTTGCCGACGTTCACCGAGTGAATTCTTGATTTTTTTCCTCTCGGGATTTATGAAGTCAAAAGAAGGGGTTCTTTACAAGGTTATAAAAAAAAACCACGATATACGAGGGTCACTCTGAAATTTTTGAAATACAACTAGGTTTTTAAAGTTAAACTTACAAAATTTTAGGTGTTTCCAAAGTAGTCTAATCCAACATCAATGCACTTTTGTAGACGAATTTTCCACAGATTAAATGCCTCAAGTTATTCATTTCTTGGAATAGATGAAAAAAATGCATTTATAGCCACATCAATCTCTTCTTCTGAATGAAAACGATGTCCACGTAAGTTCTTTCTTAGATTAAATAATAACCAAAAGTCGTACATAGCTGGATCAGGTGAAACGGCGGCTATCACTTTAATTTGTTTTTGTTTAAGAAACTCAATTGTTAATCTGGCTGTATATGAAGATGCATTATCATTGTGAAGCATTAGTCCCCAAACATTCAGTTCTTGTAGAATTTCTGGAAGATATTTAGTGGTATACCAGTTTACTGTTACTGTCTCCTGTCCTTCCAACATGATGGCTTTGACCAATCCCGTACTTCTGAAGAAAACGGCATACATCACTTTCTTCAGTGTGCGTTGTGTTTTCACCATTGCCGGCGTGGGATCATCTTCATAGACCCATACTTTGCTTTCTTTACGTGTTGGAACGTCAAAAAAAGTGTATGTACGTTTCATCACCTGTTACAATTTTAGAAATGATGCGGTGGCCAACATAATTTAGCAATTTTAGAGTTTCTTTACTGATTTTGACAAGTTCCTCTTTTTAGTGGTCAATTATATTATGCGGAACCCAACGGCAATCTACTTTTCTCATATGTAATTCTTCATGAATGATTTTGTGTATCTCAGCAGATCCAATATTAAGTTCTTTCTATATTATTTGATAGGCACAGTGATTATCATCCATTAATATTTTTCGTATGGCAGACACATTATCCGGCATTACTGCTGACAGCGGCCTTCCTGTGTGTTCTTCATCCTGAAGAAAATTGCGACCTCTTCTTAATTCTCTAAACCATCTGAATACAGTAGCACGAGCTGGAGATTCATCACCAAATGCTAATTGCAACCATTGAACGCATTCTTCTTGATTTAATCCTGCTTTAAAATCGTAGAAAATCATAGCGCGAAAATGTTCTCGCGTCAACTCCATTTTCTCTTCTGTTTAAAATTTATTCGCTAAACAAGTTGAATTAAGTCAGTAAAAAATCGTCTTCTGTGTTACAATACTTTGTACTTTAAAATTAAACCATTATTTTTATTTTGTAAATTCTCGTCTACGCGTGTCTCAAATATTTCAGAGTAACCCTCGTATACTCGTTTCATAGGTCTGTTTTGTAACACTGAGTAAATGTAACAAATTTTTCTGTTTCTTATCTACTGCTCTACAGGTTTATACAACGAGTACTATAACTTCTGTTATAATTTCTTGATAATAATTAACACATGTATACCTAATTCAACTAAAATTATTTTAACTGTCATTTTTTAGAGCTCTTATTGGACACTCTAGCTTTAAATTATTTATTTTGTTACCACCATTCTGATAAATTATGTAAATATATACAAGGTTTGCTTAGAAATTTTTGACAGGCGGTAGAAAAAATAACAGTTAATTTTTCAAATACGCACAGTTTAATCTTAACAGGTAATTTTGTATTCACCAAATACAAGTGTTTTATGTGGAATAAATTTAAGCAGAAGGAAAACCGAGAATGCTATGAAAACCTAATTTTTCGCAAGGATTTCTCATGATTTTAAAGTGAGCTCTAGTCGCTTAGTACCTTCACAACTTTTCCGGTTAAAATCAACAACGAAACAATCATTTGACTCAGGCAGTGATTGGGAGGATGACCACATTCTCCCTCACTGGGTTGCTGGGAATTTGTGGGTTGGAGAAGCATTCACACGTTCATCTGGAATATCCAAATCCTTTTATGTAAGTCCAAAGTATGATTTTGAAGTGGGATTAGAACAAATAATTGGGTTTAACGTATACAATGGTGTACTAGAAATAAAATTTCATCTTGTGCCACTACATTCAGATGTTTTCCAGAATGTGACACAAGTCACAATTCTTTTCAGAATGAAGAGTACATTCAAGTTATTGGAAGGTCATTGTCAAGTGTAATAATAGATAGTGTGTTTACAACACATAAAATGATAGTGGATGATAATCTGTATGCTTACCAAATGATGCAAAATAGATGGTTGGATCAGGTATAATACGATCAGGTATAATTATTAAGAAGTTGCATATTTTCATATAATGGGCTTGTCGTGTCTTATAATTTAAATAAACACCAAAAAGAAGAAGTTATTTCTAAAATTATATCTGGTGATGAAACTATATAGGCTCTGAAAATTAATCGGTGCAAAAAAAGTTCAACGATGAAAAAGTTTCAAAGTATGTGACCATAATAGTGAAAATATAGCTTGATATAGAAAAAAAAGTAATGTATTTTGTTTCGTTCAAAAGTACAAGATTGGTCAAAGGGGTCAAGCTGGCAGGACAGAGACGGTCATAAATAACAGGTACGTTACTAAATGTCTTTCAGAAATTCTATGAGAAAGGAATGTTAGAGCACCCGTACTCCACAAAAAGAATGCATCTCCTCATTCAACAAGATTGATAGTTCAGTTCCTTCAATAAAAACACGTCACAAAGATAAAATGTATAGTAGGTTCACCATATTTGGCTTTGTGTGACGTTTAAATATTTTTTAATCTGTAAAAAAGAAGAAATTGCACGGAAACTGATGTCAATTTGAAGTGAATATCTAGTTGAAAAAATGCAATGAATATTTTTTCCTATTGAATGAATTCGAATTCAAATAAAAAAAATGGCTTTAGGGTATTTCATATTTGGAAAATTCTTCTTTGCTTAATAAGGCTATTTTGGTATAACTCAAAAATCTTAAAGTGACCACAGTATGGATTAAATATAAAATAGCATTTCTAAAAGATACTAATGTATTTATTTAAATTTTGTTTAACTCAAATTTAACTGTATTCATAGAAAGGAAATTTTTTAGACAATTTCTTTAACCATTTACTTCAAATATGCTCTTTCAAATTTTACCTTATCAGCCGACCGATGGTGGATGTTTCTTTCTTTCTCTGTGTGTGTTTTTTAATCTTTTCACTTTCGGGAAGAAGGTGACACACCCACTGGGTGCCCCACTGTACACTTTTGTCTCTTGCACAGGTGAATAGTGTTAAATCTTAAGGGAGCCGGGAATTATAAAAAAGATTTTACATCACCTTAAGATATAAGACTATAAGACTTTCATTTTATTCATATATATTTTCCATGAAGATCAGGTTTTTAGAATTTATTACATTACAATGTCTGTCTTTCTGAAACAGTCTTTTTCCATTCATGAAAAAAAGCCATTTTTATTTTAAAATTTAAAATATTTCTTTATTATTTTTAATAGTTTATACTTTTTATTAATTTTAAATAAATACATGTATGTTTGTATAAGGGTGTACGTTTTTATTTAAAAAAACTGAAAATATATCACTATTTCTGTTAAAAAAAATAGACAGGTAAATAATATATATATATATATATATATATATATATATATATATATATATATATATATATGAAGAAATACGATATCATATGAATTTGATATTGGATTAAAATAATCGAATAATTGACTAAAAAAATTCAAACATTATTATCTTCGCTATTTAGTTATATACCACATCGTGAAGATCGGACTCTAAATAGTCAATCAGATTTTAGAAATGAATACGGAATTTTGTCTATAAACATACACTTAACAATTTTATTATAATAAATTCGTGTCATTTATGAGAGAGACGGAAAAATATACTTATATAACGATACAATTGAGCCTCGGATCGCACCGTAGGTTTAAGGGTTTGAAATAACCCAAGGCCATAACCAAGTTTTGAAATAACCAAGTTTAAGGGCCCATAACCAAACGGATCATTATTTTCAACCACGGTCAGGTGACGAGGTCACACCTGAACTGGCATCCTCGTCTCCACACATACGTCCCACTGGCAGAAGGACTTAGTATGTTACAGATGAACGTGGGCCCCACCCATGGAGCTCTAATAACCTAGTAAGGGAGAACGTGGTCACCCTCCCAATCACTGCTCGAGGCAAATAATGTTTTACTTTGCTGATCTTAATGGGAAACAACTGAGTCACTCGAGCTTGGGAAAATAGACAGCTAATCGTATTGCAAAATTTTTCTTACATTAAATTTTATTCTAAAAATTGCAATACACAATTTTTATTCATATTATAAATGATATTCTTTTGTTATAACAATTATTAAATAATCTTTATATCATGGGGTAGAAAATTTCACTTAGAGCATGCTATAATAAATACGTAAAACTGAAATAAGGCTTGTATCCAAATGATCAACAAGTTGAGCTCTTTATAAAAATGACATTGTTTTAAGAAAGCTATAAAATCATTTCTCTTGTCAGAGATTTTTATTGCATTTACATTTCAGAAGTTAAAAAGTTATATTTTCTATTAAAGTGTGTAATCTTTACAGCATTACGCTAATGGAAAGCAGAGAATTAATTAGTCCTTATTTTTTTTTTCGATAAAAAACCTTTGTTACAATTACTTATTTCGTACTAAATTTCCTAAGAATCGAGAGAATAAAATACTTTTAGTGCTGATGTTTACAACAGAACCATTTCCCAATTGAATGTTGTCTTATATTTGTGGATCACAATATACCAGACATTTTATTAAGAATAGAATTGCTTCGTAATTGAATTGTATTGGTAAACAAGAGCATTAAATGTTGCATGATTTATGGTACCAAACAAATATTTTATATGTTACGCAAAAAGAATCATTTATTATAATATAATAAAATTAAGCCATCATATGATAAAATTTAAAAAAAATCTTCCATTAAAAATAATAAAATTATAACTATTTTTTTTAAAACATATTTGAAATTAATTTAACTATATTTCAAGTGAATAAGGAGAGTAGAATTTTGTAATTTTTCTGTAAAGCATCTTTCATAATGCACTAAAAAACTTATCATAAAACTGAATTTATTTTATTTGAGATACTATTATAATTAGAAATTTAATTTACGAGATATTTACCTGAATTTTTTACCACGTATAGATTTTTTCACTGCGATAAAAGATATTTTAAAAACAATTTTGTTAATACATAAAATATTGCTGTACGATATAATTAAAATAAGTAGAAGAATAAGGATCTAAAAATTACTAAAACATGCATATTTACTACAAATCAATGGAATTTAGATTCACATTTAATACACACATTTGAAATGAATGCTATAAGATAACTATTTGAAATATAATAATAATATATATATATATATATATATATATATATATATATATATATATATATATATATATATATATATATATATATATATATATATATATATATATATATATATATATATATATATATATATATATATATATATATATATATATATATATATATATATATATATATATATATATATATATATATATTATATATATATATATATATATATATATATATATATATATATATATATATATATATATATATATATATATATATATATGTTTTATTATATATAATAAATATATTGTAGTAGAATAAGTAAATGATGAAAATTAGAAATCATAAATATAGTGAAAAATAAAATCTCTCGTAGATTTAAGTGAACGTATATAATTTATTATACTATTACATATTAATAGTATGGCTATATAAATAATAACGTCATACTTATAAGCTTTATTCACGAGAAATAAAATTCTGATTAAACAATATATAAATCCATTATGAAGAATATTTACATATTATTTTACTATAAAAATAAATTATGTCAAAATATACTGCTCGTTAAATTTATTTTCTAAATAAACAATGTTAAAAACGTGAATGCTTATTGGATTTTAATCTTACTGAAGTGTTTTACAAATATAAAATGCACTATATAAATATATAAAATTTTTAAAAGATAAATACAGATTGTATTTATTTTTTATAATATAATTTTATTTTAATCATATATTTGATGCATTATATTAACATATTGAAATTGAATTTGAGAGCGCTCTTTTGATTTGTAGTATCGTTCACTTAATTCACAAATTTTCATCTTTAAAATATAAGTTAGTTATGGATAATAGCTTATTTTGTAAATCTAGGTTAAAAAGAAAGGCATGGATTTAAAAACAAAATTGGTCCATGTATAATTAATAAACATAAAATTCAAAGATTTCAAATTAAGAGCCAAACATATTTTTACAAAAAAAATGACACAAATTTTCATAAATTGTATTTACTAAAATTAAAATTGTTAAATAATTATGAAATTACCTTATTTATGTCTTATAATTGCATTTTTCTGCATTTGGAAAATATTTAAAGATTAGTTACTTTTACGTATTTTTATAATCAAAGTTTCATCATCAAGAATTTATTATTTCAATTACTAAGAAACTTGTTAAAACATTTATAATGATATACCTTACAAAGTATTTAATAAAATCAACATTGCTTATTAATAATTATGATCAATGAAAACAATATTGATCCTCATTATCTGCGCAATCAAATACAAGTTATTGATAATGTTCTCAGTTGGTTATTATATTTTAAATTGATCTGTTACCTATAAAATATAATTCAATGGATATATATTAAAAGAAACGTCCTCATTAACTTGGTTAAATTATCTTATCAATTATTTATAAATGTTATAAATGTGTTACATATTTATAAAATGTTTATCAAATATTATTTACTGAAAAAGCTTGGAAACTTTTGAAGTCAAAATTCCCATATTTTGTAACAAATTGCATGTTAGTTTAATAATCCACATGAAATTAATAATTAAAATAAAACTAATTAAATTCAAGTATCAAAATTAAAGCAAAATATTTCTAGAATTGCACAACTGAGGAGATATCCATATTTAGATCATTATACTTAGAGCATTTAATATGCAGGCAACCCCCAAAATCTTACTGCGCGTTTTCCACATCATCAGCTTATCGCTTTTTACCCCGCGCCACACACATACACTTCACAAAAGAAACAAATTAAAGGCTCAAACTAATCCAATATTTGATAAGATTAAAACGCTTGGCGACGCCGCAAATTTAGCTCCTTTTATGAAGACGGGTGAGGGGGCGAAAAAAAGAGCTAGAAGTCGAAAATAGGGAGCGATAGTGACGTAAGCGCACTTCCCTCTTCAAGATTTTAATTCCAAAAGTGTAAATAGTCGCGCCAAACGATTTCACTTCTTTTGTGAAATCAGATGTAACGTTTGCTGTGTGAAGTAATTTTAGTTTAAAAGAAATTCCATTTCGTTCACACAGCTTAGAGTTTTGGCTCATAATATTCCAGAAGCAATCGGAATAATAAAGGTCATGAATATTTATTGTGAATTTCATTACCCAAGTGGCAACGACATATGAAAAAAATTCTGCATATTAGAGGTAGAAAGTGAATTTCATCTAAAATGCTCCTGAGAAATCTGTTACATGTCTAAATGTAAGTGAGAGAGAAAGGAAATTCGCTGAAAAATTTTCGAGATTGTAAAATAATATTTCTAACATTTTAAAACATTTCATTTAAGAAAATATGTATTGAAAAGCTAATGCAATTAATTCATAACAAACTCACCCTTGTAAATATCAAGAGAATAAAGAAAATAAAATGCGCTTTTTACAAGAAATTTATTTAAAATTTTCTCGTTTGTTTTTTTGAATTTATTTTTTAAAAATCTGGAATCTCTTTCAACAAAACAAATCTATTAAAAGAAACATTTTTTTGTTTTCGTTAAATGTATATTTTAAATTAAGAATTCATGTTTTTTTTCTCATTTTTAATTAGTTTAATATTTACATTTTTAAAATATTAATAATATAATTGCAAATAAGATTTCTCTTGTAAATTATATTTATTTAGTTTCTTAAATGTGTCATTTTTCCTTCTAAAAATAAAGGTTCTTCATATTTGCAAATTAAAAAAATTAATTCCCAAACAATTTTTTATAAATTCTAAAAATTTATTTATAGTAAATTTAAATCTTAGAGTGAGTCCGAAATAAGAAATAATGTGTAAGTATTTCCGAAATGATTCAAAATTTTCTCATAACATTTTATCAAATTAATGCTAAAAAGTTATGGATTTATAAATGAACAAAGGAATTTTTCCTTTAGAGTTAAGTCATTTATTCTCATATTTAAATAAGATTTCTCTCGAGTAAGCATTATATATGTTTTAATTTCAAAGGCATCTCACATATTTAAGGGTCGTTATCTAGGTATCAATGCCTAAGAAGGGCTTCAGATCTATTCTTTACTTTTGTAAAGAATAGATTCTTTGCATTTTTTTAGAAAGCCCAGGTGACAAATAAATAATATTCTAGCATTTGGAGTTTAACAGTTCATGAATTTGATTATCACTTTTTATAAGTAACTGATAAGTGATCAGAAATCCACGTCAAACTTTATATTCCGCTCATGAGTGTAAAACAAACCATTGCTCAACAAATCAAACCTAATATGTAATAAAGAAAACATAACGAAGAACTGTTTGTAAAAAATCAGAACTGCGTTCCTGGAAAAATCCGGAATGTTCTTATTGTGTTTTTAATAATAAAAAATAACTTTAGTGATTTTCACTTAATTTTTAAGTGCAAGAAATCTATTTTTACAAAATAATTACAACGTAGTTTTAAATGTAGCCTAGTAGTAAGACACTGATCTTCGGAACATAAAGTCCCGGGTCCAAAACTAGCCAATGTTAAATAACGGGAGATGAATCTTGCTCTTGGGAGTTTTCCAGGTTTCCTCCTTTGTGACTTGAGAATACGTCCCACTATCCATGAAAATCCGCCTGGAAGACAATCTACTTGGCAATGTGCCTTACAATGGCATTAGGCTGCTCATTAAGCGGTATTAAAAATTAATAACAATAATAATTTTAATGAAAATAAAGTAATAGCTTTAAAAACCTTAATGTGTTTTAATTACTGAATTTTTCATGTTTCTATTTTTTTTTAAATTATATCTATGCATGAAAAATTATTCCTTAAGAATTTTTATCAAACTCTAAGAACAAAAATTTACCAGTTTAGTCAAAATTAACTATTTAATATAATTTTCTAGTATTCTTTAAAACACACTTACATAAAAAAACACACTGCAGTTAATATATGCAACGAGAATAACCTAATTTATTATTAATTACTCTTGTTATGTTACTATTATTAATAAAAATACGCGTGTAAAGCATTAATTCAGCAAAATATAATTTTCCACCCATTAATTATTTTTGAAGCAAATATAGTATATCTATTTTATGTAGAAACAATAAGGTATATTTTCTTAAGGTATATTTTGGTGAGATAGATATGTTTCGGAAGTATAATACTATATTTTAGAAGCAAGTAGGATTCTGAACAAACAATATGAAACAGATAATTATTGATAAAGAAAAATTATTTCAAATTTTAGGGATATTGCATTTTTTGTAAAACTATTACCCTTTGAATAAAGGAATAAAAAAAATTTTAGAAAATAACAACATTTTTCTTGTAATATAATTAATTATTAAACATGATTTTAAATTTCATGTAACTTGTGTGTATGCATTGGTAAAATTATTTATGTTTTTAAATATAAAAAATTAAATATAAGTTAAAATCCGAGCGATTTTATGCTATATCTTAAGCGTTTTTGTTAAGTAAGGAATCAGTCGAATTTAAAGCTCTTAGAAAAAAATGTTCAACTGATTTCGCTTCTTAAGTTTATTTCAAATATTTTTCATTATTTTTAAGCATTTATATTTAAACTTTCATTAAATTATTTATTGATTATTTTTCCTAAATTATTTCAGTTATTCATATAAAAAGCAAAGTTATTTTTATTAAATTAGTAAATTAAATATCTAATTAATTTTTAAAAAAAAGATTTGAGAATAGAATACTAAAATCAATAACAATTTTTTGAGTAAACGGAAGTTGCTTTGTGATCACGTTATTATTGATTTCAATTGACAATTATAATAGTTTAATAGTTTTAGATTTTTAATTTCTACTTCCTACAAGATGAATAATTTTAATACACCGCAGTAAATATCCACATAAATATATATATATATTCAATTAATTTTATCTCAAATCATCTCTCATCATACTGTTTCTGTGAGCTCAGAAAGTTTATAAGAATCAAATAATATTAGTCAATTTAGTTATCATTCACAGTATTTTCTTTTCTTCACTATCGTGCATATTTTTAATTAATTCTCTATAACAAATTAGACCCCTTTTTAAGAACTTAAGAATATGTACTTAATTTTAATATTAATTTTTGAAAATTTGTATCAATATTTCACTTTTTTTCTCATGAAAATCTTTGCTAAATCAGTACAAAGAACTCCAATTAACCGAGCTCCGTTAATCCGGATCACATTCTGAATTTCATAAAAATAATTTAGACTAAAAAAAAGAAGAAGAAAATGAGAAAATGGAACAAGAAGCTCAAGAAAAGGAAATGTAAAAGAACGGAAAAGATGAAAATAAGAGAGAGAGAGACAGAGAGGTGTCATTTGAGGAATTCGAAAACATTCTGTTGGAAGTTGCAGAATGTTCAGAAATTTGTGCTGAAGATACAGGAGAATGGATTGTATAAATGATAGTAAACTTATTGAAAGTGTCAAGAAATAAGATACCTGAATGTCCAAGTTGAAGCAAACTCAGAATCATCAACTAGAGAAGCATTTGTTGACTTCGAAACTGCTTTGAAATGGGTGGAAGTATGGCTACATGCATATTCTACCTACCAAGTGGATGAGCAGCTTTGCTGCCGAAAATGGATGAAGGCAGTGAAACAGCTCACTCTGAACGAGATGGGAAGCGGGCAATGACTTCCATTGACAACACTATATAATACTGTGTTAATGCATATAATTTGTTGTACGTACTTTAACATGCATAAGTGTTGCATTTTTATTTAATTGATTGGAAGTTTTTTTTCATTTTTAAAAGTATGTAGTTTTTCCCCCCATTTTCAACGTACAATCACTTACTAAAATAGATCCTTTTTTTTTCGAAAAAAATCGAACTATCCTAATTTTTGTTTATCCAAACGGGGTCCAGAATTTAAATTCCTCAAAACAATTTGTGTTTTACCTCATTTGTATTTCTATATTTATGTCATACTTTCTCGACATCAGCATAAAAATGTAAATCTTACTCCAAAGGAAACTATTAAACCTTAGTTTAGGCAGTTAATTTTTTTTATAAAAAAATGCACTTAAAATATCCTCAAAACGCTTTACAAATTAATGGTAATAATTGCATATTGACACTGGTATGAAAGTTCATTTGTTTGGTAATTCTCTTATCAAAGCAAAGCAGCATAGCTAATTTGTGTAGAAGCACATAAAACCTACATAGAACATTGACTTTTGACTATTTTTCTTCGTAAAAAAATTTGGCTCTAATGAATTATAAAATATTTCTTAATATTTTTCTGTTTTGTAACATAACTTGTAAAAGTTTTCCGCTATAAAATTATGAAGAATATTTTCCTAGGAATATTTTTTAAGTATAAATGCCGATATGCATCTTTATTATTTTGTATCGATAGACTCACTGGTGAATATAAGACAAAATATTTTAAACTAATTTCGTCTTACAGTTTTATTTTTATTGAGTTTAGAAACAGCAGGTTGAGACGTTTCTGTGCTCGGAGTGACAGAATTTATTAAACAAAAATAAAATATTAATTATAAAACATTCGATTCAAATTTATTATATATTTTTGTTACATATATTGTTTTTATTTTCGTTACATTTGTATATCCTTTCTGTTTTTGTTACATAAATTATAAATGGAAATAAATATTAAATATCAATCCACTTTAAATCAAGGAATTCAACACAGCTTGAAATTGGTTGTGCAATTAATTTTTAATCCTAAATTCATTTTATAAACAACCCGAAAATTCTTTATAGTATAATAACTGCTTAATAGTAATGACATGAAATCTAATTGCTTTTACAATATATGATATAATATTGAATAAAAAATAAAAAAGCATAACTAATTTGATTATGAAAATATAAAAGCCTTATAAAACATTTTTCTTTAATCCTGTATAATATTTACTTAAAATGATTCTAAAAATTTTGAATATGTGAGTTGTCGTTTTTGTTTTTGTTACATATTATAAACATAAGAAAAATTTTCCATTTTTTTATGATGGAATCAATTTAGCATAATTTGCAATGAATTGGGCAATTGATTTTTTTATAACAAATGCAATTTGTAAACAATCCCCAAAACATTTCACAACATAATTGTAACAACGGCATTATAACAATGGTATGAAATCGAATTTGTTTGCTATTATATGTTACTCTTAGGAAAATAAAGATGAATGACTAATTTGTATAATAAGAATACGAGGATCACTTTAAATATTGAATCTTATGCATTTAATTTTAGAGTAAAAATTGTAATAATTATAAAAAAAATATCTTGAAAAAATGATTTTTTTCTTATATATTGTTAAGATAATGAAATTCTTTCCTGTGAGAATCAATAGATTTATAAAAAATTATCAATAGATTAATCAATTAATTTTTTATCATAAATTCATTTTATATACAACTCCAAACCCTTTCCCAATACAATAGTGATAACTTTTTCACGATAATATGATATTATTTATTTTATAACATGTGAGAGATTTTTCCATAAGAAAAAGAAGCATAAGCAGTTTATTTAGTATGAATCTTAAGGTTGCATAAAATACTAAATCCAATGTTTGTATGTGTGTTTGTAATCTTTATCTGATGTGATTGTAAAAATATCTTGAATATATGATTTTCCTATTTTTGCTGCATATACTTCTGATAATGGAATTACTTACGGTGTGATGCATTGGATAGTGACCATGGCACATAGTATGAAGAAGCCTATGTGTAGATGGATGTTGCAAATCCTCCAGATGGCGCTTAATCCCATCGGAGAACACTCTTAGGATTTCGTCCCACATCAGCTTTAATAAATCATCTTGAGATTCTCTCCAAAGCCAGCTAAATAATCAGGCCACATTGACTTACTCAGTCCCTTAGAAATGCTCTTAAAGCAAAAACATTCTTTTTCAGCAATGTTTTGGCAAAGATAGAGAAAATTTTGCTTTTCTTGATATGCCACTAGGTAAAGGTCGTTATTTTTCACACGCTGTGGTTTTCAGTTGACGATATGTACTTAGTTTAAGAGTAAAAGTTGGGATTTGGAAAAGAAAGCAATGAGTGTTTTTACTATTTATTAAGATATTTACCATATGCTTAGATTTGTAACAGAAGATCTAAGCAAATGGTAAATATTTTAAAATTACCTTGAATTGATCTCGAGTATAGATATGCTAAAAATAAAACTAAAGAGGTGTAAAACACTTGAAAATTCATATTATTTAGAGAATGATTAAATATTGAAGTTGGAGTAAACTGCTGCAAGGAGCAAAAACTATGCTTTTTAAAAAATGGTATTTTTATTTCTAATAGCTGATAACCAAAAAAAAAAGACAAAAATGCAGAATAAAATAGAAAATACAAACAATAATTTAAAGTGAGAATAAGAAATCGTCACAAACGCTCTCTTGCTTCCCAATATCGGTCACTGAGGCATTGGCCACTGAGAGTAGTGCATGTCTGCAAGTGACGAGTGTCCAGTTCTCGGTGTGAATTCCTTAGAGGACAATTAAAATTCTATTGAATTTTCATTCGATACAAATGTTTGGACAGGCAGTCATAGCCAATTAAGTGTCACAGCAGACACTGACACATCCCTAGCTACTATAAAATTGTGATTTACAGATCACACTTTATCCTTATTTCTACATTCAAGCTTCTCCAGAAAACATCACTTAATTTCTTTTTTACGTATATCTGTATTGCATTAAATAAAACTGGTTTGGTTTGTCAGATATTTGGATAATTGCAGATCTTTTATTCGAAAAAGGGTAAATAAATATCCTTATTTAAATAAAAAAAAATATAAGAATTTAAGAAGAAGGAAGAATCTGATGCCATATCTATTATTTTTATTCTCTAATCCCAGCTGTAACCTACTGATATCAGCTTTAAAATGTTCGTAAAAACACACATCTGCAGTGTTGTATCAAACAGAGCTAAATGATGATGTGCATCGCTACATAAGCAGCTTTACAGGGAGTTAAAGTCCAAGTTACTTACGGTTTACGTTAAATACAAACGCAGCAATCAGTATTTCAAAATGAAACGCAGCTTATGTTTTAAATTAGCCAAAGACGAACATTCTGGCATAAGTCTCGTTCTATTCCCAGCAGCTGTTTCCAACCCCGAAAGAAAATTTGGATGAGATGCAGAATAAGGATTTCATTTGTATAGATTTGCTATTAAGTGCCTAATAATGCACAACCAAATATAATAAATTATTTTCGTTTCTCATCAGATGTATTCCTAGTATCTAGTTTTAAAAGAGTAAATATTATATACTCAGAAAAAAGAAATAGATTAAAATGATTAAATATTTAATTACATTTGATCATTTTTATTGATTTTTTTATACAAAGATGTTAAAAGAAAAAAAGAGTTTTGATTCTAATTACTTTAAAGAGAATATTGTATCATAGTTTTTTGAATAGTCTATAATAGAACGCTGTAGTCTTAAAATCTACAATGCATTAAAGTTCATTGCGATATAGTGATCAGCCATGTTCATCGAAAAAGTTTGCCCCAAATTCAATCTTAACTACTGAGAATCAATAGTAGATAGACTAAGCATTTTAGCTTCCTGACTATAAATCTCTGCTGAGGTGGCTGCTCGGGAATTTTCCCAATTTTCTTTCATGCGACGTATGAATACTGCCCATCATCTATGAAAAACCCTCTCAATATGTGATAGATATTTAAATACCATACAACATTTTTAACTGTTATATTTTCCACTGCGCATTGCTAGTTCATAGCACATTGCCATCTATAAAAGGATTTTTCATAAATAATAGGCCATATTCACAGCTCAGAATGAAGAAAATAGACAAGAAATCATCTATCTTCTTTCCATTTTTCTTATAGTGGCTGAGATCGAACTTGAGACTTCCTTTTTATAGCTTAGTTTTAGATGTAGAATTGCACTATGATTTGGTTACGCTGAATTCTAAAGAGTTAAATTAATAACTAAACAACTGGAATACTGTTAATAATTAATTGTTAGAATAAAAAAAATCAAACTATTATAAATATTTAAGTTTATATATTAAACTGTATAATATTCTATATTCATAACTCCTTTCCGCCAAACTTACATTCATTTTCTTTACTCTTTTCTTCTGTTCATTCATAAATATGAATTTTTTTCCAATTCATACTATAAAATGCATGATATGATGACACATAGATATATTTTATCCTAAATTGATACATTTACCTATTAAATTTTTATATTTGTAATTACACTAAATGAGCTAAAAAAATATGCAAGTTTAAGGCATACTCTTTATAATAAAACATTACATGCAGTCAAGTGTAAAATATAACTAATATTAAACAAAAATTTGCTCTTTTTATGAATTTAAATTTAACATTTTTTATAATCTTACAGATATAAAAAGGGCGGAAAATAAATTTTTGACTTTTTTTTTTTAAAAAAAAATATTTAATAATATTTTTTTTTAAAAAAAATGTATTGTTTGTATAATGTATGATTTGTATTTTAATTAAAAAATATTAAATAAAATACAAATCTATTGGTGGAATGGTTCAGTAAAAGATATCAAAATTACATACTGAGATAAATTTGATATGTCTTACTAAATGGTAAAAATAAATAAATAAAAAACCTAATGAAAAAACATACATGAAGGAAAAAATGATTAAAAAAACATTTTATATTATATTTTAAATTTTAAAACTTATATTTTAAAAAGGAATAATACAACTCCAATTTCTAATATAGTTTCGGCTTAGAGAAACGAACTGTCCTAAAAAATATAATACTTATTTTCGTTAAAAAAATTTTACTTAACTGCTATTAATCATGAGTCGTTTAGAACCTATATAGAATCTATTTTCACTTTGTCGATTTAGGATGACTTAATTCTATCCCAGAAAATAAAATAGTAATTTTTATTAAAAAAAACCTAGTCAAAGTTACTATGCGTAATAGGTGCCTCAGAACCGATTATTCTATTAATTATTGCAATATATAGATTTAGTATAAAAGAACTTTCTATCCTAGAAAATAAAAAAAATTATATTAATAAAGCTTATTTTGCTATTATTTATTATGAATCGCTTAAAAGCGAGGTAGTTCTCTTAATCATTATAGAATAGATTAAATTATGATGTTTTATTTATCTTAGAAAATAAAAACAATTGATAAAACCTAATTATAATTACAACCCTTTATAATAGTCATTCTAGGGCGATATAATTTAACTATTTATATTTAGTACCGATTTAAAATAAGGAAAGTTTATTACTACAAAAAATAAAAAATACAATTGTTTTTATTCAAATTTTTTTTAACTAAATATAACCCCTTATAAGATTCATTATGAGTCCAAAAGGTTTGCGCGAAAAAATAAAAATTTAAATAATGTTTTTAATACATCAAAATTTAAAATTTTTGGTTTATTTATTTGACTAAAAAATATATCGAGACGTAGACTCTGGAACAATTACATCAAGTATATCTAAAGGTAGACACTGGAACAACTGCATCAAGTACATCTAAATGTAGACTCTGGAACAATTTCATCAAATACATCTAAAGGTAGACACAGGAGCAATTTAATAAACTTTTTGCGCAATATTTATTTGAAAGAACTTAACGGTTTTTTTTTCAAATAAATATTGTGTAATAGTTTTGAGGTAATAATTCAAATAAAAATATGTGTATTAAAATTTTCAAAATTCCTAAAACATCAAAAAATAGAAAAAAAAAAGAAAAGAAAAGAAATAGAAAAGAAAAACCATTCTGTCTTCAGAATAGCTCATATCAATTCAAATATTTCAAATGCAAATTAAGTATTATTAGCATAAATGCTTTCTCATTAAAATCACTTTAAGGCTCTATTTTTTTAAAAAAATGAAGTCATTAAAGTATTTGGAAAAGTAAGATCATAATTTATTCCATTTTGCGTAATATAACTTATGTTTTGTACAAGATGGATCACTCAATTTCCTGCCAGCGTTCCCCGAATTCACTGTAATTCAGTAAACACCCCAATACCGTTATTAACAAGGTTTGCGCCGATATGAACTGTTCAATATTTATCAACGTAATAAGGATCCATTTTACATGGTGCGACCCCAGCGTTGTCAATTCCAGGATGGAATTGATGCCTGCCTCTGAATACTGGTAATTGATTATAGCTTGCCATTAGGGGTCATTAATAAGCTGATAATGGAGGAGGCGCAGTCGCAGTGAACAAAGGACGTCCACCAACAAAAGGGGCTTCCAAAATCTCTTTGACTCCGTGACACGGCAAGATCTTGTTGTTTAGGTAGAAATACTTCTTTGTCTTGCGAGGGAGATATGAAAATATCTTTTCCTCAGAACTTCCTGCCAACAGTGTCTTTCTCTATTTCCGTTTCCTCGGCTCTCTTTGTCGAACTTTGGAACTTTGTTCTGTAGTCATCACGGATGGGAGAATTCATCTGGAACCCCTGGATCGTGTAATTAACTTAAGATATGAAAAGGGATTAAATTAAGATTGATTAAGTTAAAGTTCTGACGAGACTTTAGTGAATTTATGAAGAGAATTAAAAGCTGAATATTTCTGTGTGACGTTTAAAATTTTAAACTGGTTTAATATTTCCGCAGACAAGTGAAAATGCATGTAATTTCATTTCTTTAAAGAAATTACAATTATAAAAAAAACTTGACAAATTTTATAACATATCAAATGATTTTAGAAAAAATATTAATTAATTATTTTATTATCATATAAAAATTTTTTTGAAACATACATTTTGATTTTGACCGTGAATTATTTATGCTTAAGATTTTAAATTCAACATTTAGAATTTCCTAAAATAAAGAAATTTTTGGTAAAATATTTAGTACAATGAAAACGCAATATAACTGATGACAGATAAATAGGTTATTGAGATACCTTTCTGGACATTTATTTTCTGTCGAATAGAACTCTAAACTCCAAGCAGCTATTACATATTTTGTAACCTTGCTCAATTAAGAGAATCGACATCTGACCTGGTATCTTCCTCTCCCTGCTTCATGTTAATGGATGTATAATAAACTCTGTGAAATTTTAAATTAGCTTAGAATTTTTCAGTAGAAATTTTATTGAATCATCTTTTTTTTTATTACAAGAACAAATCTGATAATAACGATGATTAAAACAGAATGAATAAATTTAACAATAAAAATAATGTGATGTCAAAAATAAATTACATAATTCTTTTTTCATTGTCATGACTTGGAATATGCAAAAAATATCGATCTTAAGGAATAAAATAGCATAAATCAGACTTTACTTTTAATGCAATTTTTTACAGAAACTCTTTTTAAAAGCTTAAATAAAGAAATAAATATTTATAAAATCGGAAAATAATTTTTCATGTTTTAAGCCTGAAATACTGGAAATGTATATAAAGCACAATTAATTGTTGTTGTAAATAAAAAAAATATTTTTAAGTACTTACATTTTATTTAGAAAATTTTAAATGAAAAGCTTTTCATCAAATCACGTGAAACCTTAGAATGAATAACACTTCCTACGAATTGTAATTAATAGATCTCCCTACCATTATTTTGTATCATTTCAAAATCGTCTGCGAATATTTAGTTTTTAGTTTATATGGGTTGGCAGAAGCATAATCAAGCATTAAAATGGAATACACTTATAATATAAAAAAATAAAACTTTTTGAGCAGGTGGTAAAAACGATCAAGTTTATGCATTTATTCAATATCTTTTACTTAATGCAGCTATTATAATACACTTAAGATTCCTTTGCTCTAAGCTTTTCTTAAATTTCTTTCGAAATTTTATCTTTCTTTGCCAGTTTTAGTCTTCGAAATATAACGTCAGTTTCCTTCTTTTTTTTCATTGAATTTTAATATGCAAATTTCTTTTATTCGCGTGGCAACGGAAGGAAGATTTGAATTCTATGCTACATTTACATGAAAATTCAGAGAATAGTTTTTTTTTCTTCTTGTGTTTTTATTTCGCTTATTTAAGCTGCGCAAACTATTCTATCTTTTCCCCCCTCTTGCTTTGATCAGAATAAAATGGTGAAGTGTTCTAAGGATGATGGAAACTTCCTGCGCTTTATTTGGATGTATTTCGCTCCCGATAAGGAATTTGCAGAAGTTTGCGATTATGTGACTTTGGGGATGGTATTTATTTTGTAGCATATCGAAAGTGAATGTGATAAGACCAGTTTCGACTTCTTATTGATATTTGTGTCTTTCTTTATATGCCCGTCAACTTTGCAAGAGGGAACTGTTGGCGAGAAGCTAAAAATGCTTTCAAAACAAGAAAATACTGGAAAGTTCGCATATATTGATAAGATAATAGCAGTACATTTACATATGGACGTATGATAAACAGTGGTTATGATTACTGAATGCTGCTATATCTTTAACTACTTTTGAATAGCTTTTTAAGAGAATAATAATTTTATGTTTGTGAAAATTTATAAACATATACTTATACTCTGAATTTATTTCTTTTATGATTCATATAAACACTCAAAAATTTTTTAAAAATTATTTTATTATACAGAATCTCAAGTGCTGTTTTTGACAATTACTATAAAGTGATTTTTCACAATTGCTTTTAATTATGAGTATATATAAGTTTTAACCACGATCTATCAATTTTATTGGGCAAATACTGAAGAATTTTTCAGCCGCAATAAATATTTTAGGTTGGGTTACTTCTAAGCAAAATTTAAAAAAATGCAAGAAATGGCAAATTTAATTAGATATTCCAAATATTAAAAATTAAATCTTTCTTGCAGATTTTCTAATTATGAAATGTATGTTTTGTTTTATCTTTTCCATTTTGCCTTTTCTTCAGTTCTATTTTTAAAGTGTTCAGTTTTAGAAGCAATATCGCTTTAGGTATGAAAACTAATTATTTAGAATAATATGTAATTTTCATAAGTGAAAAATTTTAGAAACGGAAAGAATTTATAGTTAAAAAATACTAGTAAAAATCAGGAATGGGTTTTTTTCTCATCGCCATCGACACTTTAGCTTTCAATGGAGAACTTCACCTTGTTTGTTAAAGTGATGTGACGTAGTTGAAACGTTATCTGACGTCATGGACATTTTACTCCAATGAGAATTGTAATTTGAATTCCAATGAGGCGTAATAATGATCTCAACTGGAACGAAAGAAACAACCACTTTATTATTAATAACAAAATTAATCAACGTGATTTACCAGATTTTACTTAAATTCAAATAAATAAAAAAGAGATTATTAAAATTATTTTCTTTTCCATCATCTCTCAAAATGATGAAAATTAAAGTAAAAAATTCAAAGCAATATTAATCACAAGGGAATATATTAAGCGAAAATTTATTCAGTGATAGTAATATTTACAGAAAACAGTTTAAAGTAAAGTAATCTTGCCTATATATTCATAGTACATCTCTGGAAATAATCAAATTAATAGAATATTTCGCGCCATAGTAGTAGATTAGTAAGTACGGTTAGGAAAAGTTTTGAAATCAAAAAATCAGAAAATAATGTCATAAAATAATTTCAAATCGATATGTGTATAATATATAACAATGTTTGGAGAAGGAAAAGTTCAAATTTTTACACGAATACTGAGTGCATATACTGACATTTATTAAAATATTTTTCTTCTGTTTGGTTATATAATCTGGAAAAAAAATGTGTTCATTTATCAGTGACAGTAATATTGCCTTAAAAGTTTTTCAAACAGATTTGACATATAAGAAAACAGATTGAATTGCGGAAGATTTATTATTAGAGTTATTTAGCAATGAATATATCATCAAGAATACTGATCATGAATTATCATATGGGTATTTAAAACATTTAACGACTAATTGAAAAAATTGTTCGCTAAATATCTTACTTGTGTGTGTCTGTGTGATCCATTTATATAGATTCCTGAAGAACCATAGAAGAGATTATTTCTCCCTTTTAAAATTTAAAATGATGGAAATGAGTCTGTGGATATTTAATATGAATACCTTAGATAGCTTTATTTAATCCAGGCACTTATAAAACTGTATCAATATTGGTTCTGAATTTATAGGAAAGAGAGGACATTCAAGCTCTATTTAACCTTTTATATAAATGCAATCAAGCGATTGCCATATTTCTAAATATTGTGTACAGTTAGATTATGATTGTACTGAAATATACAGATGTACATATAGATCTGTGTATGTATATATACAACCATACAAAAATACATATATATAAATGGCATAGATTATGCATTATCTCTTTGGAGCAATTTAGAATTCGGTGAAGTTTTATTAGATTTTATCGGATTTAAGTCAGCCTTGATTTTTATTATGCCATAAAGATTGAAAATGCTAAGGATATTCATAAATATTTCATTTTGGCATCCCCCAATGTTTACGTCATTGTGGACCAATTTAGAATATTTAGCTTTAACTACGCATTTTCTTGAATTTTAGTAAAAATAATTTAATCAAATTTCCTTTTTTAAAAAAAATACTGAATATTTTATAACATTTATATTTTTTACAACTAATCGCATTTAATTAATTTATTTAAAAATAAATTATAATGTAAAAATAAACTCATCTTGCCGATATTTTTACTCAAAAAAGTATCGTGTGTAACTCATTATAAGATTATATACGCATCATACACACACACACACATACACACACACACACACATACACACACACATACACACACATACACACACACATACACACACGCACACACACACACATACACACATGCACACACACACATACACACACACACATACACACACACACATACACACACACATATATATAAATATATATATATATATCCTTATAATTAGGCCTTAAAAGTTTAACATCATTACCCTTTATCAACAATTTGAAGGAGTTCAAATTTAAACTTGTTTTAAGAAAATATATCTTGTCTTATTAAACATTCTGCGCTTAACCTTCTGTTAATCACTATCGATAATTTTGCACATAAAAATTTATTTCATCGGAATTCCTCCTTAAGGATTGGTTTTCATCATTTAATATCCAAATTTATAGTAATGCCTTATTTTTTGCTCTATTTCCTTAGAAGTTATCCTTTTTGAATTGAGATTCAAAATGCAAATGATTTGGATTTGTTTCTTATTGAGAAAAAGCAAAAGTTGCAAAATAATTTTAACTTTTGATTTTCTATGGAGTAATTTCTTGATTTTTTTTTATACAATTCTACATTTTTGAAATATGTAGATGAATTAAGAACTCTTATTACGAACTACATTCACGGCTCTTATTATGAATATGACTGCAAGATCTATGCTGAATCACAACTACCCGCATTTATTTTGTAGTTCCTATATCTCTGTAATTTCAATATAAAATCCATTTTTTAAAATGAATTTTGCTACATTTTTTAAGATACGAACTATTAAAAATGTGATAGATTGAATACTCACTTTCAAATTTTTTAAAATTTTATTTACAAGTTTTAAAGTTACATCTTCACTTATTTTCACTTACATAAAGTTTTATTTAGCCTCCTTTTATGCATATCTGATTGCAAGGTTACACAATTTTCTTCAAGAACAATAAAATGACATCATTTCACATCCTCGTTAAATTTCGAAATTCCAATATTTCTTTTAACGTTTCAAATTGTAGAAAAGGAATAATACGATATCACTCGTTTCACCAGATGAGATATAGTTATTAACATTTAATGTTTGTTTTTTATTTGGGTACTTTTGTCTAATTTCAACGTAATTCGGATGGGTAACTATGGGCTCATAATAATCAAGTTGTTTATCAAAACTGTGACATGAATTTTTTACTAATATCTTAGATTGTGTGTGTGCCTTACACATTGATATCTTCGTTACACATTTATAACTGCAATAATTTTTATAATTTAAAAAATTAGTTAAATGATTTACTCGTTTTAATCAAATCTAAATTTAATATATTAATTTATGTCTCAAATATAATTTGTTATGTTGTGTATGAAATTTTCCCAATAAGAGCTAAATATTTAAAAATAAAAAGTGTTATAAGTAAAAGTCGAATATTTAAAAAAGTCATAAAATACTACAAAATACGCCACTTTATAAGCGCTATAAAAATTCCCATCCGTGTCAAGTACGTTTGAATTTATAGTCGATTTGAAATTCATTCCTACAACAGAATATCGTTTCCCCCACAGAAGGGAAAAAAGATGAGAAATGAAGATGGGGGCCCGGGAAGGACCCAAAACTTCTTCTCATGACATATAGGTAGACCTAGAGTAAGATTTCTTGCAATGCATCTTCTTCATGAAGTCAGGATGGACAGCAATCGAGTCAGTAACAAGAAAGGGAAAAAAAATGTAAGAAGAAATGCTGACTTGGCTGGAGAATGGATAACACAGACAGGGAATATAAAGGGAAAAAAGAAGAAGAAAAGGGAAAAGAAATTCCCTTTCTTATTTCCAAACGGAATAAAAAATGACCCAAAAATGGCGCAGAATAAAATTTAATCCTACTCTTCCACGAAATTCGAATGGAAAAAAATAAAGAAAAAGAGAAGGTATAGGGGGATAGTCCGAATCCACTTCTTCCACTACTCTATATCTTCTATCGTCTGAAACATGTCCATTCATTCTGCTTCTACTTTTTCCCAGTCTTTGGTACAAGTTCTCTACTCTAGTTTTAGGGAGGGGGTTATACTAGGAAAAAAAAAGAAGTTACTTGGAATGGAACACGTCCGAATAGAGCTGAATACGAATAAAAAAATGATAGGAATAGTAATGCGAAGAAAAAAAAAGAACTCTATCAAATAGGATAAAGCTGGAAGATAATTGGTTACTTCCTGAAATAGACGTAAAGGAATAGGAATAGGTTCATTATGTGTATTCCTGAGGACATGAATGTTGTACTTACATAAATTCAACGAAAGTCAGCTGCTTTTGAATTTAGAATGAAGAAAAAGGTAGACTTCGAATGATTTAGTAAGAATTCTTATTACTATTATTGCCTGATTTCCTAAAAATGCTAATGTGGTATAGTTAAAAATACGTTGAATCAAAGTAAATTCTGGAAATTTTAGCAGTCATTATAGACATTGTTATTAATGCTTTTTATAAATTCGCGAATTGAGACTAAACTGCGTTTTCAATCAAAAATTTTCTCCAAATTTAATTTTTATGGCTTGCAATTTTAACAACTAATGTCGTATGATACTTTTAGTTTATGATATTGTTTGCTTTAAATATATCGTCTGCTTTATACATATCATTTGCTTTATATATATTGTTTGCTTTATATATATCATTTGCTTTATATATATTGTCTGCTTCAATATATCATTTGCTTTATATATATCGTTTGCTTTATATATATCGTCTTCTTCTGCTTATCATCTATCTTACCATCTTAAGAGAAGCTACAATAAAAAAGCAAGTATATTTCTACAGTGTCTTCATGTGCGTGGGAGTGACTAAATATGATTTTCTTCTTAACAGTATTTGATGCGGCCTAAGAGATCTACTGTTAATGAGTACGCCATTGTTCAGTCATGATTTCTTCTTCGTTCTAGAAAATATTTTTCTTACATATTAATTATGTTACTTTTTAACTATATTAGAATATTGTTAGTTTAAATGCTTTATGATTTTATCCTTGATTTTGTTCCTATTTATATTTGTATTTGTGAAAATGTAATCGACATTAAGTGAAAATTACACTTAGTCCCATTTTTCAGGTAAAGTGGAATTTTTAAGTCCCCTCCCCTACGCAACAGAAAATGGCAAATATAATGCTTTTAAACAAAAAACAAATGAATTTATTTACTTATTTTCCTTTGACCAAATTTTAAATAAAATGTGTGTGCTAACTAAAAGATTATATTCTGCTATTAGTCACATGTGTTTTTAAAAAATATAAATATTTGCACTTACTAAAAGAATGTAATTTAGCAAATGTCAATCACTTATTACACTAAGCTGATATACTAACTTTGGAAAATATTCAATTAAGATTACGGTATGTCAGAATTAATTCTACTAATTATCAACATTTTAATATAGGAGCCTTCTATAAAATTTGATCGAAAAAACACTAATTGACTAATTTTGAAAGTAAATTAATTTTTAATGTTTTAATAACTGAGCCATCGCCTTTGTAACAAATATGGGTTTATATATATATTATATAAGCGTAGTTATATTATAAAATATTCCAATTTTCATACAATAATTATTTAATGTGCTGCCAAATTTATAATTTTTGCGTACATTATTGTATTTATTTAAAAATATACTAGAAATATTATATATATTTTATAATATTATAGAAATTTTTATATATATTTTATAGAATTATAGAAGTATTATATATATATTTTATAAATATATTTTATTGCTTAGCTCACTTTTTATTATATTTACTTTTATAAAATATTCACACAAATAAATTTGAAACTCTTTCTTCATATTCCCCCATGAGCATGGACAAGTTTTCATCTCTATTTTTTTTTCGATGTCTCTTCTTTTTTTTTTATTAATTTTAGTTTCCATTTCCACGAATTAACATTCCTCTGAAAATATTTTTTGTATATTATATTTCTCTCTTTGAAGGCTTTCTAATTTTAAAATATATTTTCTTTATTCTCTTAAGTTAACTTACATTTTAATCTATTGCATTAAAAAATTTATTTTGATTAATTAATTTAGTTATAATAATTTTTTTCTTTTTTTGAATTTTCTTATTTTCAGAAAAAATTAATATTTATATTTATATACACATACATGTGTGTAGGTATATTTTGAATTATGTACTTTATTGTTTAATATTATTAATCTGTAATACATATTTTAAAGAAAATTTAATCGAAATAACTTTAAAAGTTATAATGTTCTCACATAATAAAATTTAAAGTATATTCGAATAAACATAAAGTGGGGGAGTGTTTACATATAATAATTTATGTAAACGTTCACAACTTTCCTCCTTAGCTCATATATAACTATGAAATTCTTTTGATTATTTCCATCAAATTTTCACAAAGCAATTCAATTTTTAAGGTGTCGGCCATCAAGTAAACTTTCACACCATCCATTCATAAATTTTGATCCCCTGGCTGAAGTAAATTTCACAACTCTCAACAAAAGGCACGACTAAGCGATGATTTCTTTTCTTCCAGCGAGCAGAATTTTCTTTAAGTCACACGAAGAAAAAAATTTCGGGTCTTTCGGGATTACATCATAAACTACTTTAAAAATGTAATGTTCTCTTTAAGATATGGGACTATTAAAGTGTCTCATTCAACAAATGACTTCCAAAAGCCATTTAAGACATTTTTAGGCGTTTTGCTTTAAAAAAAATGAAAACAACTTAGAGAGAACTTTGAATGAGGGTTTAAAAAAATGAACATTGCTATCATCAAGGTGAAAATCTTCTTATAATGTTGAAATCGTGTACTGCTTTCTAATATGGATTTTGTATTTCTGGATTAGTTTTTTTATATTTTATTACTTACATAGGTTATTAGAAGAATTATTACTTGTCTGAAACTCAAAATTGCAATGCAAAATAGAGTTAAGATAGTTAAAATTCCTTTTTGCTTGATTGTTAGGTATTGCTTTGAATCTGTTAAATGAGACTAATTTGTCACCTATAGGGCGCAAAACATTATTTTGTCAAAAGAAAACCATGTTGATCAAATAATATAACTGAAATAGTTTAATCCCTTCACATGGGAAAGGAAATGTAGATAGGATTAGCTAATCTACTAGTCTGCCAGTAATGATTTTGTGTTGTGAAGTTACAGATACTATGAATAAAAATAAATTAAATTAAGAGAAAAGTAATTCACGATATGTAGGTTTTTTGTATAATTAGAGGGAAAATTCATAAGTTAGTATTTTCTTATTTATGTTTCATTAAATTTATTTGATGATACGTCTAACCCACCAAGCATTTCAAAACAAGTATCTTTGTATATGCGTAGAACTAACTATTTATTTTAAGATATTCCAAAGAAAAAAATATTCACCGTTCTAAATTACCAAATTAAGTAAGCAAACTTGCCAAAATATTTTATGACAAGTTAAAAATTAGCATATTTTTCTTGACTTGTAGTCCTGTCTATTGTAAACCAAATTGGTACGAATAATAAAATGTGAACACTAAGTGCAATTTATGTGGCCATACTAATTTGTCACCACTAAATTAGCACGATTGACAACTAAAAAATGTGATTATTTGTAATATTAATTATTCGTCAATCAACTACTATGACTAATCACCGCTGAGTAAAATTATTGGGAATATTAACTGTTCTCAACTAAATAATTACTACAGTTTATTATTAAATATTATTTTTTTTCTAATCATTTTTCACTGCATTAATTACAACTACACTACAAATCTGTTGGTTCTACAAATTGACCACACATCATTACTTGCTACAATTGATACAATGTGTTTGTTTGTAATGCCCAGCAACTAGGATTTTCAGCTTTCAGGATGAAATTTTAAAATTCTCGTAAGTTCTGAGTTCGAGCACAACAAGGGGCAGAACCTTATATAGTGGAAGGCTCAACTCAACAAGTGTGCCACCGTTTCTCCGAAAATGGGTCTTTGTAACTTAAAGGAAGGTACCATGCAAAATACCTCCTATATTTGACCTGACATCACCAGAGATGTTATTTCATATGAAAGACGTGATCCAGGCACATTTAATGTGCCTCAGTCACCATTAACCAACACGATGGATCTTCGATTGGGTTTGGAATCAAACTCGCAACATTCCTATAACAAGGACGAATGTCCTTACCAACCAGGCTTCCTCGGCCTCATTTGATACAATATAATCGTTGAACAATTATTAGAGACGTAACTAATCAAGAATGAATGGAATGTCCTCGCGTTTTAAATACAAAACTAAATACGAATTCAAGACACGAAATTATTTCATTCGTATCGTTATTGCACATAAGAGCATGATACAAATAGATGCTCTTAAAATAGATACAAGATGACCATTTAATACAAGATAATCTTAATTCAATTTCTACATTTACAACGAAATATAATATAATATGTTTTAACTATTGCATGCTTCGACTTTTCTGGCTATGTGGTGACTAGAATAACTCGTGAGGTAACAATCCGTTGTGCATGTGCATATTTCATGGCCCGAACATAGCTTCTGCAGTCAAAGAATTTTTACTTAAATTGGAGTCAAAGAACCTTTACTGAAACTGCAGTCGAGAAACTTAATTAAAAGAGCTTATACTTCCTTATTGGAATACTTGTGGCTCAAAAATGTACAAGGTTCAAGGTTAAATGAATTAATCTAATCACAAGAATAAGTTTTCTGAAAAGATCAAAAAATTTTTTTGGCTTAATTTGTTTATTTGTTCGTCGTTTTAATAATTTTTGTATCTGAGGTTAAATTTGAACATGTCTTGTGTGTGTGATTTGTATGACACACACACACTACAGTTAAAAGCTTAATCCGAATCACTAAAATCATTCAATATTAAAATGGGAATCGAACCTATGAACTGTTGTACTGAAGGCCTGATAGGAGGATTTTTGAGTGTAAATTAATGTCCTTAAATGATGATGAATTACAGGAATAAGATAAAATTCAATAGGGTAACATGAAACTAAAGTCTAGAAATGTTTTGAAACATGAGAACAATATTATCGAAAACGTATATAAATTTTTTCTATAGATAAGAAAAATGATTCTTATAATAAATACTTTTTTAAAAATAATTATTTAAAAAAATATTATGGGTACGTGGTTACATACATAATTCTTTTGAAAGTAATCGAAGACCTAGAAAATACAGAAAGATGATTTTTGATTTATGAATGTCTATATATATTTGTAAACTATATATGTCTATATATCAAAGAATATGAAAATAATTCTAATGAAGTAATGGAAGTCAAATGTTAATTTTCCAGTTCCTTATCAAAAATGCAAAATTGCAAATGGAATTCACGTATTGATTTTCAAATTCGTTATCAAAAATGATTTAGTTTTTAAATACTTTTAATACTTTAAAATTAAAAGGTTTTTCATTTTTAATTAAAAAGGCCAGTTTTTAATTTTTCATAAAGTATAAATGATCATAATTATAATAAAGGTTTTCAATTTTCCATGTTTCTAAACAAATAAAGCATTGCTTTATTTGTTGAAAAATAAACAAATAATGTAATGCTTTATTTGTTTATTTTTAAAGTATTCAAATAAATTTAATCTTAAACTCTCATTTGAATATAAAAATAAATCCAGTTTTACTTTCAAAAAATTAATCAGCAAAGAAGAATACATTTATTTTAAAAACGAATGCATATTAGCAACTTTTTAATATACTTAAATTTAATCTCAGAACTTTACATGCAAGGCACATCCTCTAAAAAGATTAAATCAATTATTTTGCCAACTGCACTAGGCACTTTTTATGGCACCCTAAAAAAACTACTTGTTTTCAGAACAAAGATTGCTAATGTTTAAATTCTTTTTTCCTCAAATCGCGCCAAAATCACGCTTCCATTCTTAATGGCGTGTAAAGGAAGTTGTACTTTTTGGGTGTGTGTTTTAGACTTGCGAGGAGAAAAAGGCGTGTCCATTCATATTTCTCCTTAGAACATCAAGTTGGAATATGGAAGGATTAAGAAGACTAATTACCAACGAAAATTGCAACAGAACCGCCCACATTTTTTGCTCTTCCATCTTTTCCCGGCCACACGCTCATCTACACCCAAATATTGTTAGCAACTTTAAAGAATATGATCAGAGCTGATAATCAAGTTCATTTGTCATTAACTGCCTTGGCTGTGCAATGGTGTGGGGCTGTCTTATTAATATGCATGTGGCGATCTGTGTTGCGCCAAAAATGATGGCGATGGAGTCATTTGGCGATATCGCGTAGTTCTTTAGAGCCCACGTAGTTGAAGAGTTAATGATGTTGATGATTCTTAGGACGTGGTAAATATTTGAGTTGCGGCGATGAAGCAATTATCGCCTTTTGCTAGAATTTTAATGCGTCTTGCAACGATCGCCAATTTCTGATATTATTTTTATCCCAATAACTGTTAGCATTTAGTTAGCCAACAATGCTCAAGGGCAGTTTTTACATTGTTTTTAGAATTTTATTTAACTATTTATCTTTTATTAATTTTTTTATTGATTCAAATAAAGCAAAGTTTACCCCGTACATTTTTTGTCTCGTTTTTTGCTTGATTATAATAATAAATCATTACTTAAAAAATCATTATTTGAGGAAATAAAATTTCTTTTTTATAATAATGCAATATTTTGTAACTATTTTTTGCTTGAATTATCTCTATCATGTGTTAAATAGAATAATGATATTTATGTAATTGCAATATTTTAAATATATATTATTATTATAAATATATTATGTGTGAATATAATTTTTAGATTGGATTGAATGAATTTCTTAAAATTTGTTAAAATAATAAATTTTCAAAGCATTTGAAATCTTTTTACCAATAACCCACCCATGAAATAAGAATCATTTTACCCAGGTATAGAAACCATTAATGACTACCATGAAAGATCATAGAAACGATACTTTTTATTTATTAAACACCATTACTCCATACATTAACTTTTATTTTTATGTTTACGACTGTCTATGTCTGTCGATCTCAATGACTGAATTGAGATACCCACACAGCAATTCCAAATCACATTTGAGAGATGATTTAGATATCCATGTTAGTATTCTCGATTATGTGATTGGGTTCCAAGGGATTGGAAGAATTCTACGAATATTTCACATGCGTCCACTATTGCTTGTAAGACTTTACCTTCTCTACAAATATTTCCAGTGATGGAATTAATTTGCAAAAATTTCTTCTTTCACGAATGTGAGCTATAAGCACTTAGCTTATAGCTCCAAAATTGTGATCAGCATTACCTACATATTATTTGTATATTGATGTTAAGCCTAATTATCACTAACTACATATTATTTGCATATTTAAATTAAGCCTAATTATCTTACCTATATATATAATTAGGCTTAGCTTCATTTAAATGTTAATTAAAGAATGGTGATTAAATGTATTGAAGTTTGCATCAACTATAAATGACATTATATCACAAACTAATATTTGCATTACTTTGTTTGAATGATATAGTTAAATGATTCTAAAATGCCGCTCTCAGTTAAAGAAAAGAAATCAATACAAGCATAAAACCAAATATTTGTGATCGATATGTATACATAGATTTTCAAGTAATCGCAGAATAAGAAATCCAAAATCCGTTGTCTAACAATACATGTATACAATGAGATCATAATTATAGTTCTATTCACATTTCGATGAACTCATTTTTTATTATAGAATTTAACCCCTTTAAATTGAATTCTTAATGATTCCCTTAATCTATTTCAAATAAGTTCCATATAAGTCTTTAACCAATGATGTCGTTAATTATTTTCTCGATAAGAAAATCAAATTGCTAATTAAAATTTTATTTAAACCGTTTTCTACAAAATTTGCTTACAAAATTTGTTGTACTAATGACACTTAGACCAGCCAAGCTCACTATGCCTTGGCTATGCGAATTTAAGTCAATTGGGAGCGTCTTTCTTTTAATCACAGCACCATAAAAGTAAAATTACGACTTTTGCTCTTCAAATCCTCCGATAGATGGCAGCACCAGAGAATATATTCCCTCAATTTTGGCATTGATCTGAAGGGGGAGTAAATTTCTCCAGATCATTGCACCCATGGTAACTGCTTAATGACCGACCACAGGACTTTAGATTCCACAGATTTAACGAGCACGTTTACAAAATTCGTACATTTCTTTAGCAATTACCATGCGCTGCACTGTATTATTTAAAACAAATTTTTGAGAATTCATATAATATATATATATCTTGTTCTACTATGGCCATACAGAGTTTCAATGTTTAAATTAATTATAAATTTAATTTAAATACTGTAATTATTCCTTTAACTCTCTAGTAAATTTGAAGCAACCCTATCACAACAAATTGAAGGAGGACCATAATATTTCCATTTTACGCATCCTTGATCCCACGCTTGTTATCTTTAATATAATAACAGTTCTCTGTATTAAATGAAGCTGTATATCTTCTCTTTATTGGTCCCCTCATAACCTCCTGGTGGCGGAGCGCAGCCAATACTAATGAACAATCTGAAGGTGGATCCATCGCCTCTTCCAATATTATAAATAAATCCACCGCCCCATCATAATAACTTTCTGCAGTAGTCGTTACATCCAGATCTTATCCTTTATGCTTCAAGAATAAGTTATTGTTTTTTTTCCCCTTCCTCTGCAAAGGACAAGTTAGTTATTAGGTCAGCGTTCTTGTCGATAGGCCGGAGAAATGTGAAGCAAAACTAAGTTTTATAGAGATAAGAAAGTGTAGCGAGGGCGCTCCATGAAATAGGGGCTTAATCTCCGCCCCGGCTTATACAGCCGGCTAGGTAACGCAAGACAAGTGTAAGGAATTGGACAGGCAGGTGAATCTGGAGCCTCCGCCGGGAAGATTACTAGGGGAAGAGCCTATTGTCTAAATTGCTTGCTCCATGATGAGAGCACTCATAGTTGGTTAGTTTCTTGTTGTAAGAGGTGACATGCATTATGCAATAAGAGATCAATAGGGGCTTCAAAATGGTGCAATAATGCAGGCAACTAATCGGTCAGGGCCAATTTATTTTGAAACACACACACACACACACACACACACACACACACACACACACACACACACATATATATATATATATATATATATATATATATATATATATATATATATATATATATATATATTGTAAGCTTAATATGTATATGTAAAGGATTATGTTAAATGCTGTTCTATTGAAGAAAACTAAATATTTTGAAGCTTATACGAATTAAAAAAATTCAACTGAAAAAGTTTACAAAATCTGTGACATTGCAAGAGAAATTAAATTCAGTGTATTTAATTTTTTCCTTATACTAATTCTAAGAAATATTGTTAATGTATTAGTTTTATAAATTTTGTGTGCGTGTTTTCTCTTAATTTCGTAGATATTATATATTTGGTAAGACGAATAATTAAAGTTTCGTGCTTACATTATTCTGTATGGTATAATCTGCTGGTCACAGTGGTTGGAAAGGTGCTATATAATTCTAGCAGTTGGAAAGTAGTGAGTTCAATAACAACACAATTGAAAATTCGTCACGTTCGTTAATGGCACGTATAGTAGAAGGTTGTCGAATTGTCTTCCAAGAGAAATGATTCCTCTTGGGATCATAGGAAAAGTATTGGGGTTTCCATCTTGATCCTTACTTATTAACTATGAAGACTCACTCACTTTCAGGTTACGATAGAGGCCCACTCTACAAGATAACAGCATTTTTAAACATTTAAAACAAATGTTATCTTCCTAATAATACTTTTTTTTATAATTTATTTAGTTATGATAATTTCAATTTATGACGAATCACTCTATTTCTTCTTCGATGATGAATTCTAAAAAAATAATAATAAATTAATAATTCGTTTAAATACTTTAAATATATATAATGCTTTAAAAATACTATTTACATTCGAATTGTTTTATTGTATTACGTTGCGGACTGTATAGATTGACTAGCTTGTCAATGAGTACAATGAATAATATTGCATTTTTATATCGTGGTTAAAGAACCAGGTTGACATCGAAAGCGGCACCTTTCTCTTTAAATTACCACACCAACGGAGACATAGAAGACCTTATGAAGTATTGCTTATGAATATTTTTCAGGTTGACTGATGAAACTTGGTTCCATTAATCAGCTACTATTTTCCAGACTCGAAATTATTTCTTTTTTAATTGCATTTTAACTGCTTATATCAGCTCATAGATCTGCATGATGTCCTAGAACTACCGCAAGCACTTACTTTCTAATTAACTTATTCAATCTTTAAAATAGTTTCTCGTATGTAGTTAATTTCACCTACATAAAGCGTTAGTTTATGATGATATTAATAATTTTATGACTATATTTATTTTGTTATTTACATTTCATTTAATACTCTGCTTCATTTCCCCCTTCCCTTCTGATTTTTTTACAAATCCTGTCAATGTTTATTGATATTTGTAGAATTCTTAGAATTTCTTCAGCAAACTAAAAGGCTAGAAAGACGATTCTTACACGTATTATTTTAATTAAAGGTTGGAATACTTGAATTTTATTAAATCTAAAGTAAATAAATTAATCTTCGGCTCATAATAAGCTTCCTCTTATTTTAGTTTTTTATTATAAAAATTTTCTTTATTTATTTGAAATTATATTTTTTATTTCTAAATACTGATTTTATTTTGCATTGAGTTTCATTTAATTATGCTTTATTATGATGGTAGTGTGGTGATGAAAAGTGTCATTCTCTTGTATCAAAAAGGTATTGGGTTCGATATTCGACACTGCGTCCGACCATCGTACTGAGAAGCTGTATGCACGTAAAAGTTTCGTAGAATCTAATGAAAACTTCTACTAGTGTTGTATAAAAATATAATGAGAGAGGTAACCAGCTCAGGAGTCAACTTCATCAGTTAAATCTGGTTTATGATTATTCAATGGTTCATACTGTAGAGTCCGGCAAAAATAAGGAACAAAAATTTAATGCAATAGAATGAGCAAAACATTTGCGTACATTTTGATTTCTTCCCATTCCTCTAATTACCAGAAACGGTTAATTTTAGGTAAACATTTTAACTTCTTGAGAAGGAGTGAAACATTATTTAGGATTTACTTGTCATCAAGGAGAGAAAAGTCCGTAGATTGAAATACTTAGCGATGTAAGTAACCATATCTATGCAGCCCAAAGAGACATAATGAAAAACAATAGTTTATATGGACGAAAATATGCTGATGAGATATTACACAAATATGAAAAAATATGCTGATGAAAAAGCGTGAAACATGATTTCAGATTTACTCGTCAAAAAGAAAATTGTGCTACAGATTGAAATATTTAAGGGTATAAGTAAGCCTAAGACATGACTGCAGTCCAAAACCATGGTTAAAAATAATAGTAGATGCTGATGAAAAATAGTTGATATCATGAAACTAATGCAGAATAGCATTTATTGTATGCATAGGACACTCATATTTATATGATTTTAACACTGAATACATGTTAATTTAATAATCGAAGAATGTTTGACTCTACATAATAAGCAGCCTAATGGCTTAAGGCTTATATTGGTAGTTTTATGTTTATCACATAAGTTGCCCTCCTATAAAAAATTTTATAGAATGGGGCCGTATTCACGTCTCGCAAGGGTGGAAACCCGGAAAATCCCAAGCACTTACCAATACAGGCGTTCATGCATTAGACAGAAGCGCAATGGAAGGCTGTTGAAAGTTCTTTGAACTTTGTTTGAAGGTGGACTTTATTCATGCATTATTGTCCTATATTCATGCATCGTGTAAGCATGAAAATTTCCTATTCATCTAACCCCAAATAACATACATGCAGAAAATAGAAACTTAATGTTCATGTCTCGTTATTCATCAGTATCTAGAATCAAACTCAAGACCTTCCACACCCGAAAAGTAATATTAAACAATATAGTGCTTACATAATTGAAATATCAGATGCTACAAACGTTAACATTTGGGCTTTTGTGGTTTATAATAATTCGAGAAAGAAATGTATATAGCATTTCTCAATTTTAAATATTTTTAATTTATCAAAAGATAAATTTATCTTTATGCATTCATTTTTTCCACTAAAAAGAAATTCACCTTTAACATGTGGATTGAAATAAAAAATGCTAACCATTACAAATATTTGTAGCAATCGAACCCAGGAACAGTTGATCAGCGCAACTAGAGAGCGGACCATAATTAATTGATGAATTGATTTAATTGCCATAAAATAAATGGCAAGTAGAGAAAAACTTAAAATCTCCGCATTTTTGAGTATTGAATACAGCAAAATCTGAACTTAAGCCATTGGTGATAAATTCCCCCTTAATATGCATAAAATTAAAATACACATACAATCAAAAATAATGAGACTACAATTGGGTTTTTATAATAGAATAAGTAAAAGCTTAATTGCATTTACAATCATTAAGATGTGCTGTTTTAATGATGACTGCTCTCAATATTTTGATGACTGACTGATGATAGTAATAATTGGAAAGGATTAAAGGAGAATTCTTTTATGATTGGGTAGAAAAAAAAAGCCTTCATTACATGCTTAATGATGTTCAATCTGGGTGGAAAAGAAAAAGAAAAGATTATTTTAAAACGAATAATTGTCAACGAGGTGATTATTACTCGGAATTTCAGTGATGATGGAAGAAAGACGTTTAGAGATGATTTCTTAGATGATCTTGATTTGTATATCAAAAAACTCGAGGTGGACAAAAAAAATCTTCAAACAAAGTGATAATTGCATGAAATTTATTAATTGTTTTTGAATTATTTATTATTATTCGTATCACTTTTAGGAAAAGTAATTAATATATATTTAATGTGTAAAGAAACACAGTACCTTAAACAATTACAAAAGTATATAAAATATTGTTGCTCTTTTTCTGGCATATAACTATAAAATAATTGTCTAACTTTTTATTTTGAAATCTTTTGATATAATTTTTATTCGGACTTCAATTTATTTAACAAGATATTTATAAAAATTATCATTGGCTTACCAAAATTTTATATTTACAGACACTTATAAAAATTATCAACATTTATGGAAAAGAAAAAAAATTAAAATAATTGCAATCATGAGTTAAACATATAAATAATTTTTATTGTATTTGGCACTTATAAAAATATTTTTCCTTCACTGCTTTTTTTCCCTAACAGCACAGTTGGTGCTCGAAAGAAGGCATGGTTTTGAACCTCATTTCTGATGCCAGAAATGTTTACACAAAACAATGTAAGGGAGAAGAATAGATAATAGTAATAAAAATCCATACAGATAAAAATCAAAACTTCAATTTTTTGCTTGGTTTTTATTGAAGCGAACATCTAAGAACTATATATATATATATATATATATATATATATATATATATATATATATATATATATATATATATATATATATATATATATATATATATATATATATATATATATTATATATATATATATATACACACACACATACATACATACAAGAAAAAAACAGGAACATGAGCGCCATCTCCAGGCATTAATATAATGAGCTTTAATAACAGTATTTTAAATACTATCGTTAATTTTGCTATTGAAATGGACTAATGAAATTATTTTTACATGATGTACAAAATCTAATTTAAAATTTTGTGCATGGGAAAAAAATTGGATCACTTATTATTCTTATAAAAGTTGAAAAATTATGTGTGTCTTTTTTTAATTTACCAAAGTGAAAGAAAATTATAGTCTAGAAATAACAATAATTTATTTCATCAGCATGGTCACTTAAGAATTAATACAAAAATTAGAGAAAATATTAAAATTATGAAAAGGAATAAGACTTAAAAAAATATATTATCTTTCTTGAAATATTTAATTTTTTTAGGTAAAACGTAATTTTAATTTAATGAATTATATTTTTTTAATATTATGATTTATTACATTTTACAATGTATCCCAATAATGGAGACAATAATTTGTATCCTCATGTTAACAAAGTTAAATTTTCTTTAGTTCAATTTAACTAGATTTTTTTTTAAAATTATAATACTGTTTTATTTTTTATACACTTGAGCGAATTTCAGATCAAATGACATTTTTGTCGATAACACTCTGAAAACAAAAGTAGATGTCGCAAATTTATGTAAAAATAAAATTTGTCAGCAGTAAAAAATAAAATAAAGCTACCACTTTTGGATATTTGTGTCATATATGTGTGCATATCATATACCTTATACAAATACACATGACTACTTAATAACAACTCCGTATGGCCGCGGTGGCTTGTTTGGTTAAGCCTTTGTTATCGGAAGGTAGTGAGTTCAAAAAACTACGCAATCAATGTTCCGTCATGTTTCCTAATGGCGTCTGGGGCATGTCAAATATGTCTTCATCTCAATGTGAAATGATATCTCTGGAGATGGCAGGTCAAGTTTGGAAATCTTTTGCTTAGCCTTTGCTTCTAAATTTCGAACACATACTTTCGGGCCTACGATGGCACACTTATTGAGTCCTCCATTATATAAGGTGCCGTTACTTCCTCCCCTTGTAGTTCTTGTTGAAAGGTGGGAATCCTAATAGTGGGAAATTATACAGCAACACTCTTGGAAATATGTTATGTTGTGATGGTAAAATATTATAATTTGTAACATTTTGATTCAGATTTATGGTACCACTTGGCGAGTTTATCATCTGTTCATTTGCTTATTTTTCTACAAATTCAACAAACCACGATTGCT
Organism: Latrodectus elegans; assembly: GCA_030067965.1. Classification (NCBI taxonomy): domain Eukaryota; kingdom Metazoa; phylum Arthropoda; class Arachnida; order Araneae; family Theridiidae; genus Latrodectus; species Latrodectus elegans. The sequence continues at coordinate 90,254,314 of CM057814.1, read as the reverse complement.
GACTTTTAAAAAGGCGTAGCTCATCTCCTTATAAATCAACAAATTTGGCATAAAAAAAAACTGGTCTTTGTGCAGAAAAGACCTTTTTCGTAGGTTTTTCTGCTAATATGGAAATTTGGAAAAGGTTGATGACAACTATTGGGAACTTTGTCTCTAAATCATCACTGAAAATTACAACGACTGGATGTGTTAGCTGGACTGACCGACAAAAATCGTCTGTTTGAAATGAATGTCTTACATACAAATTCTGCAACAGCAACAACTGGAAATAAAGAGAAAGGAAATTCAGTTAAAAGAGTTGTTGGATCAAATAATATTTGGATTCCCTTCATTTGACCAACGAGGGAGATTTCACTTAAGAAGTTCTTAAGTTATTCATATTAATTATGTCAGATTCAAGTAAGTTTTAATTTATTTTATTTTATTAAAATTCCGTTTATTAAATAAAATTTATTTTATTTAATAAACTGAATTTTTATAAAATAAAATTAATTAGTTTATTAAATAAGATAAGTTTTATATGATTTTAAATGAAAATATTTTTGAAATCAAAAGTGCTTATTTAATAAAATTATTTAGAAATAATTTGCCAAAAAAAATTTTCAAACTTTTCCATAAATTCTTTTTTTAGTTCTTCTTTTAAGTTCTTGTATCTGTTAAAGATTTTTGTAGGAATTAATAAATAATCAAGCTTGTTTTATTGATCTAGATTTATATATAAAATAAATTCGTAATTGAGAGATTTTTCAAGATACATAAACCAAACGGAATGTATTTATCAGTTATTAAATCCAATTTTTTCATGGTTTAATATTTGCTTGATAACTATTTATGTTCTTGGTATAAAACGTTTGATATATATTAAAGCTAAAATATTTTACATTGTGTCACTCTGATTCCGAAAAGTGAAACATTTTATGTCAATCGTAGACCAATGGTAGGGCACTGCAGTTAAATTTACACTTACGGCCGAAAATCTGCATACAAGCGATTGATGCTTGCTGTTAATGTAGCGATTTGTAAGTGAAATTAATTTTTCTTACTAAACAGCAGCATTTTAGATACCTCAAATGAAACACGTTTTAATAGCTGACAATGACAATTATTTGAAAGCAACAATATAAAATAAAAAAATGATCTTAAATTAAAAAAGAGAAATTACATGCCTCAGAAAACACTTTCAAAAATGTTGAAATTAATCCTAGTTTTCGAAATATTAATACTTGTTTGGATTTAACCTTTTCTTTTTAAAACTTCCCTCAATCTATTTGGCATTAATTGCATACGTTTTGACGTCTCTTCTGATGTTGTTTTTTCCCATTCATCATTTATAACAGATTTTAGCATTTCTTCGGATGTTATGTGATGTTCTCTGATTCCTCGTTCAAGCAAATCCTCCAAATGTTTAATGGGATTTAGGTCTGGGAATTGGGGAGGTGTATGCAGTTGGTTTAGCATGTGATATAGTAACCATAACGCACAATGTGTGCCATATGCTTTGGATCAATGTCTTGCTGGAAGAAATAATCTTCATTCAATCCAAGTTTGCCGCCACTTTGCTTAAGGTTTCTTTCTAATATGTTCAAGTAATCAATTTTATTCATTGTCGATTCAATAAACTCCAGGTTACCAACTCCACTGTTTCCCATACACCCCCAAACCGTAAGCCTCCTCCTCCATGTTTCCTCGACAGTCGGAAGAAGGTTTTCTTTCTTGAGTTCTATACCAGGTTTCCACCAGACATATTTCCTTCCTTTTATTCCAAAAATGCAAAATTTGCTTTCACCTGAAAAAATTACTTTGTTCTAGAAATCCTGAGTCTTATCCAAATGTTCTTTTAAAAACCCAATTTTTTTTTCTCTGTTCACTGGGGAAATGTACGGTTTCTTCCTTGCAACCCTAGTATGAAAATCGTGCTTTTCTATACTCTTCGCATTTTAGTCAAACTAATATACTTTTGGAATCTCTCAGCAACACTTTTTGCTATTTTTTATGTTGAAAATTGGGGATCTTTTTTTATAGACCTAATTACAAATCGGGTCTCTCGAAGCGTCAGTGCAATTGGACGGTTAGTTTTCGGTTTTGATGTTAAAATACCTGTTGATGTATAGTTGTTAATAACTTTATAGATCGAGGAATGTCTCCTATTAACTTTCTCAGTGATTGTTCAGAGTGATTTCCCAAATTTCCAAGTAGTTTTACAATAGTGTTTCTTTTATTAACACCTATTTCTTTTCTTTAACCTGTCATGTTTCCTGAAGAAAAAAACCGTTCTACAGCAAAAAATCGAACACTAGATTTGAAAAGAGTTAAAACTTACTTCAAAATCGTAATTTGAGAAAATAAACGTATAAAAAATGATTGATGATGCTATTTTTATGTGTACGGTGATTTTTAGTGAGGTTTTTGAATGTCATTTGGCGAGTTTCCTTAAATTTTAGGACAAGTTGGCTTATTTAATTTGTTAGTTGAAACAAGTTTAATGAATCATCTGGAAGTGTATTGCTTTTTTTTAACACATGAAATTAAGAGATATTTTTGAATGAATAAAGAGTGTTCTCTGTACGCAAACTTTCGGTAGAAAGTGTATCTCAGATTGATCAATTTTGTTTGATGAGTTGTTTTATTATAGTGTCTTTGGCTTTATAAAAATTGATATTTTCAGAAAGATAAAGTCCCTAAAAATCCACGTATATCTTGCAACATTAGTTTAAATAATATACATTTTGGCAGAAGACCATCAGTATTCTCAAATTTTTGGGACAAGATACAATCTACGCTTGGCGCAGATTGTTTTTATTTGGACCTTGCGCCATAAAACTCAACCAACCAACTATAATCTACGTTCTTGTTACGACATACTGTATACGATTCAAATGATAGGAAATTAATTGGGGAAGAGAATAATTTAACGGAAAATACACTACTGGCCATTAAAATTGCTACACTAGGAATAAATGCAGATAACAAAATAATATTTATTTAACAAATATATTATACTAAAAATAACAAGTGTGATTAAATTTTCAAAAAATTTGGCTGAATAGATCCTGAGAAATCAGTACCCAGAACAACCACCTCTGGCAGTAATAACAGCAGTTCTACGCCTGGGCATTGAGTCAAACAGAGATTGGATTGCATGTACAGGTACAGATGCCCATGCAGCTTCAACACGATGCCACAGTTCATCAACTGTAGTGACTAGCGTTTGGTGACGAGCCAATCGCTCGGCAACCATTGACCAGACGTTTTCTATTGGTGAAAGATCTGGATAACGTGCTGGCCAGGGCAACAGGCGAACATGTTCCGTATCAAGGAAGGTCCGTACAATTCCGGCAACATGCGGTCGGGCATTATCCTGCTGAAACGTAGGGTTTCACAGGGCTCGAATAAAGGGTAGAGCCACGGGTCGTAACACACCAGAAATATAACGTGCACTGTTCAAAGCACCGTCAATGCGAACAAGAGGTGACCGAGACGTGTATCCAATGGCACCCCATACCATCACGCCAGGTGATGGGCCAGTATGACGATGACTAATGCACGCTGCCAGTGTGCGTTCACCACGATGCCGCCAAACACGGATGGGCAATCATGATGCTGTACACAGAACCTGGATTCATCTGAAAAGATGACATCTCGACATTCGTGCGCCCAGGTTCGTCATTGATCACACCATTGAAGGCGCTCTTGTCTATGACGCAGCGTCAAGGGAAGCCGCAGCCATGGTCTCCGAGCTGAAAGTCCATGCTGCTGCAAACGTCGTCGAACTGTTCGTGCAGACACTTGTTGTCTTCCAAACGTCCCCGTTTCTTGACTCACGGCTCGTGACGTGGTTGCACGATCCATTACGGCTATGCGGATAATATGCCTGTCTTTTCAGCTGCTAGTGATAGGTGGCAGTTGAGATCCCGCATGGCGTTCCGTATTACCGTCCTGAACCCATCGATTCCATATTCTGCTAACAGTCATTGGACCTCGACCGACGTGAGCAGCAATACTGCGATAAGATAAACCGCAATCCCGGTACGCTACAATTCGATCTTTATCAAAGTCAGAAACGTGCTGGTACGCATTTCTCCTTCTTACACGAGGCATCACAACAACTTTTCACTAGGCAACAACGTTACAATGCAATTTGTGTATGAGGAACCGGCTGAACAAATTCCTCATTTAAACACAATTTAGGTGTCGCTATTGGCGCCTGCTTTGTCTGAATGCGCTGAAAAGCTAATCATTTGCATATCACAGCACCTTCTTCCTTTCGTATAAATTTCACGTCTTTAGCATGTTCCCTTTTTGGTGTAGCAATTTTAATGGCCAGTAGTGTATATTCAATTATATCCAAAATCGTTATACTTTATTTTTTAAGCAAAGCCATTGATCTCTTATGTGATGGTCTTTTGCGAGTTGTGTATCAAACCCACTGACTACAAATTTATACATTTCTATGTAAGTAGTAAAGAAATGTATCATTTTAAAGTTAGTGGGTACAACATACGGACCCATATACAACAACACATATCCATATGTTTGGTTGGTTGGTTTTTATGGGACAAGGTCCAAAATTGGACATGCTGTGCCACAGATATACATATGCTGCAACATATGAGTCATGCTGAAATATCCATGAACCATAATTTGCTATCAGAAATCTAATAATCGTATGCTATATCGGCGGCAATTATAAAAGACGAAATTGAAAGATGAATTCATGTATTGTAATAAATTATGTTTAGGAATACAATATTATTACATAATCAAAAATAAAAATATTTTTGATTAATCCTTCAAAAACTAGATATATAAATGTGCTCATTGTACCTTTAAACTAAGTTAACTAAGTCTTAAAAACAGTGACTAAGTAACTTCTAAAATACTTACTCTTTGTAAGTGTAGTATGAGTTTTATAATCTAAGTCTTAAATTTATTTTAACATTTCGACTGTACAGAAATGAGAAAATTTTGTATTTTGTAGTTCATATTTTCATTTTATTTAGTAAAGCAAACTCATGAATAAGAAATGAAGTTTTCATTGCTCCAAAACTGGCGGACTGTTATGAAAAATAAACCAAAATGTTTTCAAAAATATATACAAAAAGTTATTTTTTTAAACGAGGAAAAAAGTTATGGAATAAAAGAGAGAGAGAGAGAGTTATAAAAAAATTGAGCTCTTTCATTTTAAATATTCCATTTCAGTAGAATTACTTGGTAATTAAGGATATATTTGCACGAAATTTTACACAGATGGATGTTTATAAATTAGGTTGTTGTTCTTGTCGTGTGCCAGCTAGGCTGGCATTATGGGGTGCGCTTCTCCACTTTTCCAACTGAACCATATTTAAGTGTGGAGTTCGACTTCTTCAGTACACACATTGCTAAATGTAGTCGTTTATAGCATAGACAATCATTCACAACCCATTCATACAAAGAAAGGACAAAGACAGGATACATTCTTACCCGAACAGGGATTCGAACCCAGGACCTCCCATACGCAATCAGGTACTCTGACTACTAGACAGAGTGTGCGTCGTAAATTAGATTGATTGAAATAAGTAAAAAATTTCAAATAATTTTTATATATAGATTTTGATCAAAAGTCACATAATTCCCATAATTGCTTAACATTTTAAATTTCAATTAAGTTTTTTTTTAAGTAGAAACCTTTTTACAACTAAATAAAAGTTAAGAAGAAAACATTGCTTTTTTAATTGCATTAATCCCGTTTGGTCCAATTTCGTTTACTCATAAGCCTTTAAATTTTGCTCAAAATTAATTTTATGAATAGTTTTTTGGTTAGAATGTTATTTTTATCTTAAATAACACGCCTAATAATAGTAAATCAAAAAGAACACAAAAAAGTTCTGTTAAAAAGAGTCATTGAAAATTATCTGGTATTTCAATAAAAATAACTATTTTCTCATATATAAATAAGCGATCAAATAATTAATTCAGCCTCTTATGTCGATTAATTTGATTTTTAGCATTTTAATTAGTACAACTTAATTATTCAAGAGGAAAGTAGTTTTAGATTCTAACAAAATTGAAGTACAGCAATTTTATTTGCGCCATTTTTTCCCCTTAAAATCTCACATTCTGGTTTTACTTTCTTTTTTCTTTTTCTCCTTTACAGCTCACAAAAATATATTTTTTTTCCAATACATCAATTTAAACCGTTTCAAATTGGAACGACCATAGAAGTGAAATTGAAATTCAGAGTTTGCCACAAACCTCTACTTATTACACCAAAAAGCAATATTGCACCCTATTGGCTCCAAAATTGGGTCCCTTTGTGCAGCAGCCTATTTGAAAAACAAATTCTGCGGAAATAGTAAAAAATAAATAAATAAAGCAACAGAAAAATGTTAGAAGTATTTCGGTTCTTATCTCTTTGCGATATAATTCCACAAACGATTGCAGTTTCTGTAACGGATCATTGAATTCGATACAGGAATAAACTTTGTAACGGGTACTGCGTAACGGCAAAGATGGAAATTGCTGCTAGATACCGTTATTCTCAGGGTTACAAATCTAGATATTTCTCTGTACAGGGGGGTCGTTCCGGAAAAAAAGCCAAAAGTGCTTTTTGGGGGCGGCTGTGTTTATTGGAAGAGTAGGATGGAGTGACAATAATTTGAAAATAGAACGAAAAATTGCGCTCTAAAATTTTTATTACTGTTTATTTAGTTATTCATGTCGAGAGGTACGATTTAAGAGTTGTTCGCGGAGTTGAATGTTATGCTTTTTGGTTATTTTTATGATTCTCAATGAAAGCAGATCTCTTTCTCTTTCTAATTTTAGTTGAAATGTAGGGGTTATTTTAAATTATTATATGTTAATATTTATATTTTATAAAATTGTGTATCTGTACTAGTATACATTTACTGAAAGAAATACTTTTTTCATAAACTAAGAAATATTTTGATCATAAAATCACACAAATAATTTATGACTTTTCCATCATTAAGTTATCTTGATTAAATTTTAAAAATTTATTTTTCCGACATTAAACTATCTTAAATTTTTAACAAGCTAATGTATGATCTTTCCATTATTAAATTACCTTGATTAAATGTTAACAAGATAATTTCTGACTTTCCATCATTGAATTATTTTGATTAAATTTTAGCAAGCTAATGTATGACTTTTTCCTCATTAAGTTATCTTGATTAAATTTTAATAATTTATTTTTCCAAAATTAAATTATCTTAAATTTTAACAAGGTAATGTATGATCTTTCCATCATTAAATTACCTTGATTAAATTTTAACAAGATAATTTCTGACTTTTCCATCATTGAATTATCTTGATTAAATTTTAGCAAGCTAATGTATGACTTTTTCCTCATTAAGTTATCTTGATTAAATTTTAAGACACAGAAAATGTTGTCTGAAAATACTGTAAAATAATGTGTTTGACAATACTTAATATTTATTGACAATATATTAATCATTATTAATAAATACTTGTATTCTTCTTGTTTAACATACACACAGAAATATATATGCCAATCTGGTAGGCGAGTGGTTAGCGTTATTGCCTTCGTTTCCTCAGTTTGTAGATTCGAAACCCACTTTGGGCTTCGATATTTATAGTGGTTCAGAATCCACTTTAAGCAATAGGTCCTCATCTAATAAGCCTCTTCTGTAAAAAAGTGACCCTGGAGGGACAAGCAACCCAAACACAAATGTATATATATGACATCAGAATATAATATAATTATGTGAGAGTAATAAAATTTTGCGTATTTCTTTAATATTTAATTAGTCACTCAATTTGCTATTATATATCATTATCCTAAAGAAAAGAATTAAAATCAAAATATATAAACGTATTTAATGCTTTAAAGTGTATTTAATAATCTTCGTATGAAACTTAATGCTGAATATACCAGTAACAAAAAGGGATTTATTTAAAACTTCCTTAATTAACGCGTAACTTAATCAATGTGATCATTTTTTCATTTCTATAAATATTGTTATTTCTTAACGCGTAAATTAAGCCTGATTTGCTTTTTTCTACGTTGATCATAGTTTTCTGAATAGAAAGTCTTAGATTCGATACCAGCCTAGATCCAAAAACCTTAGATGGCTATATATATTTCAGATTTCCTTCTAAGCATCTGTCAAGATACGTGCATAAGATTTTTTTCTTGTTTTGTCTTCGAATACGACCTATTGTTTGTGAAAAAAGTTTTCGGAAAAATTTCAAGATGGGAATTTTCAATGACATTTATTTATTAGATTAATGACAATGTTATTTCAAATCTCATCCTTAAAAGTAGGTCTTGATTTAGCCTAATTGAATCCCAGGGTAAAAACTTCATTATGGGTACCCTCTGCTTCACAGCAACAAGCTTTCTCTATTCTATTTCTCAAACGATTCTATTTTTCTGACAACGTAAAATAAATTTCGATTTGGGGGCTTTTATGTTCAATGTGTCCGCCCAGAGCAACTGTCTAATATATCCCTGTCTTAATCTACCTCAATTTATAAGTTTATCAATAAATTATAAAATTATTACGTCACTGTGTGAAAACAAGTAAATTTTCAATTGAATAAGAATTTCATTCAAATAAATTTTCAATTCCGTCAAAATCATTTATTATGAAATGAGAAGTCATTTGACGGAAATTCAGATACCTGTATAGTAATTTCATTTAGAGTTAATAATTTATTATTACTAATAGGTTAATTTTATTAATTAAAATTAGTTAGCTCAGTGGCAAAAAGCGGACAGTAAAGCACATATTTTTACTAACTTAACTTTATAGTGACATGATTTTGAAAAAAAGCATTATAATTCCTTAAAAATCATTAAGGAAGAATGGACTGATGCATTTAAAAAACCTTTGATTAACTCATTAAGTTCAATTATAATTAACTTATATACTTATCTTCCTTAAATGTAATCTAATTTTAAGAATTCTATTATAGAGATGCCAGATTTAAAACTCTTATTTCAAATTTTTTAACACAAAAACAATTTTAATGGCTGGCATTGAAATAATTATATATTTAGAATGGCAACAACTTCGCTCTACTTAGTCAAATTAACTCCTAAAGTATGTGAAGTTATCTGTATCCCATTCATAAAGTTAATTTAAGCTACACAATTTTTGAATAAAAATAAGTACTCTACGTTTTATTTTTTTGAGCTAATGCTATTATCTTCCCAGACCCCGAAAGAAAAATGAAACATCTTTCTCTCTCTCTTTCGAGCTTATGCGCTTTAGTTTCAACCCTAAATTGACTTAAAATAGTTTTAAAAAAAGAAACGTTTTCTAAGAAAGACTGTTGAATACCTCGCGAATATCCCTTTTAAGTGGAAAGAATAGGGAAGAAGAAGCCGAGTGGGGAAAAAAAGAGGGAAAGATTTCTTTTGACTGGCATGCATTAATCTGAAGGGATCTACCATCACTCATTCTATGTACTTTCTCGAGCTAAGTCAATATATTCTGAAACAAAGATGGAGGAAGATTCGCCCTAAAAAAATAAAAAGAAATGAAAAACGAAGTAAAGATTGTACTCGTCCACTGCTTTGCGTTAAACAAATGAGGCCATCAGTAAAATGTACTTTGCTCGCTAGATGGCGGTGCGATCGATACATTGGATATACATTAGAATCTCTGATAGCAGAATCAATAGCTGATTTTTCTTCAATACTTTTGTTTTCCTGTAAAGTCTTGAAGGGTTTTAGACTATGATGATGATATATGCAAAAGCTCTCTTCTGAGAATATTTTTTCTTCGCCATAATGTGCCTTATTTTTTTTGTTCCAAAAAGTACTTTGTATGAAAGTTTTCAGAATTAGATTTCCTCAATCATTTAGGTAATGCTAAAAGGGATTGGAATATTATATAATGTTGACTCAATTCGATGCTGAATATTGATTTGAAAATTCTATAAGTGGAATGAGTCAGTATTTTAGTTTATAAGGGAATAAAGAAGAAAATGGCGGAAAGAATCTAGAAAAAGCCGTTAGGCTTAAGAAAATTTACAGCAATTTTTTGTAATATGTCCAGGAGGAGAAAAGTTAATATTTGGTGCAGAATATTTTTTGGTGTGGGGTGACAGTTAAATATATAAATTATAACTATTTATTTATTTAATTAATATTTACATTCCAATATGAAACTTTAATTGGACAAAAGTATTAAACAATTTTACAATACTTATACCTCATCAAAATTCTTATAAAATATACAATTTTAATTAAAATCAGCAGGATATAGGTATAAATTTCTTCTTAATAGGTATATTCCAAGAATTAAATAATATTTGTAAAAAAATGGTAAAAATAAATAACTATTTGAACAATTATTTTCGACTGTTAACACGAACAATCTGGGAAAATATTATTCGATTGACTTGCAATTATTTTTATATTCAAATCACCAATCATAAGTTACAACAAACAAATACTGTTGCTTTTTAATAAAAATATCTCATTATTTTACAGGAATATAAGCAGATGGTCATAACTGTTATTTTATGACCATCTGCTTATATTCCTGTAAAAAAAAATAATTAAGAATTCCATAAGTGCTTATTATACTGTCATCTGACGTACCAGTTAGAGACTGCCCTGGTTTAGATGACACTTTCTGAATTTCAGCATTTTTATAATCATGCTATAATATATATAACAGTAACAATGTAGCTATTTATTTATTCCTGTAAAAAAATAATTAAGAATTCCATAAGTGTTTATTATACTGTCATCTTACGTACCAGTTAGAGACTGTCCTGGTTTAGATGACACTTTCTGAATTTCAGCATTTTTATAATCATGCTAAAGTATATATAACAATAACAATTTAGCTATTTATTTTAAATAGTCAATATGCTATACAGTTCCTAAAATATCTCGTACTTTTTTATATAATATCTGATCGTTATTCTCGTTTGTAAGGGAATGAATCGTATTCCATTAACTTCTCTAAAAATTTCCATGGCATCTTCTATTTTTGTGAAGAAACAAATCTAAAAGAATATCAAAATAGGGTTAATCCAGATTAAAGTTCAGATTATAATCTATTTTGGGGAAATTTAATATTATAAGTAAAAATTTTTTTACCTAATTTCTCTAAAAGATATCCTGATATCCATTATGTTTTTTAAAGAAGAAATTAAAAAGCTAGACTAAATGTGATTCATTTAAATACAATTTTAAATTTTGATTCATTTAGAGGCAAATTACATATTATAAATTAAAAAAAAATATTTTTTCACCATTTTTTCTAAAAAATCTCTTACGATCCTTTGTTTAGTTTTTTTTAAATAATTAAAATATAATTTATCTTGATTAAACTATTTGAATGAAAAATTAAATATCATAAATAAGAAATTTTGCTTGTTTCTTGATTTTTCATAATATATATATATATATCCTGACCTTTTCATTCTTTAAATAATATTATCGTTAAATGACGCTCTTTATATAGCCTTTCCCTTAAATAACATTCCTAAAATAACTTCCATTCTTAATTATCCGTTCCGTTCCTTAAAGAAATTTAAAAAATATGAAATTAGATTAAAGTTCAAATTACAGTCGTTTGTCTTCTACTTTGATATTATAAACAACGAACATATTTTTCTCTAATTTTATTAGAAACTCGATGACACATTCTGTAATTTTAAAGAAAAAATTAAAAACAATTAAATGAAATCTGGTTCATCTTGATGAAAGTTCAAATTATTATTTATTTGTTTGCAAATGAAATATTATGAATACGAAATTTATTTATTTCCTAAATTTTTGATAGACACAATTTTAAAAATTCGATGAAATCTGTTTCATCTTGATGAAAGTTCAAATTATTATTTATTTGTTTGCAAATGAAATATTATAAATAAGAAATTGATTTATTTCCTAGATTTTCTTAAACATGTACGTTACACATTTTTTTTTATTAAAGAAAGAATAAAAAAAATAAAATAGAGTTTATCTATATTTGAAGATCAAAATATAATCCATTTAAGAGCAAATTTAATAATTAAAAGTAAGAAATACCTTTTTCATAATTCTAAAAATTCAGTAATATCTTTAATCCTTTAAGCAAAATCAAAGCAAATTGAGAAATATCTATATTTATAAAGTTAATTTTTAGGTTAAAGTTCAAATTATAGCCCATTTGTGACGAAACTAAATGATATTATTTAGAGCTATTTTTTTCCTTCATTTCTTTCAAAATATCTCATGGCAATCTTTGCACCTGTAAAGAAATAGTTAGATAAATTTCAAAAAATGTTATTTATATATAAGTATGATATTTAAAAATTATGTTATACATTTATGTACAAATCAATTGCCATAAAATGCATATTTTGGAGTTTTTTTTATGGTATTCGCTTACGTTCCAGCCAACTTTTTTTTTATAAATTAATTAAAATTTTTATTCATCTTATTTTTAGATAAATTATCATGTTAAAACATAAAATTGGCAGAAATTTTAATGATATATAGTATATTTCTTGTGAAACTGGTTATTTTATGGCAAATTTGAATGAAATTTTAACACACAAACCTCGTAACACTCTGCAGAAAATTGTAATGCATTAATTTAATTTAACTTGGGCGTAAGGTAATTATGTTCTTTGAAATGAATAAAATCTAAAAAAAATACTAAGCGATAAAGAAAATATGGTTAAAATATACGGAAATATGAAATTTTACTGAACATTGCCTTAAAAAATAGCTATAAATAAAAAGTTTTTCATACATATTCAAACCTTTCATTTCATAGATGATACCACTTAAAACATGTATGCCAGGTATCATATAAAAATCTTCATTTTTAATTGAGATATTGTGTTAACGGGTTGGGGGGACTTTATGAAAAACAAATTTATGAGAAAATCGCCCTGTGATAGTTTCGCTTGTGATATCGACGTTGTTGCTACTTCTTACCACATGAATTAGCTAATTAAGGCCTCATATTTATAACTATCAATCAATACATTATAAAAAATATTAATTTTTAAAAATAGTAAAGAAAAAGCAAAAAACCACTCTTTTTTTTACCACTTCCAGTTCGAAAGCTGAAGTTTGAATTTCGTTTTTCAAAAATGACGACGTGATTTAAAATTCCTGTAACTTTATTTCTGTTTGAAACACAGTAAAAAGGAAAATTGTTTTGGAAACTGGACAGTTCTGATTACAAGATTCACAAATAAAAAAATTGTCACGTATAGTCAAACATCAACATTTCGATGTACTAAACGATGTACTTCGATGTCGAAGCTTTAAAAATCTCATTACTTATGTCCTATCGATCTCTCAAAATATTAAGTAAAACTAAAATTGAAACTAAGTCTAAATCTTATCGCTAAATCTTATATCGATAACATCACATACAATCTGCAAATATTGTCAAAAATAAATCTGTCTCAGAATTAAACATGGTGCCTAACGCTAAGAAGAAACATCAGAAAATCGAAACAGTTATATAACAAAAAGAAACAAGAATTAACATCAACTGCAACATAAAAAAAAAAAATGAAGAATATTCCAAGATAAATGCATTTTCATATTCAGCTACTTTTCCATGATTTTTTCATCAGCTTGTAAAAGAAATCAACTCGCATCTTTCATTCAAAAAGTTTAGCGGTCACAGGCTTGTGATCTTTTGATAAATTACCACTTGGAAAGAATCTGGCAACGGGTCAGTCTTGAAAGATGACCCAAAACATACTTTTCTAGATATCTTAAGATACAGCTATAAATGTAAGAAGAGCTGTGCTGCCGCCATAAAAGATGTACGTTGGTTTTGGCATATCCCACATTTGAGGTTGCTCCTTTTTTTTCCCGATGTTTTCCCCAACGGATTTGTATTTTATCTTTGGATTGTTGTTTCGTTTCTCTATTGCATTTGGTCGTAGTTGTTGGCGAGTTTCTTTTTTTTTTTTTTTTCATTCCTTTTCTGTGTTTCGAAGGATGTAATAGGATTAGAAAGCAATATTTTCAAGAGTAACTCAGGTAGAATTTTTTTTTTCTAGTTTTTTTCTCATATCTCGATTTTGATCCGATTTGAAGTGAATGAATTCTTTATTTTGGCTTCTTTTTCACTCGCAGGATTTTACATTATTTATTTTAATTCGCGTATCAGAAGCTGACATATACAATTTACCACATTTTAGAATTTTATTTTTTGTGGAGTTGTTAAAGTATAATATTTTGAGCAAAATCATTTTGTCATATTACATGTTTACTTCTGTAAAATTCGAAATATAAATGTTATCTGACATTGTATGCTTTCTGGCAAGTGGTTTGTATTTATTTTCTGTTATTTTTCAAAACAATTTTGGATCTTTTATTTGATTTAAAATAAAGAAAAACGGAAATTTCATAATATTTATGATATTAAATGTTATGAATGTTCTTTTACTTGAATTTCCACGGCATAGTGAAATATATAAAATTTTGATATTTTCAATTTTAACTATGTTAATAAGAAAGAGTTATCTCTTTAGATTTGAAATCAGTTATGGAATATTTTCTCATGTCTAAAATTTTTACCATTTAATTTTTGCATTGAAATTATTCTAACTAATAACATAATTTTAGTAAATTTTAAAAATTAAATTCCTTTATAAACATGAAATTTAGGATTTATAATACCAAATCTAATAAAACTCTGAAAACATTTCTATAATATTCTTGAATACATCATGTTTTATTGGCTATACTATTGAACATAATGCAATTTATTCTTGAAATAATACATTTTGTTTACTAAGACTGCTTTAAACGATATTGTTCCGATTTTCCACATGTAATTTAGAATAAATTTTTTGAATTTTTGTAACTTATCTATATTGGACATGTTATAGAAAATACTATATTATATGCAATTATTATCTTTAATATTAACTTTTATAATTTGAATTTTTCAAGGATTCCTTAATTTTTTTCCAAGTCATGAATTTTCATAGTTATCGAATGACAAAATCTCTCAAATTCAATACCTGATGACTAAACTTGTTAACTTAAAAAATTATAACAAACATGATATTATTTTGTTCGATTTATAATAAATTTATGATTCCATTACAAGAAATGAGTGATATTGAAATATTTGAAGGGGTTCAATTTTGTAAGAATTATTGAATTGGAAAAATTGTTGTAAAAAATAGATGATTCCAAATAAGAAGAAAAAAAATGTTGCCCTTTTCTCATAACATCTCTATAGTCTATGATACGTGTGTGTGTGTGATGGTGATATAAAGTTTTCTTGATTCCAAAGTAAGCTAACTGAATGTTTTTTTAATTCGAGAAAAAGTATATATTATTACACTGAAAAAATGAAGCATTCGACACGAATGCATTTCTTGGTAATTGTGAATGAATTTTCTCTTCATCAAAATTTCAATAAGTAAACAATATCATACATATAAAAAGAGACATTAAGCAATCGAAAGTAATTTATTTTTCCTAAACAAACAGATCATCATCCACACGCGAAATTTATGGACACCCAAAAAATTTAATTATTTTATAATTCAAAAAATGTAGATGATATTGTGATTTGTGAAACACAGAATGATAATAAACAATTAAAAGCAAAGCTACTATTTTTGTATTATATTGGCAAAAGTATATAATATATAATTTCTAGCTTTTATGAGTGAGAAAGAATTTGCTTTATATTTTGATATTATTGTATTAAAATTACTAAAATGCGTAGTAAGGATTATTTTACTTCTATTTAAT